>JAXGGA010000710.1:0-195781 GCA_038373865.1 Uloborus plumipes | reverse complement strand
AAAAGTCAGATTTAAATTAAAAAAAATCCGATTTTTTAAAAAAATATTTTGAAAAAATCATAATTTTTTTATACCCTGGATATAAGACGTACTTAAGAAATCGTGTACGGCAGCTTTTAAATAGTTATTTCCTTATGTTTCATGTATATATTTGAATAATAAGGGTAATAATATCAGCATTGGTATCGATGTACAATGTAAATCCATTGCAGAAATACAGTTATTTTTAGCCGTCATACATACATAAGCGGTCAATACATAATAGTGGTAAGAGTTTCATTCTACTAAGATTAAATTAAAAAAAAAAAAAGACCGAATTGCCGACCTGATACGAAAATAAACTTCGCATTTCAAATTTAAATGTATTTAATTGTATTCAAGGGAACTCATATGAGAAACAAAGAAAAGATAGATAATCCCAGCTAGTAAAATAATTTATCGTTCATATACGTTAATGTAGTTCAGAATATTTTCAATAATTGGTTTTTGTAAGCAGCTGATGGTAAAACAATGCAGCTATTAAACTAATCAGGAATGCGAATTACATTTTTCATGATTATTTTTTCATTTGAATTCAAAGTTTCTTGTTATGAATATAATACTCATCATTTCTTAAATTATTATTGTTTTGTGTATTTAATTTCATTGAATGGTGTGGAAGAAAAATTGAACATATTTTCAGTGATTGGGGGATCCCCCTCCCCCCCCGTTGACATGCGCCCACAGAAACTTGGGGTGTGCGCCTTTTTTAGGGCCCAGTCCGACCCTGGACGCAATGGGAGCATAGGCTGCTTGTACGGGGGGGGGGTAAGGGGACAGCTGCTCCCCTTCACTTCTAAAAGTAAAGGGGCCCTGCCCTTCACTTTTTAGACTGAAAAATTAACGGTCGGTTATTTACTGGGTGGATTGATTTATTTCATCAAAATTAAAAACTGAAAATACAACAAAAATGTTTTTTTTTTCTCATCTTATTTCACAAGAAAGGAACTTTGAATTGCAAAGGGGATATCTACAGTAAAATCCATCCTGCTTTTGAGACTGTATTAAAGTTTTTGAGGTCATTTGTTAAAATCCAATAATATAACCAAATTTTACAAAAAACAGCTTTAGGGTGCCGCCCTAAGCTCTCCTCACAAACTTCTTTTGATCAACACGTTAATCAATGGGCTGTTGGGGAGAAGGAAAGGAGTCTTTCGCCTCTCCTGCATTATTTTTCAAATAAAAATATCAGACAGTGGCGTATATAGGTTTTTATTTCGGAAGGGGGCCCATATAATCAAGTTTAGCCCCCCCCCCCCCAACTTTCTTTTTTTTTTTTTTTTTTTTCGCTATACTGTAAGGCAGGTAGAAATTTTCAAATTGAATTAAAATATTAACTTTTGGAAAAGATAGAAAATTACAAAGTTTTAGATTCCCTCCAAAACTTTTCTTAAAATTGAAATTATTTATGCTACCTTTAATGACGTTGGAGGATCAAAACTCCCCTGGAAAACTTACGGAAACTTAAATTCTAAAAACCAATTTCAGGCTATCTTTAGTGACGTTAAAGGAATAGAGAAGACTCGGGTCATCTCTCCTGAAATATTTTAACATGGAAGCACAACTCAGGATATATTTCTTTATGATAGAATAAAAGAAAAGAAGATGTTTTTTTTTTTTTTTTTTTTTTTTTGAACTGAAGTCTCATTTAAGTTATCTTTGGGAAGTAAAAGTTCAAAGACCCTCCCCTGAAAGATTTTCGATACATAGATGCGCAATTTCGCGCTCTCTTTGGAGACGCTAAGAGACAAAAAATGGTTAGGGATCTCCCTCCGAAAATTTTCAAAATTGAAACCTTAAGCCATCTTTACTTTAGACCATCTTTGGTAGTAACGTTAGCAAGAACTCTCTCCCGAAATGTTTCAAAATTAATGTTTTAAAAACATTTTTATTTAGGTTATCTTTAATACCGTCAAGAGAAGCATAGGCGGACTTAGGCCGAAGTTTCTGGGGGTGCAAAAGCACCATGTATCTGGGGGGGGGGGGGAGAGGCATTACCAGGACAACAAGGCAGTGGCAAAACCAGAAAGCTTTTCTTGGGGGGGGGGATGCACTTTTTCAAATAATCGGATAAGGGTGTCCGGGGGTTCTCTCCCAGAAAATTTTTAATATCGTAATCCCGAAAGCAATGTTTTAGACGATCTCTGGTTAGGAAAAATGGGATTTCACTGGAATATCCCCGAAGAAATTGAAGTTCCAAAAACTAAATATTAGACAAATTTTGACGATGTTAAGGGAAAAGGAGTTCTGGGTCTGTCTTTTGGAAACATCTCGAAATAGAAGTCCTAAAATACAAAGTTTTACAGCAATATTCAGTGACTTTAGGGGAGAGGCTCAAAGGTCTTGAATTTTTCGAAATTATATTCTTGTTTCTTTCAGTTTTAGATTTTATTCGGAAGCGTTCGCTCGCTTTACTTTGAGGATGGTGTGGTAAGGTCTCATCTAATTGTTGTTTTTAAAGTTTTTGATGATCTTGGATATTAGAGAAAATATGTAATGAAACTTTTGAATGAACATTTTTCTAAATTTAAGTCCTCTAAACGCAATGTTGAGCACATTCAGTAACATTAGGAGCTCGGCAATTCCAGTATTATCCCGCATTAGCCGGCATGCCGAAAAGAAGTGAGGTTGACCAGCATGCAGAAAAATTCGAATTTTCCGGCATGCCAGATAATTCAAGGTTTATTTTCTAACAAAACAAAAATGAATTTCCCTGTTCAGCTTCAACCACAAAGTAAGCAAGAAATAAATAAATAATTTCCCCACATAACTTGTTTTTCAAGAGCAAACCAATAAATTTTTCAGGTCTCCGAGATGAGAAGAGTCGTTTTAGTTTGTTGGTGCATTATCTTGTTCTTGTTAATTAATATTTTTATGGAAATTAAACCGTTTATTTTTACTAATAAAATTATCTATATGTTACAAAAAATTATTTGGTAACAATAATTCAGTTTTGGTAAAACGTGTTGAAACGACTTCTGTATTTAGCACAGCAGTATTCAATTAATATTATTTTTTGAGTTGAATATTGCAATTTGTTATAGAATTAAATTTTTTTTCGAACCTAGATTTTTCCGAAATGCCGCCAAAGAACCAGGTAAGGATAATAGAAAATCTGGTGACCCTCGAACTTTGCGCCGTGCCGGCAAATGTGGGGCAATACCGGTCTTAACATTTGAAAATCCAGAAAAGTCTAAAACGATTATCGAAAGCAATGGTAAATCCAGTTTCTGGTTTTGAAGAGAGGTTTCGGGAAGTTAACTATGGGGAAAATTTTTGAAGTAGTAGTTTTGAAAATAGCAGTTTTAGAGTTTTTGGTGATATTAGGGGAATAAAGATACGGGGGGGGGGGGGGCTGCGAGGCAGTTTTTAGAAATTTATAAATGTGATTATAATCCACATAGTTTGGGTAAGGGATGAGGCTCAGGGATTGTCCCCTATTGATTTTCAAAAATACATAGAAGTGTGTCCCCCTCCTCCACCTCCTTAATTTTTCGAAATTGAGGTTCCAAAGACGCAATGGTAGGCAATTTTTGATGCTGTTATCGGAAGCGGATTCTGCGGCTCTCCCCTAGAAATTTTTTGACATTGAAGACCTAAAAACGAAGTTCTTATGCAATTCGCCATGGAATTAGGAGAAGGATTTCAAACGCTGATGTCTCAAAAGTTCGTCCCCGGAATTTTTTTGAAACTGTAGTTTTGAAAACGATGTTCGATGATATTAGAGAAAGAGGGGGGGGGGGGGGGGGTGAAAGCACTTGTCCGAATATTTTCAGAAATAGAAGTCTTAAACATGTAAGTGTAATACCATATTTGGTAGGAGTAGGGTCACGACAGTTTTTTAAGATTTAAGCTTCAAAAACACTATTTTAAACGACTTTCGATGTTTAGAGGATCTTCCCTGCAAATTTTACGAAATTGAAGCCCAGAAAACGAAATCGGAGATACTTCATAATAATTAATCGTGGGAGAGGGCTTCGCAGAAGTAACGTTTTAAAAACTTTATTTTCAGATAAAATAGAAAAAAGGAGGACATATACAAAAATAGAGTGGTCGAAGGGGTGAGGTCACACAATTAGCTGACTAATAATCTGAAGCTGTTGAAAAATTTAAATTCCGAAATTAAAATTTTTCCGAATTTTTCGAAACTTTTTTTTTAAAGAAAGATTTTCACCAAGCATTATTTGTTTGTTTCTCAAAACCTCTACGTTTTCCCAAGACGCGTTCTTGTCTTCTCTTCAACAATAAAGAATGTTTTTAGAAAAACATCAACTCAACATTTTGGGGGAGCACGAGTCCTGTGCCCCTCCTCTGATTGCGCCACTGCAACTAGGGGTGCGATGATCCCCCTTTTAAAATTTTTGAACATTTATTTCGAAAATGCCGGATTTTAGCTGATTTCAGAGCAGATTTTATTGATAAAGGTCATTTCAATAGTCACGTTTTTTTTTTTCCTTGGACATTATTTGCAATACTTTGTTTCAAAGTAGAAGAAATCGTAATGATACACCAATAAATACACAATTACAGAGTAACATTTATTCTACAATGCAGCAGTGAAGGATAAATAATTTGAGAAATGTCTTTGTTTGCATGTAATTATTATTATTATTATTATTATTATTTTTCAAATAGATAAAAATACTTAATATGAGCTCAGCCATATATGTCTTGCACTGCCGATGCGTACTGATATCCTGGGTTTGTTGTATTGTTTTGTTTCAAGTAAATTAGCTTGCATTATAGCCATAAAAAAATGCCTGTTTTTTCCCATATGTTGGGGGTGCGGCTTTAAAATCTGTAAACAAGGGTTTTGAGGTCTTAATCTTCCTTCTCCCCTCTTCACTGCGCCCTTGATAAAGGCATTTATCAATTTCTTTAAAAAAAGTAATTATGAAAGAAAAAAAAGTCAATTGATACTCTTTTTTCTTTTTTGTATTGTGTTGCTCCGATGCCAGAATAGTAAAAAATGAGACTTTTTTTATTATCCCTAAAATGTCCAAGAGGAATGTATGGATTTGTTAAAGAATGCTCTAAATTCCTTTCAGGGCACAAATGATAGTTGTTTAAACGGATAAGCTTGGAATGAAATGAATCAATCAGACATTTTAAATACATAAAAACTGTAAAAAGAGTCATTGATATTCAATAACAAATAGAAATATAGTTAAGGTATACGTTAAAAAATGATAAGAACAAACTTCCAACCTTTTTAAAGATTTGTTTTTCTCTCTTCAGACTCCCGTAACTTTGTAAAAATGTGCCAATGAAGTATTATGAATGAAGTCAATGAAGTAAGCCAATGATTTGCAGTAAATAATAAAATATTTATGTCTTTAGGTACCCCCCTTAAAGGTTTTAATTTTAATTTCTTCAATTTCAAATCTTTTTCGAGATTTTGACGTAAACATTTTGAAGTAACTTCATGAGAAATGTTTTCTTATAAAAAAATATACGGAGGATGGGGGATTTACTTTTCGGTGCCATTCCCGAAAACTATTTCTGTATCTGCGCCAGTATATACGACACAGACGCTGGAGATTTTCTGCGCAGCGAACTAGGTCGTAAGAGGCCAGCGCGTCGAGGAGTATTTTCACTCCTTAAAAAAATAAATGAATCAATTAATTAAATTGAATTAATATAAATAAATAAAAATACTTTGAATTTTGATTCAAACTATGATCGCAATGACGAATTGTGACAGGTTGTGTGTGAGTGTGTGTGTGTATACTACTTCGTCAGCATGAAGTACATGGGTGCACCTGTATGGTGGCGAAGGAGCAGAGGCCGGTGGACGTCCCAGGTGATGGAGCACCGGGATGCCCTGTTTCAGACTTCAAGTCCAATCTGAAAAGGGGACTGCACGGCATCTGAGGCATAAAAAGAAAACAAATAGAAATTTGTCATTGCCCAAAGAAAGAAAAAAAAAGTTATCACAATGCCACAAAGGCGGACAGAGTTAGTAACAAATGTTTAAAAACGGGAAATAACTTGCGTTTGTCTAGGGTTAAGTCCTTGCAAGATTTTTTTCAAGCTGCTAATAATGACCCAAACAAATGCATAATCAATATTTTAAATACACACACACACACACACATATGACGTATACACAGCGATATTATTATTTTTTTAAGGCATGAAAATACTCCTCAATTTATTTTCTACGGGAGTAAAAGACTATAGTGATCGTTTTTGTATAACTAACATTTTAAGAGTGAGATGGAAGATTAAAGGGAAAGAAGAGATGCGTAATATTTTGATTTTCTAACTTTGAAAATGTTTTGATATTTTGAATTTGAAAATATTCAAAAAAAAAAAACTATTGGAATGTAATATTTTTGAAAATTCAAACTGCCTTTTCCCCAATTTTTTACGATGCTAACTTTTAATTTAACATCCAAAGAGGAAAAACACACTTGACAAATTTTTTGAGGCGTATTTTCAGGTTTCAATGGGTAAAATACGTTTGTGTAATTACTGCAAAAATCTCTCTGAGTATACCTATATGCCAGGGAAGAGTTCGTAAATTTTCCAGTATCTGCACATCAATGAAAAAAAAAATATAAAATTCTGAGTCCTGTCCAATTTTACTAGAAAGGGATATTCATGTTTCCAGCAATACAGTACCTCATTTGTAAAGAATGGTTTGGTGGCGAATGAAGCTAAGCATTTATACGACATTTCTTATTAAATATGATTATAGGAGACAACAAATTAAGAGTAAACCATACTGAGAAAGAAGGAGCTCCATTTTTAATAACCCACTCGTGAGGACCACTTTATTTTGGGAAGATGTTAATGTCCTTTCATCACAGGTTTAATCAATAAGAAAGAGGAAGCTCTTCTTCGACTTAAACGAAAGTCAGGAATTGAACGGTTAAAAGAAACATTCTTAGGAGAACCACATTTTGCTGAGCAAATATTTATTTTCTCGTATCCTCATTTTGTAAATTAATATGAACAACAAGTGCTCGTTTGAGTTTTACTGTGTGAAAAATATCTTACTCCATTGCAATTATTGAAGCAGTGCTCTAAAATGTGAAACATACTTACACCCTTGTGCAAATTAATTGAAACAAAGATTTTTTTTCTTTAATTTTTAAATTAATCCTAGTATTTTTCACTAATCTTACTAAAATTAGTAAAAATATGGATGGGATGAATAAATCCTTCTCCTATTATAAACTTTCACCAATCAAAGGGATTTCAGGGGTGCATGTGCAGGAACTTCTGTAGATTAAAACTGCATCTATGATCACGTCAGTTGAGATTTCACTGTTGTCAGCGATAAATGTGACACCACGAAGTCGTACAAAGACTGGCACTCTTTCCAGAAATACGTCAAAAACTTATAGAGAGATTTCGGATATAGTTGACGTTAGTATTGCAAATATGAGCTGTGTTATAAAAAAAAAACAGAAGTAGGATCCTTATCGCCAAAGAGGAGAGAAAAATGTTCCTGAAAATTGAAAATAACACCCAGAGATGACGTTTCTCTACGCAAAGTAAAAAGACTTGTGCAGTACTTAATAGAGATTTAAAAAGGTACAGAATAAATATGAGCTCACTTACTGTTCGAAAGCACCTTATTACAGCCGGTTGGCTAGCATATCGGCCTATGAAAAAACGCCTCTGACCAAACCATTGAAGAAAAAGCGCTACTTGTGGGTATTAAAATGTAAGAATTATGCTGTTAAAATGAGAGGAAAGAACTATTTTGCGACATAATTCATTTCATCGTAAAAGGCCAACAAAAGGAGACCTCCAGATAAAAGAATTCGGGACTGCATTATGAGCCGATTTGTTTACACCCTCAAAAGAAGATGTTTGGGGGTTGTTTCGGTAAAAATGGGGTTGGTTCTTTGCAGCCTGCTGAGAGTATGATGCGTTCTGAGCAATCTATTACAATTTCGGGACAAAAATGCTTTAAGGAGAAACGATGTGTAGATGGAATGGAAATTTTCCAGCCGGATTTAGCCCTTTGCTGTATGCCCAAAATTACCAGGAAATTCATGTCTGAGAACCAAATGGAAGCAATAGAGGACTTGGAAACTCTTCTGGTATCAATCCAGTCAAGAATCTTTGGGATATATGCAAGAATCGCCTATTGAATAAGGGCTGTTCGACTAAGGAGAAGCTAATCACTGCGCTAATTCATGTCTGGTACAAGGACACAAATATTACAAATGAGTGTAAAAAATTTATGGATTTCACGCCAAATCGTGTTCAAATGTTAATAAAGAGTTGTTGAGATCCTATTATGTTATAAAATATCTTGCCTTTTCATAAATTCAGATAAAATCATATTTCATTTTAGTTTTCTCCATTTTTCAAGTTTGTTTCAATTAATTTGCACAAGGGTGTATATAGCATTGCTTGTAATTTTTCTAAAATACTGATTAAATTTAAAATCATGCCTTTTAAGAACCACACTATGGTATATGTTGGCGTCAAACTTTCATCAGTCAGTTTTAAGACCAAAGGAAAAAAAAAAAAACTTGAATTACAGTAAATTCACTATTTCTTATTTATTTATACATGAGTTTCCGTTTTTTTCTCTCTTTTTTTTATAGAGGCGAAAACATGGAAACCCCTATTCAAAGTGACTGGGACCAGAAAAACTGTTCCTTAAATAGAGGAGTCTCTTGTTCTGAGGTGTCCCTTACAAGAGGTACTATTGTGTGTAAATATATATATATATATATATATCAGGGACGTGCCGTCTGGGTAGGCAAGGTAGGCAGTGCCTACCCATGAAGAAAACATACCAACCTCCCCACTTCATTCAATGACATTTAATACGTTGATTGGAAAAAAAATATTTAGGTATTACACAGCAAGAACAGCCAAAAAGAAAAAAAAATGGAATTTTCCCATTTTTGTTTACTTGAAAAGCAGCGACCGGCGCTGCTTTTCTACTTCCCCATCTATACAATACTCTCCATCCTAAACACCCCCGTGCCGCAGCATTTTCCCCCTTCGCGTCAGCCAAAGCGCAGGCAGAGGCAGAATGAAAACTGCCTCTATGCGTAGTCCTCGCTTCTGCGCATCGTTACGATTCGTTTTTTCTGTGGTGTTATGCTTTCTATTAAATGTTTCTGTAATTTTCAAATGTTTCGTTTCTTCTTTGTCATATTGTTTCTCATGTTTAAGTTGAAACCTCAGGATAGTTGTTCCATTTCAACTTTTTGAAAAAATACTTAAAAATTAAAGACGACAGAAAACTGAAAAATTCATGTCATTAGTGTATGGAAGTAAATTTCAAAAATTAGCTTTTGATGCTGATAAGGATGCATTTACAATCAAGCAAAAAAGTGCGGGAACTTTTTTGACATTATAAGACGGATAGCAGATTTAGCAGATGTATAAATGGGAACAAGTTTTTTGTGAAAAAAGTCTAAAAATTGTGCTTGATTTTAGTTTTGAAACATGAACTGAGACAACTGTTTCCAGAAACTAGTGTTGTTGCAGTTAATTTTTACTATATCAGCCGCAATTGTTTCTGTAGATTGAATATTTTCGGCCATAAAAAGAATTAAGAGCATTCTATCATCTCTTGTTTTGATATCTTTAGAAAAAGAAAGTGAACAAAATTAGAAAAGACCCCGCTTTCAATTTTTATGAAAGTGACGGATATTTTCATCACAACGGAAGAAAGAAGAATGTATTTTATATAGAATTCGATAAATATCCTTGTACAGTATGTTTATACTAAGGAATACTTAAATATCAATTTTATTCATACTGTTTCAATTACACGGTTAATATCATTTGCGTTTTCAACATATGTATTAATTATTCCACAAATCATCTCATCTGCCTACCCTAGGCATTCGTTCACGGCACGTGCCTGATATATATATATACATATATATATATAATATAAATATAGACATATATATATATATATATATATATATATATATATATATATATATATATATATATATATATATATATCAGGGACGTGCCGTCTGGGTAGGCAAGGTAGGCAGTGCCTACCCATGAAGAAAACATACCAACCTCCCCACTTCATTCAATGACATTTAATACGTTGATTGGAAAAAAAATATTTAGGTATTACACAGCAAGAACAGCCAAAAAGAAAAAAAAATGGAATTTTCCCATTTTTGTTTACTTGAAAAGCAGCGACCGGCGCTGCTTTTCTACTTCCCCATCTATACAATACTCTCCATCCTAAACACCCCCGTGCCGCAGCATTTTCCCCCTTCGCGTCAGCCAAAGCGCAGGCAGAGGCAGAATGAAAACTGCCTCTATGCGTAGTCCTCGCTTCTGCGCATCGTTACGATTCGTTTTTTCTGTGGTGTTATGCTTTCTATTAAATGTTTCTGTAATTTTCAAATGTTTCGTTTCTTCTTTGTCATATTGTTTCTCATGTTTAAGTTGAAACCTCAGGATAGTTGTTCCATTTCAACTTTTTGAAAAAATACTTAAAAATTAAAGACGACAGAAAACTGAAAAATTCATGTCATTAGTGTATGGAAGTAAATTTCAAAAATTAGCTTTTGATGCTGATAAGGATGCATTTACAATCAAGCAAAAAAGTGCGGGAACTTTTTTGACATTATAAGACGGATAGCAGATTTAGCAGATGTATAAATGGGAACAAGTTTTTTGTGAAAAAAGTCTAAAAATTGTGCTTGATTTTAGTTTTGAAACATGAACTGAGACAACTGTTTCCAGAAACTAGTGTTGTTGCAGTTAATTTTTACTATATCAGCCGCAATTGTTTCTGTAGATTGAATATTTTCGGCCATAAAAAGAATTAAGAGCATTCTATCATCTCTTGTTTTGATATCTTTAGAAAAAGAAAGTGAACAAAATTAGAAAAGACCCCGCTTTCAATTTTTATGAAAGTGACGGATATTTTCATCACAACGGAAGAAAGAAGAATGTATTTTATATAGAATTCGATAAATATCCTTGTACAGTATGTTTATACTAAGGAATACTTAAATATCAATTTTATTCATACTGTTTCAATTACACGGTTAATATCATTTGCGTTTTCAACATATGTATTAATTATTCCACAAATCATCTCATCTGCCTACCCTAGGCATTCGTTCACGGCACGTGCCTGATATATATATATATATACACTTCAAAAAATGAACTTGTTTTTACAGTATAATACTGGCAGCCGAGGTTCCGATTTAAAACTGTAAAATGCACCGTAATAAACTGTAAAAATAGCAGTTTTACAGTTTATTACTGTAAAATTATCAATTTTAGTTTAGTACTGTAAAATAACCATTTTATAGTTTATTTCTGTAAAATTAGAAAATTTTTAAGTTTATTACTATAAAATTAGCTGTATTATACTGTAAAAACAACATTCATTTTTTACAGTGTATAGTTCTGGACAGTAGCATACATAGGCTTAGGAGCGCCCCCTCCCCCCAGCTAAAATAAAAAAAAATTCCCGCGTAACTCATTAGTGCTATTTTCCTGAATGGTGCACCCTTAAACCTCATGTGATCCCTCCCCCCCCCTCCCAGTAAAAATGATGTGCTGGAAGTCTTATACATTACATAAACATGTCATAAAAGACATAAAGAGATAAAATTCCAAAACGTTACAAAGTAAATATCAAAACCTAATCTAAATAAACGATACAAAAGATTACAAAGTAAATATCAAAACCTAATCTAAATAAACGATACAAAACGTTATAAAGTAAACATCATAGCCTAATCCAAATAAAGTACCTAAACGATCCATAAGATTGCAAAGTAAATATTGTACTTCCCTAATTAGGCCCCGGGGACTTTTGGGAGTTTTTGATTTTCATTTTTCTATGTTTTATCCTTCTACTGCGTTAACTACCAGACTCAAAGAGCTGTTTGTGGCGTCTGTTGAGATGTATGGTGATGTTTTAATGTCTTTTGTTCTAACTTTCTGCTTTTCTATTCAAGTTAATGCCATCTGTGTATATTATATATTTGTGCATTTTTATTATGATTATTATTTTTTTTCTACTCGCTTCCGGGAAATTTCAAACTTTTTTTTTCCTTTTATTCAAGCCTGATTATTGAACATACGTCACTTGACACAGCTTTTATATTCTAAGTAGACCGTGCAACGCACCTTTATACATAGGTCATAGAAAAAAAAACATTTCTTTAACTAAAATTTGTTAATAACATCAAATGTTTCATCATTAATTCTTAAGATGTGGCAAAATTGATAAGCCCATTAATCGAGCGTTTAATTATAGTTTGTACAATAGAAATTGAAATTTCGGCATGATGTGCATTATAAAACGTCCGAATTTTGAAAATGACGGGTTATCAGCAATGCTCACATAAGTTCGAATAAATAATTCGTTGCAAAAAATAAATAAATAAATACAAAATAATCATAAAACAAATAAAATAATAAATAAATACTAATTTTAAAAAGCAATGCCTTTCAAAACTTGAAAGGCATTGTTTATTAAACTTGATAACTAAACTTGATAACTTGATTGCTATTGTAATTTTTGATTGCAAAAACTTAAATTTAACAATATCATTTTCTAATATATTACTTAATTTTAAAAAAGAAATGTGGATTTAAATTTCTCCGCTGATGAAATTTTAAACACTAAGCAGATTCCTAGAACAACTCTGACAGAAATGGGACAGGAGAAATGTAGCTAGGCTGCTATTTGTAACGAAACGATGGGGTTTCATTAACTAACAGATGCATCTCAGTTTCTCAGTAGAAACAATAGGGCTATTATCGACCAGAAAACTATGTCACTGCTACATTCTAGTGTGATCTGAATTTTAAATCCTGAAGCTCAGAAATGTTTGGAAGTAAATTATTATGAGTCACATACCGTGTCTTAAGATGAAAAGAATGGCAGGAAAATAATGAGGAGAAGCTATAACTGTTTTAGAAAGGCGGAAAATGAAGGCCTGTTTAAATTTTTAAATGTATCTTTACAGTCGCAAATTAAATAATACTTGGCAGTTATGTGTTATCATTAAAGTTCGGACTCGGTGGGTTAATGTGCAGATTCCCTAGCAAATCTGTAAAGTAACTAATTTACTCTATCAGAGTACAGAATCAAAAGTTTTCTGAGTTTGGAGTAGGTTATGTGAGCATAAGCGGCTTACGTATCTTTTAAGTTCAATAGATTGTTTCTCCATCGCCATGTAACGGACAAGATTTCAAAAAATGTGGCTTCAAAATACACTACAAATAGGTGCGCTTGCCGTAAAAATTCAATACCAATCCTTTAGATTGAACAAATAAGTAAGCATAATTCTGTGTATGTCAAATTCAGTTCCTAAGTTGCAATAATATTTTTAACCATACTGATTCTTTGTATTAGTTTTTCAATACATTGAAGATTGATTCCCTCAACTAAAACTTGAGACTAAACAAATTTGATAGTGGGCAGAGGCCAGTAAACCAATAAAAGTTAGTGGTCACTTGGAACCTAGATCAAAAATTGTAGTCCCATTTCTTTTCATTATGCAATATTTCACTATGCATTTGCATATATCTTAACTAAATTACTGTGCATAAAAGAAAAATGTTTAAAAAAAAATTACAAACCTTTTTTGAAAGAAAAAGAAAGATTTACTTTAAAATCCAAATAATAAGATATTATGCAAATAAAACAAAAACCAAACGCACCAGCATACTTGAAGTTTAACCCATTAATGCTTGACATTCTTTTTTCCAAAGATATTTTGTATGCTGGTTATACGGCTACAGAACACACTTTACAATGGTTATGTGCTGAAATATGCTAATAATGAATTGAACCAATACCAAAGTAATAATTGAACACTATTATTTGATTGAAATGTTCATTTTGGTAAATTCAGACAGTTTTTGGATAGTCCCTAAAAAGGGACGCTAGGCATTAATGGGTTAAAAATCAATTTAATTTGCTGATTAATCATAAACTTGGTCATCTTTGACTATTTCTCTAGCAAAGCTTAATTGCATTTTCTAGATTGAAATTATGTATTTAGGGGTGAATATCAAGAAAAGTGCTAATTTAAGTCACAAATGAATTTCACAAGCATTTCAAATAAAAACCAAAATTTTTTCTATTTTCAAACTAAACTTCGTCGCACATACAATCCATAACAAAATTTTTAGATTTTGCTTTAATTCGTGACAGTAGAACTCTTTTTATTGTTTCAATGTCATGTCGGCAGCGCGTCACACAGTCGAAACGCATATTTAAAAAAAAAAAAAAAAACCTGTGGATTGTAAAACATCGCAGCAGAAACATATACTGAAGGAAATAATGTGTTTTATGTTCGTCTATGAAGATTAACTCCTGTGTTTTAGATAAAATGAATTTATATTGATAAAAAAATGCAATTTCTGCTTGTCACAAGTTTTCATAACATGACGAGTGCGCAAACTTCCCCGATGATGATTTCAAAACAAAACATTTTTTGGTATTAATAAATTAAGCTGGGTGAAGCCATAATATATGATGTTTAAGTTTCGATCGAAAGTTTTCATTTTAGTTGCATTAAATTACAGGTAAGATTTGTTCAATCTTGACTTTTCCGTTTCTACCAAATGAAGTGGCAGCAGAAATTAAGACACTACAAAAATTAATTTTTCAATCTATTTTTGCATAATGGAAAAGAAACCTATTGCTATGGACAAAATAAGGTGTTTTTATTCTCGAATCTTTAATTAGGGATGTTCAGCTATCATATTGCGGAAATTTGTCATGCCGGCAGCCTCGAAGCGATTATTGATTATTTGATGCGAAACTGATGCGTGCGTTACCGATGTTTTTTCGCAATTTTTTCTTCGTGTTATGAGTTTGTAGAGTTGAGTTTTAAAGTACAAAGATAATTTCAAGTGCATTGTTTTTCCTGCCAAATTTTCCCATTATTGGAAGCAGTTTATTTATTGTTTTTTTTAATGCTTCAAAAACATTATTGTTTTCGCAAAATTTGAGTTTTCAAACAAAATTATTGCTGTTTTTCACACTTTTCTTTTACATCAATATTCGGACCTTCGTTCGCAACTACTGCACCCTAAAATATAATTTTGTTTTAAAATGGAAAACTTACGAACAGTTTAGTGCAAATCCCCTCCCCCGCCAAACTCTGACTGTCTTGAATTAATTTCGTTTTTTAAGATTATGTTAAGAATTTTTGTTTTATTTTGATTTTTTAACTATAAACCTATTTATCTGTTTGAAAAAAACTTTGTCGCACTTATTTAAACTTTAACTAACTTCAGGGGTGATTGTGAGTTCATAAAAAAATACCTGAAAGTGTTGAAGAGAAAATTTATATGTGTGTGTGTGGGGGGGGGGGGGGTTAATACCCCAAGGCCCCCTATTACTTAAGCACACCTAATTTTATAATTATACATGTATAATAATTAATTGTCTTTCATAAACAAACAAGACACTTTTTTTCGAATAGTTTCAAATAGTTTTTAGTCAAAATATATTGCATGCATTTAATTAAATTGTAAATGAGTAATAAAATTACTTTTGAGCTGGTGTCGTAAATTATCCCCAAAAAATATTTTTAGGAGAAATTAAAAGTCTAACAGAATTAGTTGTTTGTTCGTTTTGCGAAAATATTCATGAAGTAATGAAAGTTGCATTTGTTACTGAAAATATGGAAAAGAATTTATCTAGATGCAGTACCTATAAATCTCATAATCAATACAATATGACCTGAGAGTCAAAGACTTCATATTTATTAATACTGAAGTGAAATATTATTTAAAGATGTTATATATGTGCTAAAAGAACTTAAATAGTTGAAACAAAAATAAAATTTAGCTAGAGATTTGGCATTTAAGTTTTTGACATTTGACACTCTTAAAGAGAATGGAATTTTGTTTAAAACACTTATTTTAATGCTTTAATTAAAATAAAAAGAAATGTTATTTGTTTGCCTTTCAATAAGGAATAGCAAGCATCGAAAATGAGAAACATCTGATGCTTGCAGCGGATGTAAAGAGAAAGATATCGCAATTTTCAAAATTAAGGCGTTAAAAGTATGAAAATGGCATGTAAAAAAAAAAATCAAATAAACTTACTTCAAATTTATAATTAAAAGCTCTAACAGAAACATATTATTTCTACTGTCCACATAATTGAAGCAAAAATAAAATAAATCAGAGCTTCATACTTGAAATTTTTGGCATTTTGATTTTCATAAAGGACACAGAATTTCGCTCGAAAATTTTAAATTTATGATATTTTAATACAAATAAAAAGATATTTCATTTAATTGTCAGCTAACTAAGGGTAATAAATTTAAAAAATAAAAAAGAATCGATTTTTATATCGGATGCAAATCGATTACATTTTTTAAAATGAAAGCATCAAAGTCACAAAAGGTGCAAATTCAATAATTTATTAAAGTAAAAAAATAGAATGGCATCTTAACATTTCTATTCGATAAATATTATTAATAATTATCGGTATAATCACCAAAAATTCGAAAAAGCAAAGAAATACCGGAGTGAGAAGATAAAAGCATAATTAAAAGTTTTATTTCCGGTATTTTCGAACATGAAAATACCAGAATCGATCATGAAAATACCTGAAATCTGGTAAAATACCGGAACACAATCACCCCTGTAACTTTTAATGAGTCTCTAATTTTATTTATGAAACAAAAAAGCATTCAGGCTGTGTAAATATTATTATATTCTAAATAATAATTATTTCCTTTTCATATAAAAGGCAGTGAAAGTGTTTACTTTTGTACACTAAGTGTGAAATCTGTAATATCTGTCAGATTGGTAGCATTCTCATCATGTCGGTAACGCTCAAAGACGATCCCCCTAAAACGGGGGTAAATATTCAACTTGACCATGCCCCTAAATAAATAAAAAAAAAAAAAAAGATACTAATGTGCAATCGAAATACCCTATTAATTTTATTTTCTGAGTATCTTTAAAAATTGAAAATTTCCATAGTCAAATTGGCAATTTTCCTGATATTCACTCTTAGATGTTTTGTAGATCAGATGGGTCCATTTTCTCTCCAAGAAAATTTTGGCCGCCAGTGACGATGCTAATGGGCATTTTCTTTTCATAATCAGCACGATTCATCAGCAGTTTGTAATTTTATTCAGAAAAAAGTAGGTCGGCAGTTTGGCAACCAACATTGTAGTCGCCAAAAAAATAATTTTAGTCGCCACTAGCGAGTGGCGACCGCTAGTCTCGACCTGTACCGTCAACAAACAAAAATCGGTTCGTGTAGAGGGAAAATGGTGGTCCTATTCGGATTCAGGAGATCATTTTACATAAGAATCAGATGGAATAATGTCAGAAGCACTTTGAAGCTTTTTTTTTTCTGTACATTGTAATTTATTTTACATCCCATTTCGGACGTATTTCAAAGTTATACTAAATGGCAGCAAAGCTTTGAACCTGTCTCATAATTCGTTGCAAATAACTAATTATAATATATATATATATTTTTTTTTTTTTTTTTTTTTTTAATTTTAGAAAACTAAATGCAATAGTTTAGGAGTGTTTTTTTCCGTTTAATATCAAAAAATATAATAGAACTATTGAAGTCGTATGAATGGAGAAGTTTAAAAGCAAGAAATTGTGGCTCAAAATTACCCTGAATAATTATTATGTTTTAAGTATCATTGAGTTAAAATAAAAAAATATTAAAAATCACACGCTAATTTTCGAAACAAACCAGAAAGCATACGCCGTATTTCCTCCAATGCAGTACTGACTAGCACGAAATAAAAATATATTATTGTGTACAGTAAGGTGAGGGGAAAGGCAAAATTATCATTTTAATATTATGCCTGGTTTCACGTTATATTGCCAGAAGTTATTGCTTTCCAATTTAACCCAATGCTAACTATTATCCTTTAGTGACAAACTAAATTGCTCAATTATAGAATTCCTGATCCTAATCGATTTTATCTCAACTATGTATCAAGATAAGAGGCTTACAAAATTCAACTCTATGTGATACTAATCAGGGTAATTTTACTTAATATTGTCAAATGCTTAAATCGATCAAATCATAATGTTCCATTTTTGGACTTCTCTGAAACTTTTAGGAAGGTAACCGCAGTTGCACAGTCATAGTCATAATAAGACTATAAACTAGAGCTTTTTTATTTATTTATTTATAAAAAAGAAATGACTAAAGTTGTGCAATTTATACTCTACCAGTAAATGACGTTTATAAAGATTATTCTTTTAAATTTTTAGAATAGAATTTCTGATATATCCTAAGTTTTTAAGTATTAGGTATTTGGTAAAGTTAAGGAAGAAGAATAGGATTAAGTATTACATGGTAAAGTATGAGTAACTATACTTATTGACCTGAAACTAAACATAAGTTTATAATTAGGATAAAATTCATGAATTTCCGAATTGAGAAGAATTAATATGCTTGATGATACCTTTTTCCTTAAATTTAACCATTATGTGTTTCAATTTTTTTTTCCTTGGGATTCCACGATGTGGTCAGTTATTTGAAAAATTTACTATTCCTTAGGAGCATTATTTTCTAAATTTTAAAATAAAATTCATGTCTATTGGTAGGTATAGTGCTGCAGTATATGCCTAGCACTAGCACTGCCACAATAGTGTAGTGCTACGACAAATTCTTTAGAGCGCCAAAGCAATTAACTTTCTACATTTCTAGTTTCCTCTAATCTCCTTTAGAGATAAACATCTGTATGTATTAAAATAGCATACGTTCTCTTTAATTTTAAGTCTTCACCTAGAGTTCCTATACAAACTTAAAACCGTAACACAGGGACAGCTTGGACGACGTTTATCGATCTTGCAAAGTAATTTTAAAAGCATTTTACCGTTAAGTTCTTCAAAAATATGAAACATTTCTTCTGTTTATTTATTTATTTTTTTCAGTTAATAATAGTCTAGGAGTATTTTAGAATTTTTCACATTATTCTGTGATTTTATCATTGCAATTTTATTTAAAAAATTGCTAAAAAGAAAGTGTGCAATATTACTCGCTCTCGCTCTTCAAGCATTAACAAGAAGTTCTGTCAAGAACTAAACGAGCCTACTTTCCCGTACATCGACATCGGCATTAGCATCTGATCAATATTCTCTTGATTATCTGAAACTAAAAATTATGTCAAACATATAAACTTAAAGCTGATTTCTGAAAGCAAAATATACCCCTCTCATCAGATAAAATAGACACGTAAAAAGTAAATAAACGAGTCAATAAAGTTTTGTCGCACCTTTTAAAGAATGTAACTGTTATAGTTCTTCCGTAGAAAAATTCCACAATCGTTTTCAAAAGAAAAAAAATAAATAAATAAAATAAAAGTACAAAGAACTTCAAAACACATTTTATCAAAGAAAGAAAAAAAACTCTTCGTTAATAAAATGTCTTGAATTTCATTTTTAATCCGTTGCCAGTTGTTAAATATAAATAAGGAATAAAATACTCTCGTAAATGAAAAATTTTTGTTAACAAAAAAAAATCGTCTGATAAAAAAAAAAAAATAATAATAAATTAAACAAAACGAAGAAATAAATAAACAAAAAATCGTCTGCCCAGTCAGTCATTTTTTCTGAGCCTGCATTTCCGCCATGTTTGCGGAGTCGGAGTCGGAATCAGAGTCCTCACAGAAGATTATTCAGAAAAGTACTTTATAATACATTATTTATCAAAACCATTTTCTTACAAAGTTAGTTTGAAGGAAATCCGCCTTGAAGTTTAGAATCAACATTCAATTTAAATTTCTCCGTAGGCGCTCATGTTAAAATTTTTTCTGAACGGTTCATCATTGAACGAAAAATGGTTTCAATTGAAAAGTGAAATATAGGAATGAGCCTCTCCGAGATCTTTCGAACAAAAAAAAGTTTATTCAATTCGGACGGTTCACTTAAAAGTTATTAGGTGGGGAAAGGTTGTTTGAGCGGTTCAATGTTGAACGAAAAAAATGTTCAAATTGAAAATTTAAATACGGTAATGAAGCATCCTTGCCGAGATCTTTTGAAAAAAAAAAAGTTTGTTTAAATCGGACTGTTCATTCAAAAGTTATTAGGTGTGAGAGCTTGTTTGAACGGTTCAATGTTGAACGAAAAAATGTTCAAATTGAAAATTTAAATACGGTAATGAAGCATCCTTGCCGAGATCTTTTGAACAAAAAAAAAGTTTGTTTAAATCGGACTGTTCATTCAAAAGTTATTAGGTGTGAGAGCTTGTTTGAACGGTTCAATGTTGAACGAAAAAAATGTTCAAATTGAAAATTTAAATACGGTAATGAAGCATCCTTGCCGAGATCTTTCAAACAAAAAAAAGTTTGTTCAAATCGGACTGTTCATTAAAAAGTTAGTATCGCGAGGCAGGTTGTTTGAACGGTTCAAAGTTGAACCAAAAATTGTTCAAATCGAAAAATCAAATATGGGAATGAGCTGTACTCGCCGAGATCTTTCCAACAAAAAAAAAAAATTTGTTCAAATCGGAATGTTCATTCAAAAGTTATTAGGGGGGGACAGACAGACCGACCGACCGACCGACCGACACACAAATTCCCCATCTCAATACCCTACTTTCAAATTTTTAATTTTTCGATATTTATTTCATTTTTTTTGTTTTTTTTTTTGACTTTTTTTTACTTGGCGATATTTTTTGAACTTGGCGATATTTTTTGGACTTGGCGACATTTTTTAGATGCATTAAGCCAATTTTAATGCTTTTTTCGTCTCTTTTATTTTTAACGGGAAAGTAGGCTAAAAACGAAGAAACTCAGAAAATCATAAAGGAAGCATGCGCAAAGGCAATTAAATTCAGGCATGTTTCATTTTAAAAATCTTTCATTAATTTAGATATTTGTTGCCCATTTAACATATAATATACTGCTGCATCAAATACTAGCGTTGGATTTACTTTAGTACATGATTCATTTAGAACATTTTCTAATATGCTAACAAACTTATTTTTATCATCAAAACTCAACGCAAATGTCTTCAAAAGACGCGTTTAGCGTTATTTCATTAAATTACACAGGCCAACAAAAAAAAAAACCTTTTTGAAAACTTTTTTAATTTTAATAGCTGATCTTGATAGATTTTTATGTGCTGAATCCAAATCTGCTTGTAGTTTTTATGTATCACCCTTAGTTTCCAAGCAAAATGTATTTTATTATATAGTCTAATACCCATTTACAGTATATAGGGAAATCAATGAAATACTGTAGAATCGTAAAAATGGTTTGTATTTACAGTAAAATACTTGGAATAGTAATTTTATGTGATGATACAAGGTTCACTTGTCAACTGGAATTGCTTTATATTTTCTTTCCCTTTTTTCCTTGAAGCTTCTTGTGTAGCTTTTCCTGCGATGAATAGCTTGCTGAACTTCCCGGTGAAGTGACCAACAGTAATCCCCAATCATGTTGTAGCATGTGTTTCAGCAGTGCTGCCAACATCATCTTTGTTCATTAGACCTATTTTTTCATGTTATCTTAACTATGAAAAAGCTGTTAAATTCTAAAAATGTTTCTTTATTTCATGAATGTAACTATAAAATGTGAATAAATGGTGGGTGATACAACTTTTTAAGCATCATATTTGGATTCAGCAACCTAAACAACATAAGAATAAGGTATTTTCATTAAAAAAGTTTTTTCATCGTTGGCCTGTGTTATTAATGTATTTCTTTTTTCTTTTCGAATGTTGTTTTGAACCTGGAGATTATTTTGCTTCAGTATATTAATTTTAAGATTTTTTAAATCCTTTTAATGATGCAGATCTGGTATACATATAAGGAAAATTTGATGATTATTTTGCTTCACTATATTAATTTTGAGAATTTCAGATTGTTTAATTATTTTAATAACTCGGATGTGGTATAAATAAATAAATTTAAAGAATCTGATGTCGACATAACTTTATTGTACGCTCTTTAAATCATCAAAATATCTATGATAAATAAATTTGTATGAAGCTGACTGAGCTTTCCTGAAAAACATGTCAAGTCCTCCAAAAATCTTGACGCAACTTATTTTTGAGCAGGTACATGGTAATGTTACACTGAAAAAAAGTACTTATTCTCTTTTTTCAAGAAATTGTAAACTGGTTTGGGAAAAGAAAATACTCTGCAATGAATTCAGCATCACTGCATTAAATATACACGGTGTTCTGTTTTAACTTGCATAACCTTAATTTCGCAGCCGTTCCTCCTAGATGCACAATTCCCATTGCAAAAAATGCTCAAAATGAAGCGCAGAGTTAAGATGTTGAAAGTTTGAAGGAAAAAAAAAGTGGTCAAAAAATACGAAACGTAACTTTGCACACGGACTCCAGTTTCCCTAACTTTAAAATAATTCCAACACAAAAAATTTGAAAGATTTGCGACTAAAACTTGAAGCGATATTCAAATGCAAAGTTTTATGAGCCCATGTAGAAAATGAGATCGTAACGTATCGCCCTTTCAGTAGATTGACCGATTGTCATTCTACTGAAGCCGCTATTACCACTGTCAGCGTCTATATTTTCCTCCAAACGGTATTGTTGACAGCGAGTGAAAAGTGGTGTAAGTCATAAAACGTTGTGTTTCACATCTCGATGAGTATTGGTCGTAGTCAACCTTTTTGTGTTTTAATTGTCTCTTTAAGCTCTTGATTTAACTCAAGATAAATTAGGGGAGGGAAGGGGGGACTTGGAGTCCGTATAAAAATTAGATTTCGTATTTTTTCACTAATTTTTTTTCGTATCCCTCCCAAACTTTTAAAATTTTAATTCCGCAACTCATTTTGAGCATTTTTGTAGCTGGAAGCATGCATCTGGGACAAACGGTTGCGAAAATAAAGGTCTAGCACGTTAAAACGGAGCACCTGGTAAATTATTTACTTAGCCTGTCTTTCTGTTATCACGCTTCTTTATTAAATGCCATGATTTACCTCTAATTTCAAAGCTCATGGACGGAAAATATAGCCATTAACTAAAAAGTGTTCTTTGTGTCAAAAAAATTTTTTTCTGATTTTATTACACATTACTTCAATGAATAATATCCGAGAACTAAGATTCAGTGGCGTGGTTCGATCCTGTTATGGATTTTGTCGCTTTTGATAAACTTTTTTTCACCGGATAATTTTGATCCAACTTTAGAAGAATACATAATCTAAACTCATAGTAGGATTTTAAACCACGGGTAAATAGTTGTATTAGAGCAAGAAAAGTTCACGTTTATTTTAGCATGGTAAATTAGCGCATGAATATTTCTTAACGGTGCTTTTTGTTATTGTTGTTGTTGTTGTTTCCTTAATACCTTATAAAACTACGAAAGTAAGGCATCATTTCATTTTCTTTTAAAACGTCGAAAAATAACACTTCATTAGTGCCTGTTTTTCGAAAAATTACCGAATGCATCACGCGGATCCACGAGTCTTACTTTTTTTTTAAAGAAAAGAAACAACTTTTACGAGAAAATACAGTTAAGCAGAAATAAAGAGGACTAAGCGATTAAGGTATAAATAATTAAGGACAAAATTAAGCAATCTAACGTTATGCATGATTTCCCTCCATTTAGATGGTTGTTTTTGCGAAAACTTAAAATTCAAGTTCCCGCTTTCACCATGAAAGTCTTTAAAGCAAGGAAAAATTAATTTGAAATCAAAAATGTACCTCATAGTCAGACTGAAGTAAATCGCAATATCGCTAATGTGCAGGAGTGTTAAAAAACGTTTGCCTTGTACATAGAAAGGTTGGGACGCTCGCGCTCTTTTAACACTGGTAAATCATTATGAAGGAAATTTTTAAATAGAATATGTTGAACGTATTTTTAAACTTATTTAATGCCAAAACTGCCACAAAATGCAAAAACGCATTCTTTGTCAAGATCGCCGTTTTCGTCCTTTTTTTTCTTTGAAGCATTGAAATACATTTATAGGAGAACATCATTAGAACAATATTTAATAAATAGCTGATCAAAATATGAGTAGTGCCTATGTAACAGACATTGAAAGAGGTTTTAATGCAAATCGAGGCTGTAATTTGCTACTGTAAATTTTTTTTTTTGTCAGCATTTTGTCCATTAAATAAATTTTGTCTTACAGAATATATATTTATGCATATTATACTCTGCTCAAATAGCTATTTATCCAAAATATGAAAGCAATAAACTAAAGTGAAAAAAAAATCCCACTTTTATTCTGAAAATACCCAATAAAAATTTGGTACAGGGGAGAAATTCCCACTTTACTTTTCCCGTAGCCCCGTGAACCCTGTATAATAATTCGTTTCATTTTCATAAAAATTAATATTAATAAACACATTTTTTATTCTTGATTTTTTTTTCAAATCATATGACATTTGATTTACACGTTATTTTTACTTTCATTCATTTCTGTAACACTCAGAAACTTTTATTGTAAGAAATAGGTTGCTCGATTTTTATACGTTGCTAAAAAGCTTTTTTTTTTCTTCATATTGTATTAATTGAAATATTACATTAAAACTCCATGGATTTAATTTACCCTCAACTAAAACACGTTAATGAACTTGCTATTTAGTGTTGTGTCCGTATTGAGGAGTAAACCCAATTCTTAGATTGTAAGAAAGACAGACTAACTTTTTTGCATCAGCCCAAATTTCTTGTTTTTGTCTTACTTCAAAAGATCGACAACAATAAGATAATAATGATAGTTTTCTTTAATTTTATTAATACAATCTCAATTACAAAGTGTTTCAGTCTGTAGTAGCTATATTATTAAATTAAATGTGATTAATTAGTTCAAAAACTTTTAGAAGAAGAAACATCTACTGAAACGTCTACAATTGGCCGAGATATACTGATTCATTCTTGCTTTGTTTTGGGTACTTCATTCCGGGCAGGACATCTTCAAGTTAGGGCCATGCTTAATTCTTTCCATTTTACATACACTCGTATGAAGGTTCAGCAGCTTGTATCCTGTTATCAGTATACCGCATACCATACAGGTGATTTCATCTAATTTGTTAATAACTCGCGACTCGCCACACACTCCATTCTTCATCCTGAAGTACAGTAATCATTTCTTTCTGAGGCGAATCTTTCAATGTTGGGTAGTTAACGACTGCATTTTTAGAATATGTACAGTGGTACAGTAACCTCTCGCTATATCGTGCTCGTCAAGAGAGAACTAAAAAAAAAAAAAAAAAATCGAATTTTTACATCTCGAATGCAAATTATGATTTTTGCAATGACAAATTGCAATAGGTGTGTGTGTGTGCTCCTGGTAGTGCAGCGGGACGCACCCTGTTGCAGACTCCGTCGCCCTGTGCCACAATGTGTTGCATAGGCCTTCTGTAGGAGCCAGTGGAGACGCTGGAAAACTACCAATTTGATAGAAGGACTACACGACGTTTGAGGTCCAAAAAGAAAACAAAAAGACATAGACATTGGAAACGCTCGCTAACTAGATAGATCATCCTACGGAACTTTGAACATGGTTGCCACAGGAAAAATTCATTAAAAAAGTAGCAAAAGTAGCCAAAAACGTATAAAAAAGTTGCAAAAAAGTAGCCCCAAAATTAAAAAAGTTGCAAAAAAACTAGTCCCCAAAATTGAAAAAGTTTCAAGAAAACAGTATTCAGATAAATGAAGTAAGAAATAAACAGTACAGCTAAAAATTTAACATTAATAAAAAGTCCCCATCTGTTTTGCTGAGGAATTTAAACTGAATCTGCAATTGCAAAAATAAAACTTTTTCCAAAACTTATTAAAAAAGGGAGTCCCCCCCTAACTAGTTAATTCTATTCAACTATTTTGATGAGAATACAATGAAAAATCAATATAAATAAAGCAAATAATAAAAATAAAATACAGCCAGTAGCTGTTACGAGGATGCAGTAAAGCAACATTATTAGTAAAAAAAATTATGTGGTCTTTTGTTGCAAGAATTAGTTAAACATTAACTAGGACCTTGAAAGTATAGCAGTATTTTTGCCAGAAACTTGATACTGATTTGATTTTTTCCTCTGATTTCTTGACTGCCCTCTTTAGTTTAGCTTTTTTTCTTTTTTTTGCTCACTTTCTTTTGTTTTAACATTTTTTAATTTTCTTCCCTAACCTTAGCTCCTTTTTTTCTATTTCACTCTGGCGCCAAACTGATATCAGCACTTTATGTGCTGATATGATTCGCAATCTGGATGACTATAATGTAAAGGGTTGCCACAGGAAAAATTGCAAAAATAGAAGCAAAAGTAGCCTAAAAATATCAAAAAAGTAACTTGAAGAACTAAAAAAGTTGTAAAGAAAAAAAGATGCATTCATATGATTAGATAAATGTGGTAATAAACAAACTGTGCGGTTGAAAAATCATACAGTATCGAAAAATATACACCTTTATTCTTAATGGACGTAAAATGAATGTGCTAATCAGGGTAACAGGGTTGCCAGACGTCCCGGATTTCAAGGGACAGTCCCGTTTTTTGGAATATTGTCCCGCGTCCCGGGGAACCTTGACACGAGACGGCTAAAGTCCCGTATTCTGGCTTGAAACAGCATTTTACAAAACGAAACATTATTTTCAGAAAAAAATGAAGTAAAGCAAAGAACGTAAAATAGAGTGATAAGAAAATTGATTGAATTATAATATTTTCCTGTTCTGAAGTAATATTAGTATTATATTCATTTAGAGCAGAAATTATTGTGACAATTAATTCAGCAAAAGTTCGTTGTAAAAGTGGTGTATCTTCGTAGTAAATGATTTTACCATACCTTATTATACAGGGTGTCCACTAGGGTGGGTCACCGTCCCATGTTAAAAAAAAAAGTTTCGGATTTCCATCGGGCACAGCAAGAAAAATTTGCCAAATGACGTTTATAGACTATATCTAAAATTTTATTAGGGTAGGATATCATTTTCTGCTGCCGGATTGAGTTTAAAAAGCGTATACTTAAGGAAAAAATCGATTTTTGTTAAATAATTGAAAAAAAAAAAAGAATTAATAAATACATTAATTAAGAAATGTAAATATATAATAAGTCAAGGTTATCTAAGTATTATTTATTCATTATAATTCAAAAAACATTTTTTATAATCATATATTTACAATAAAAACATGCATCTTTAATTAGCATGAAAGTCTTTCTTACTATCAAACTTTGGCATAATTTTCCGAGACTCCAGTTGGTTTTTTATGAAGCCTTCTCTTTCAGATTTTTTGCACAATGTAGCTGAAGCTTCTGTCACTGTTTTAACTGCCCTTTCAACAGCCTGTGTGTGACATGGCAGACGTAGTAAAGGCAATTGTTTTGCTCCTGAAGCAAACAGTTGAACATCTTCATCAGAAACTGATTTTAGTATTGGTGGATCAGATATATTTTTCCAATCAATGAGGTCTATGTAAGATTCAGCAGCAAAGTTAACAACAGGAATTTGAAAAATTCGGATTCTATTTTGTTTTGAGCACAACGAGCTTCTAGAATTCGATGGACTGCCAATTCACGGACGGACTGCTCCGAATCTGTCAGCATTGCAATCAACAAATTTTCTGGGTGTGCGAAATAACTGTTTCTTTGGATAACGGGATCTATTTTGGCCTTCAATTCAGTAGATAAATACCGAGTTGCAATGATGAGCTTGAACAAGTGCCGAGCTCCATCTTTACATGAAGGGTGGCTTTTGATAGCAAACCAAATTGGAGCATAAACTTTTACGACATATGTCGCAAGAATTATTAAATTTTCAGAAGGAGATTCCACTGAAACATACAAACGTAGGATTCGATTCGCACGAGTTAGCCATCGAGCGTGAGACATTTTGCCAGGTGACATGTATGTTAGTTCCTCAGGAAATATGCCTGTAGAGACCGCCGATGCTATTCTATGCAAATATGTTTGGTCAGTACTAATGTCTTGAACGGGCAACTTTGGTAAGTATGCTGGGATAGGCGCAAACTGAACAACGGGATTTTTTTCACAATTTTCTAGTTCTTTACCGATTGTTCCGAAAATGACTTCGGTCCTGTCGTGTTGCCATCAATGTGGAGAAACAAATGTCTAAATGGCAATTCATTCATGTGCAATAAACATATGAGCCACTGTAAAGGTCTATTTAAACTTTCTTCCAACAAGCGTATGACACCTCTATTTTTACCAACGTTAACGTTAGTTCCATCACATCCGACTGCCACCAAAGGTTTCATAGGTATTTTCGATTCCAAAAAGAAATTTTTAATTTCTTGCTCTATACATTTAGAAGTACCAGAGGCGGGTGCGATATAGCCTAAGAACTTAGACTCTGGTTCCATAATTAGCGAAATATGTTCTTCTGTAATGCTTTTTCTATAGAATTTACCATTCTTTTCCAATATAATTAAAGTTTTATCTTTTCTTCCGTCAAAATACAAAGCTTGTATTTGTTCAACTTTGGCTTTGTCCAGGGCACACTTTCGTGCGTCTTTACGTTTCCGGCGAAGCATGTTTTTATCAATAATTTCTGAAGTGGTGGGGTAAAGTACTGCAGAAGCAATAGCTGCTCCTGCCCGGTCAGATACCCCGTATCTATCGCATGTCCGGGAAAGCAAATTAAAGTCTACTGTATAGTTTGCACAAGTTGATTTCCTGATATAAGTAGTTGAAGACGCTCGTCTAGGTCCTTGAAACTCATCCTCACTGTCCGTATCCAATGAACTGGATGCAGATGAAGTAATGAGACAAGATGAATCAGCACGTTCTTTTCGAGTGTGAAGCTCCGATTTCTCCTGCAGTATTTTTCTCTTAAGAATTTTGGTTAATTTTTTCGTAGTAGGAGTATCTACGGCTCCAATCACCATTCTTCTAGTGCTCCGTTGATCTATTAGGAACTTTTTTTCTCTCTTTGGAATTTTTTTATTTTTTGGACAAATGCAATTATTAATATCTTTGCATTTTCAAGATGAAATGTCAAATAGCATTTTACCAGCCCGGCGAAACTCTTCTAATTTTTTCTTAGGGATTTTAGGATGGGATTTTAAAAGATTTCTACATTTCAAGTGGTAGATTTTTAACATAGCTTTTACTCGTTTGCGTTGCACTATAGGAAGGGAAGCCTTTGTCCAAATTTCTTCTATTTTCTTTACCACAATGTCCTCTACTTCTTTGTAAGATGGCTCTTTATTAAGACCCCTTTCACTTTTTAACTTATGACGGTTAAATTCGTAATATTTCCCAACATCTTCGTAGGTTGGTAATATATTGCAGTTGAGATCAGATGAATCACCAAACAACTTGGATTTCCAACCTGACAGAGTGCGATTCATAATTTAAAAAGCTGTCTACCATAGGAGCATCAAACTACATCTAGCGCACTTTAATTCGATCGCAGTTATATTGAAATAGCTGTGTTAAATTGCGCATGCGTAGGTTATTTTTAGACACTGATTCATACATTTTTGCTAATTCTCACAGCTGAAACGGCAGGTGTGAATTTAAACCAGGTGCAAATTAAAATTTTGATGACGTGTTTCTATAAGAAAAAATATATTTATTATTGCTGCAAGTTTACATAGAACGTATTCAATCTGGGTATAGGAATCGACACTACAAGATCAATCCGGCAGCAAAAAGACTTATCAGAATGTAAAAAAAATTCACACACGTTAGTTTGGGACCACGATGCACCTTTTTAATCCTGTGCCCCTTAACATTTCGAAAAAAAATGAAAATGACCCACCCTAGTGTCCACCTATCGTGGCCCAATAGCTAATTTCTAAACCGTTTGAGATAAGCATATAGTTTATTTAGAAAAAAATCTCTAAATTACGAAAGGAATTTGGGTCTATGAAATGTTTTTTAAAAAATCAAATTTTGAAAGAGTTACGAAATTTTAATTTTTATACAGCCCCCCAGTCCTATCAATCATATTTAGTAAAACATTTTTGACACTGTAACGTTTGAAACTAAAAAAAAAATCACTCTTCTACGACAGAAATTGACCGAGTTATGACGTTTTGAAAAATCAAGATTTTGAAGGATTTCGCATACGGTCCCTTAAGCCATCTTTCGATGACGTCATGAAACAATGCAAAATCTTGATTTTTCAAAACGTCATAACTCGGTCAATTTTTGTGGTAGAAGAGTGATTTTTTTTTAGTTTTAAACGTTACAGTGTCAAGAATGTTTTACTAAATATGATTGATAGGACTGGGGGGCTGTATAAAAATTTAAATTTCGTAACTCTTTCAAAATTTGATTTTTTGAAAAACATTGAATAGACCCAAAATTCCTTTCATAATTTGGAGATTTTTTCCTAAATAAACTATATGCTTATCTCTAACGGTTTAGAAATTAGCTATTGGTCCACGATTGGAGTGGACACCCTGTATAAAAAGCCCTTCGCAATTTTTCAACTATGAAAGAAATATGTGTTCAGCTACTATTAGTCATTAGATTTTTTGAATCAATCAATTTCAATGTTTTGAAATTTGCTTCGCTTCGCTTTTATTCTGAAAGATGTAACTAAATTTTATTCCATTTAGCAAACAAATACGCTTTTTAAAAACATGAAGATATTTAAATTTTACAATGAGCGACAGAAATATAAATTACAGTGAGCTTTATGGCAACTTAAAGACCATCAACACTTAGAAAGAATTACTGCAGCAGTAAAATCAAGTAGCAAATATGGTTTTAAAAAAAAGGAATTTTCCGACATTATATAAGAATAATTATCATGTTATAATATTGACAAAACTGTACAGTTTCCCCCCAAAAGATATTGAATATTGATTTTTTTAATTTGTTTTAGGTTAACTTCTTATAGTGAGTTCAAGTAGTAAGGTTTAATTCTATGTTTACTCAATAGTAATCAAAATGTTCGTTAATGACTCATTAAAATTATTTTGCATTCAAATTTTCCCATTGGTACGTCTAGCTTTTTGAAAAAGTATCTACCAAACATTAGTCATCAGTAGAAACGACTATTACATCTTTCACGCCAGAACATGCCCGTCATTTGGGACATCAGGACGGGCGGTCAATAGCCTCCCACCTGGTTTTGGGAAATTATTGTATTTACATTTAAGTGCGCGTGGCTTTTGCTTTTTTTGGTATAATTTACATTGAAATTTGGTATAATTGACCTTTTGCCCCCCTCCTCAGTAAAATTTGAGATGACGGACCTGTGTCAGGAAAAAGGAGGTTAATAACAGGGAAATACTAATTTTCACAATAATTAGTATTAAACCTCTTCCCACTAATATTCATGACGAAGTGCAATGGTAAAAAAAAAAGTTTTTGTTCATAGGATCATTGTGTATTTTTTTCTTCATTTAGGGGAAAGTACCCCAAAACGGGATATCTAACCTATTCTTCGCTTTATTTCTTATTGTATACAAGGTACATTCCAAAGTTAGACGTCATTTAAAAGTATACACCTTTTACATTATTAAAAATACCTTTGTCATATTTGTTCGACATTATTTATGTGAAAAATACTGGTTTCAAAAAGTCTTATACGATCCCGTTTTACCCGACCAAGTGTGGGTAAGACGGGATAGGGAATTGTATGTTATTATTGTGTACTGATTTTACTTTTGATTTAGTTTTTAGACCAAAAATAGGCTACGTAATTGTAAAGTTGGAAAATTACATAACACAGAAATCGCATAAAAATGTGTCGTCTTCTTCGTCTGGTTTTTAATAAGCTTCGTGGGCCCATCCCTGGCAGCTCGATTTGTGAGAAACGCTTAATATTAAAGTCAAGGTTTTGTAAAAATTCAACCTTTAGACTTCCTCGATCAATCCCCCCCCCCCGAGCATTTACAGTTCTTAAATCTGGCAACCCTAATGCTAATACAAAGGAAAAAAGATAAAACTTTCGCTACAACTTATGAAAAAAGGGAGTTGCTTTTATATTTTCCACTATTAGAACTAATTTCCTTCAATGAGCTTAATTTTTGTTCAGTAAAAAGTGTAATTTTCCTTTAGATTTAAGGCTCTCTCTCTTTTTTCCAAGAGCTTTAAACTACTTTCTATGATAACCTGAGCTATTTTCATGAGGCTGCCAGGAAAAATCAACGTAAAGAAATTGCCAAGAAAACACTGCAAATAGCTTTTACAAGAATGCAATATCGGCATAAAAAATTCTAAAGTCTTCTGTTACAAGAATTAGCTTGAAAAAACTAATTTCTCTGCTGCAATAATTAGACTTTCAAAAGTAAGACAGCAATTTTAATGAGTACTGCGTATCTTTGCATGTAACTTGATATTCTAGTTTAATTTTTTCTTCTAATTTTTTGACTGACTTTCTCATACCGGCCTTTTTTTTTTTTTTTTTGAAGAAGGAGGGGGGGGGGGTCCGCTTTTATTCATGTTAACATTTTATTTAATTTTCTTTCATAAACTAAGGCACTCTTTTTTATCCCATCTGGTCCCAATATAACGCTAATTTCAGAACTTTAAATTCTGAAAGGATTTGCGATCAGGACAACTATAATAGAAAATTATGATGAATATTGCAAAGAAGCAACATTCAAATTTTATTTTTCCCATCTTTTGAAATTTAGAGCTTTTTCCAGGCACTCTCGCACAGAATAGTTTTGATGTTGTAATTCCATTTCTCTCTCAAGCCATATCCACATAAAAATTCCGCAAACTGACACGGTTTGACAAAGAAGTAATGACGTCAATTTTAAGTGAAATGCTACCAACTTTTTCTGGAATAGGGCCCTAAATAATAATTTTAACTAGTGCTTCATTTTTTGAAATCGATTAGAAATATTATTCAAATATTGTAAAACTTGACAAAATTGAAGCAAAACTGGCGATACAGCACTTGACGCAGCAAATGATAGCGTTCAAAATGAGCATGCAGTGTTCATTACAAATTTTTAAAATAAGTTTTTAATAGAAAAAAAAAAGAAATGTATTTATTTGCATTCAACAAAGCTTAGTAAACATTGAAAAGGGGAAAAAATTTATTTCTCACAAATGATGTAAAAATATTGCATTTTTCACAATGTAAAAGACCTTAGAAGCATGTAAATCGCAAATATATATAAGCGTTTTAGAATAAAATAGTTCAAGAATTGCATTTTTGTCAAGCTATGATGACCAATATTAATAAATAACAGCATGATCCCTGAAATGTTGGCCCATGCTTGAAAAAAAAAAAAACCTCTTAAGGGGAAATATTTGCAAACTTCCTGCACTAATAATATTTGCAAAACGAGAATTTTCAGGAAATCCATGTTTCCCAGTTCAGTCAACACCCTATTTGAAGAGTTCGGATGACAAAAAAGTTGAATGCCTTGTAAAAAAACCACTTTTCACCAAAAAAACATTAAAGTATGTTATTCCATCATTTGAACTGATCCTGAGTGCTGTTTAAGGTAGTAGTCTGGTAACTTATGCCTATTTTCATGACTTCTTTGGAGAGTGGTTTTTATAGGAAAATAAGAATGAATTATCTTGAATATTAAGAGTTTTTATTTACATATTGAAAAAAAAAATATTTGAAAAAATTTAATAGTTTATTTCTATTATTATTGTCACTCGAAGTTGGAACTTAAAAAAAAAAAAAAATGCACGTGGGTGGCCCGGGTGGTTTTGGCTCTTGATGTTATCTGATATCAAATATTCTTGATTATTCTTAATCTATAGACATGTCATTTTGGTCGGAACTACAGAAATGAAATTTCAAGGGTAAATAACAAAATGGCGGACTTTAAAAAAAAAAGCCTTTTTATTTTAGCAAAGAAAGGGTTGTAAAATAAAAAGTTAGGGGTGAAAAAAATTCTCTTTAGTACCGACGAGAACTATAAGTGTGTGGAACAGCCTGTTAAAATTTGAAAGCAATCGGTTCAGTAGAAGAAAAGTTAGAACCCGGGCCGACCAGAAAAACTGTTTTGAGAAAAACGTGTTTAAAGTTCAACAACAAACTCCGAGGCGCTCTAGGAAACTCGTTATAACTCCCGAAATATTTCGAATTTCTGTCTGAAATTCTCACAGTATATTCTCAAGACATTGTACTTTCAAATTAAGCTAAAGAAAAAAAAAATCGAGTTTTTGGACCCAAGTTACCAGACTACTACCTTAAAGGTTGGTCTCGGAGGCGCTCTAGGAAACTCGTTTTAACTCCTGAAACATTTCGAATTTCTGTCTGAAATTTTCACAGCATATTCTCAAGACGTTGTACTTTCAAATGAAGCAAAAAAAAAAAAAAAAAAATCTCGATTTTCTGAACCCAAGTTACCAGACTACTACCTTAAAAGCAATGGAGCAGATCTGTCCAGAATGCAAGGCGAAGAAGAATTTTTTAAAGAAAAATATGGTAAAATGGGGATGAAGAGTAATAAAAAGTATGGGGTTCAAAATATTAAATAAGCAATAAAGAGGGTGAAATAACTCATCTATTTTTGAATAAAAACTTGCTTTAGAAAAAAAAAAAGTCTCCAAAAAAGTAGCTTTAGTGAAAAAATGTTGCTTCTTAGCCAGTTTTTGCATCAAAAAGTCACCAAAGTCGCCTAATGAGAAAAAAAGTAGCAAAAGGTAGCATTAAAGTAGCCTGTGGCAACCCTGTTTGAAGGAGAAAATTATTTTCCCTTGTACTTCGCGCCGCCGCCATTTGGTGACTGCTTTGCTGGTGCCGCTTTTTGTTGACCGGATTTTTACTTGCATTTCCCGTTTCAAAGATACTAATCACGGCAATAATGATGAAGATAGACAACATTTCAACTGATAAAATTACTTTCAAACGAATACATTAACACTATATGTCATCAGCTAGTTTCCGACAATGAGCACCCCCTCCCCCTCTTACTTCCAAAGGCTACTGAATTAAAATCTGCAGGAATGCCAAATTTCCTGGATTTCTTTTATTTCTTCCCCAAGCGAAAAACGTGGGTAAAAATATCCGGGAAAAAAATATGAAAAAACCAAAAAAAAATCAAACATTTTTTGTGTGTGTGTGTGCGTGTGTGTGTGTGTGGGGGGGGGGGGGGGGTTGACTATCTCTTTTTAAAAAAGCTAAAACAACTATAGGCAATCTATGAAAATATGAAAGGATCAAGTTTGTTTCGCTTCTCCGGAAATTTTTAGAAATTGTAGTTCTAATTACATTTCTGGGTTAACTTGAATGACTCAAAAAGAAAAAAAAAAAAGGTTCGGATATCCTCTTCCAGCCTGTACCTTAGTTATGTCCATACTTTTCTTTACTAAACTATTAAGGAGAAAAATTTTTTCGTCTTCTTTTCCAAAAATGTTGACAATTTTTATCTTCCATAGTGAATTTTCAATTTCCCTCCAATTAATTTGATTTGAAATTTGATGCAAACGATTGTGACTTCGGTACAAATACTTAGATTTTGGACTGAATTATTTTTTGTAGACATATACTTAAAAATTTTTTTCTTTCTTTTAAATCCTTGCCTCCTGACTCTTTGTAAAACATTGCTATATTTTCGTTATTTACCGTCAAACATAAAGAAGTCTGAGTGACGTTTCACTAAGCAATATTTAAAATCCCTATTTTTTTTCCCTTTTACTATTTTAACTTTTCTTCGATTCGAAAGCCATTTCAGTGATCCATGCATTTCTCTTTACTTTACTCTGATTTTCGTGACGATAATTCGATTTGAAAAAAAAAGATAGAGAAAAAGAGAAAAGAAATGTAGAAAAAAAAAAGAAAAGAAATGTAAATACACTGCTCGACATTGAAAATGCAACACCAAGAAGGAGTGGTCAGAAATTCATGCAAATTTTACCGTAGACGCACGTCACTGAGTTATGCAAATGATATGAAATGCGCAGCTCTCCGACGCACGTGAAGTAAGATATAAGAGAATGAAGTTGAAAAGTGGGCTATGTTCATGTTGGTTTTTCTGCCAGACTAATTATCGGAGAAATTTGGTTTTTGTCTCGAAGGATACGTGTACGTGTGATAGGAGGAAATGCCACGCCGTCCTCAACGAAGATACTTCCAGCATATAGACGACTTTACAAGGGGTATGGTGATCGGACTGAGAAGGGGAGGTTGGTCCATACGTCAAATTGCAGCTGATACCCACATGGATGCAAGCACTGTGCATCGGCTGTTTCGGAGATGGTTGGAAAGAGGAAATGAAGCCACATTGAGGGGTGCAGGTGCAGCCAGAGTGACGTCAGACCGCTTGGATCGACGGATTCACCGACAAGCTGTGGCGGACCCGCAAGTCACTTGTACGTCGATTCTGCAGCACGTGCAAGGTACCCTGGATGTTCCTGTGTCGACCAGAACCATTTCCCGTCGACTGGTTGCACGTGGCCTGCAATCACGGCGCCCGCTAAGAAGACTGCCATTGACCTCACAGCACAGACTCCAACGTTTGGAATGGTGCCGGACCAGAGCGACGTGGATGGCAGAATGGCAAACCGTAGTGTTCTCAGATGAATCCCGCTTCTGTTTGTCCAGCGATAGTCATCGCATACGTGTGTGGCGTCGACGTGGAGAAAGATCGAATCCGGCAGTAACTGTGGAACGCCCCACAGCGCGACAACGTGGCATAATGGTTTGGGGCGCTATTGCATACAATTCCGTATCACCTCTAGTTCGTATTCGGGGCACTATGACGGCCCAACGATATGTAGATAATGTACTGCGGCCGGTGGCAATCCCCTACCTTCAGGGTCTGCCAAATGCAATTTTTCAACAGGATAACGCCCGGCCTCACAGTGCTCGAATCAGCCAACATGCTCTACGAGGTGTACAGATGCTTTCCTGGCCACCATACTCTCCTGACTTGTCACCAATCGAACATGTGTGGGACGTGATTGGACGCCGTTTGCAGAACCTGTCACTGCCTCGTTCAGAGGACGAACTGTGGCAAATGGTTGAAAGGGAATGGAGTGCCATCCCTCAGGACACCATCCACAGGCTTATTGACTCCATGCCTAGACGTGTTTCTTCGTGCATCGCTGTCCGCGGTGGTCCTACTTCTTACTGAGCCGACGCCGTCCTCGCTCTAAATTTTGCTTATTTATTTTGAAATAAATATCACTTATTGTTCCATGCTGTCTCTGTCTTCTTACCAAATTTCATCAATTTCTGACCACTCCTTCTTGGTGTTGCATTTTCAATGTCGAGCAGTGTATGTCATCGGTCCTCATGAAGCTATCATGTTTATTTGTTTGTTCATTATTATAAACAGAAGCCTGGCGGTTTTCACAATGTACTATTATACACTGCGATGCAAAAGTTTAGACAAAATGCAAATATGTGAATAAAAAGAAAACTATTCAACGAAATGCAAAACAATTCAACGAATTCAAATTTCTACTGCAGTTACACAATATGGTCTCGAATACGTGTCTGGAGTTCTTATAACTATAACTGGAATCAAATTTTGGATATTGCAAAAGACATTTTTTTACATTGTTGCAAAAGTTTAGACAATAGTCAGATTTTATGCAAATATCCCTTTAAATGTGATTGGTGGAGGGAATGCGGGACTGTATTATTCATTTATAAAGTGCAGAGATTGCTGAATAAATAATCAAAATCTCAAAAGTTCTTTAGTTCCCGTGTAAAGAAGATGAGAAAGTTTGGAAGCCGAAATTTGAAAATGAACCTACTTTATTAATTTTTTGTCTTTTAAATCGGCTCTAGTATGGTAGTACATTGTGTTTTACTTTGTGGAGAGCAAATTCAGACATGCGTATCGATCAAAAAGTCCAAGAAAAATTATATTTCTTAAGGATGAAGGAATTGAAAAAAACGGCTCAGACTGACGATTCGCCCCTTAATCCTACAAAACTTCAACTTGGGTCAAAAACAGCACGTGACAGCATAAGTAGATGAACAACTGAATCGGAATGCATAAAAAAAACAAAGAATTGTGCCTGAGCCTTTTCGGACAGAGTGTCCCAAATAAGCCAGATTTTAATGTGAAAAGCAGCATATGTATCATCGTGACTAAAAAATGAATGGTACTTTATTTGATAAAAATTATTAAAATTGGGATGGTCAAGATGGATTATAATTCTTTTCGCGGGACTTGAGAAATATCCAATGATCATATGCTGTGCTGCTTTTACCAATAAAATTGGCTTATTTGGGACACTCTGTCCGAAAAGGCTCAAGCACAATTCTTTGTTTTTTTTATGCATTCCGATTCAGTTGTTCATCTACTTATGCTGTCACGTGCTGTTTTTGACCCAAGTTGAAGTTTTGTAGGATTAAGGGGCGAATCGTCGGTCTGAGCCGTTTTTTCAATTCCTTCATCCTTAAGAAATATAATTTTCTTGGACTTTTTGATCAATACGCATATCTGAATTTGCTCTCCACCAAGTAAAAAATAATGTACTACCATACTAGAGCCGATTTAAAGGACAAAAAGTTAATAAAGTAGGTTCATTTTCAAATTTCGGCTTCCAAACTTTCTCATCTTCTTTACACGAGAACTAAAGAGCTTTTGAGATTTTGATTATTTATTCAGAAATCTCTGCACTTTATAATTGAATAATACAGTCCCGCATTTCCTCCACCAATCACATTTAAAGGGATATTTGCATAAAATCTGACTATTGTCTAAACTTTTGGAACAATGTAAAAAAATGTCTTTTGTAATATCCAAAATTTGATTCCAGTTATGGTTATAAGAACTCCAGACACGTATTTGGGACCATATTGTGTACCTGCAGTAGAAATTTGGAAGCATTTCGTTGAATAGTTTTCTTTTTATTCACATATTTGCATTTTGTCTAAACTTTTGCACCGCAGTGTATATATATATATATATATATATATATATATATATATATATATATATATATATATATATATATATATATATTTTAAATTAAATAAAAATAAAAAAAAATTAAATGATCATAATAATAAAAATAATAATAATGAATAAATAAAAAAAGACATCGAAAATTCTTAGTTAATATTTTAGGATTAATGTTTCTATTTTCATTTAACAAAGACCAACACTTTTTGCCGTTTTTATTCATGCGTGCTTTTTTTTTTTTTTTTTTATTCATTTTTATCTCTGGTACCGTAAAATGGGTGTGAATCGGTACACTTTTCAGCTTTGATTGTAAAAAAAGTAGTTAAAAGATTTTTTTCAATTTGATATTTTGGGTAAAAACTTCGGTCTTGCTTTGCTTTTGATGTTCCAAGCAAAGACAAAACATTTTGAACAGTTATTATTTATATATACGGGTCATTCCATTTTAAATCAACAAATGGGGTGCGCATCACCATTTTTGATTTTGATGAAAATTTGCATGTGTATTCCTTTTACTTCCCAGAGCTCAAAATAGTGTTCATTTTATTTTTAAAAAATTTACCCTTTGATATATAGGCCCTTTTTGTTGTTGGCAACAGCGAAAATCGGGCGTTTTGATGCTTTGCCTTATGAACTATAACTTTTTTTCTATTAAAGATTTTGAGCTCAACTATAGCTCATTGGAAAGCTAAGAAAAAGATCTTTTTATATATGCTATCAATAAATTTCAGATTTTAAAAAAATACTTATTTTTTCAAGGTCAAAGTTCACGACGAAAATGACATTTTTTACTACTTTCGAACATTAAAAAACCCATGAAGGGTTCAAAGTAACAAGCCGATTTTTTCCACATATATTCATAGTCATGGTTACTTACTGTACAAAAAAAATTGGCTTGTTATTCCACCCCCTTTATGAGATATGCCCCCTCAAAGTTGTAAATTTTTTAAAAAATCCAATTTTCAACGCTAAAAAAATGCATGTGGGGGGCAAGATAAAAAAATTTTTACATGTGGTATTTTAAGTACTTTTTACCAGCTTTCTAATAAAACAAAAGTTGCTTTGTTATTCAAAGGCGTTTGGCAGATATAAGGGACTGAACTTTCAAAAAATTGCACAAAAACAACACGATTATTTTCATTTTTTTAAATCTTTTTTTTTATTTAAATGTAATTATATACCTTATTCTTTGCCTTAAATGCTAAAAAAAGACTAAGAAGAGCAATGAAGAAACATATTTAAAGTTTAATAAGATAATTTAATATTTTTAACACCTGGGAATATAGAATACCACTAAACTTGTCTGATTTTTAAACATCTGATTGCTACCTACAACAGGACTGAGCATTTCTCAACTTGTCCAGGTTTGTTCATACCATGTGGTCATCCTTGTTCTGGCTTGCTCTCACATGTGTATCTTAGTTGTCTTTCAAATTCCGAAAGAAGTAGGTTGTTGAGCTAGTGTTTCTGCTGTAAAATCTTGTGAAGCTGATGTGATTTCTTTTCATTTCAAGTTCATTCATATTCACAGAATGTTTTGTTAAAGGTAAAAGAAGAAATTCTTTAGAATCTTTAAATATAAATTTAAATTTGTCTTTCTACATGTAAACTGTGAATAAGTTATGGATAACCCTAAATGCTCCATAGGAGTTTTTGAGAATGATGATTGTAATATTTTAAGTTACAGTAGGCAGTCTACTGTAAATAGTATTTCTGAGTACAGTGATGATGATAAAACTTTACTGCACCTGAGAACTAGGTGTAAATCTTTTGAAACTGTTTGTACCTACCAGCAAGAAGTTCCATAAAGGTGGCAAAACTTGGCAAGAAATTTTTTTGCATGGTAGGTACAAACAGTTTCAATAGTTTTACACCCAGTACTCAGGTGCAATAAAGTTTTATCATCATCACTGTACTCAGAAATACTATTTACAGTAGACTGCCTACTGTAATTTAAAATATTACTATCATCATTCTCAAAAACTCCTATGGAGCATTTAGGGTTATCCATAACTTATTCACAGTTTACATGTAGAAAGACAAAATTAAATTTATATTAAGGATTCTAAAGAATTTCTTCTTTTACCTTTAACAAAACATTCTGTGAATATGAATGAACTTGAAATGAAAAGAAATCACATCAGCTTCACAAGATTTTACAGCAGAAACACTAGCTCAACAACCTACTTCTTTCGGAATTTGAAAGACAACTAAGATACACATGTGAGAGCAAGTCAGAACAAGGATGACCACATGGTATGAACAAACCTGGACAAGTTGAGAAATGCTCAGTCCTGTTGTAGGTAGCAATCAGATGTTTAAAAATCAGACAAGTTTAGTGGTATTCTATATTCCCAGGTGTTAAAAATATTAAATTATCTTATTAAACTTTAAATATGTTTCTTCATTGCTCTTCTTAGTCTTTTTTTAGCATTTAAGGCAAAGAATAAGGTATATAATTACATTTAAATAAAAAAAAAGATTTAAAAAAATGAAAATAATCGTGTTGTTATTGTGCAATTTTTTGAAAGTTCAGTCCCTTATATCTGCCAAACGCCTTTGAATAACAAAGCAACTTTTGTTTTATTAGAAAGCTGGTAAAAAGTACTTAAAATACCACATGTAAAAATTTTTTTATCTTGCCCCCCACATGCATTTTTTTAGCGTTGAAAATTGGATTTTTAAAAAAATTTACAACTTTGAGGGGGCATATCTCATAAAGGGGGTGGAATAACAAGCCAATTTTTTTTGTACAGTAAGTAACCATGACTATGAATATATGTGGAAAAAATCGGCTTGTTACTTTGAACCCTTCATGGGTTTTTTAATGTTCGAAAGTAGTAAAAAATGTCATTTTCGTCGTGAACTTTGACCTTGAAAAAATAAGTATTTTTTTAAAATCTGAAATTTATTGATAGCATATATAAAAAGATCTTTTTCTTAGCTTTCCAATGAGCTATAGTTGAGCTCAAAATCTTTAATAGAAAAAAAGTTATAGTTCATAAGGCAAAGCATCAAAACGCCCGATTTTCGCTGTTGCCAACAACAAAAAGGGCCTATATATCAAAGGGTAAATTTTTTAAAAATAAAATGAACACTATTTTGAGCTCTGGGAAGTAAAAGGAATACACATGCAAATTTTCATCAAAATCAAAAATGGTGATGCAACAACTTTTTTGAAAATTTGTTGATTTAAAATGGAATGATCCATACATGAATTTAGGGGTGTTCCGAATCACTCCGCTGATAGGGGTCAATCGGAACACATGTTACAATTTTTCTTTTTTTCAAATTAACCTGTAATGGTCTCCTAAACATGAGTAATATTGATGGGGGAGAATAAGAACCAATAGTTACTCTCAAATAAAAGTTAATTTTCTATTAGTAAACGTTTATGACTTGTCAAAAATTCAAAATAATTTTGAACTTATGAAAAATTCAAATTAATTTTAAAAAATGCTTTTGAATTGAAATACTAAGATTTAACATAAATTGAAGTCACTCATGTCGTCCACAAATATGTACTTGTCCTTAAAACTAGCAGTTGTGGCTTGGCTTAAGTTTTTTCATAACATCTTCTGGGATGAACGCTGCCTTTTCTTTAGTTTCTTGAAATCTCTGGGTTTCGGGGATTGTCCTGTAAGATTTTCCCACTTATTCATCACTGTCTGTGTGCTGGACTTTTGCTACATAAAGTCTGTATGACTTTCCTCCATGTATTTTAAGTAAAAAGAAGTCTCCTGGAGCAAAAATCTTTTAAAATCTGCAACTTTCTGTCATTCTAAGATCTAGTTGCTCACGAGAAGGGATAAACAGTAATAAATCCTTGTCCTTGTCTTGACTAGAAGAATTGGGGTTAGAATCTTGATTTTTCAAACAGTTTCCTTTAAATAAGTTTGAATTAGAACAACAGAACAAAGTGTTCCGATTCACCCTGCAAATCCTTATCCTATGACATTATGAAGAATTTTTCATTTTTATGCCACAATTAAAATATGTTGTCTCTTCTAATGTGGTACTCTGTTGCTCAGATATATGCATAATTAAAAAATACAATTCTTAGATTTGAGATATAAAGGGGTCTGTACTTACATACAAAGTTTTGCAGACCATGAAAACTTGATGTTTTTAGCGTCCCACTTGCAGCCTTGCACAGAAGCCAATAGTGTTGCCAGAATGACAAAAATATTTTTTTCCTACTTCTTATAATATTACCTTTCTAAAAAAAATTTAACTGCCAAAAATACCCGACGGTATATTTATGAAGAATTTCTTTGTATGATCAGGAAGTTTTGTTCCGAATCACCCCGCTGTTCCTATACACCCCATTTTACGGTACTGCAAAAGTTTTATTCATTTTTTTTACAGCAGTTTTAAAAAAAAATGGTAAATTTATTTCTGAAAAACTAGCACAGTTCCCCTCTTTTACCGATGAGTCCGCCTGGTGTCAGGAATATCAATATTGAAGACTGATAAATACTACAAATGCAACTGTAGGGAAACTTTGACGAAGGGGAAGGGATAAAGTTTGAAACACTCTCCAGAAAATCTCTCGAATTGAATTTAAAAAAAAACGTCATTTTAGGCTATCTTCGATGATGCTAGGTAAATAGGGATCTCCTGTGAGTCCCCCCCCCCCATTCCCGCATTTTTTTATACTGAAGTTTAAATAATTAGTACGTACATTTCAAACTTTTTTGCTTGATACACATTTTTATAAATATATTTTTTAAATTCACAAGTACGCGTTAATCTTTTTTTTTTTTTTTTGCAAGAATTTGTGGTTGAAACAAAAATTATTTTTAAACTTTCTTCTTCCAGTATACAATGTAGAATATAGGAGTATATAAAGCAGTAAGTAACCGCCCCTAAGCAAGGGCTAAGGCAGGATCATGCAATACACCACCAACTCGGTTATTTCCATCCACAGACTGCAATTTCGTGCTCATTATGCACTCATCAGCATGGAATAGGAAAGTAACCAAGTTGGAGGCAAAAATCCAACTCGGTTGACAGCGTCCATGCTATATGATTACGCAGCATGCAAAAAAGATTCCTCAAGTACTCATTTGGCATGGAGCACCTCTTGGCAAAATTAAAGTCTTCATGCAGTTTCACATCAAATAGAGCATAGGTGCTGGCATATAGTGGGGAAAATGGGCGTCAAAGTTCTCGTGGCAATGGTCTTAGGGTTCCATGTCAAGTGTGCCAAATTTTGAGTCCCCACTCGACCCCCTCCGATTCTGCTGAAATTTTTATGAGGCGTACATATAATACATACGTAAAACCATGCCAAATTATAGCTCCATAAGTCATGTGGTTCTTCCAATAAAAATCATTTTGTTAAGGCCTCTTTTTTCGTGTCGTGACTGAATTGACTAAATCGTCAAGTTTGCGCTTTCATTGCTCGCGACTTAAGATGATTATTAGGCTCAAATTTGGTGATTCTGATCACTGTTTAGAGTAGAATAGTCCACTTGTGCAACAGAAGCTTATTGAACCGTAGAGTTTTTACAATTTGCTGCTTAAATCGGCTAAAAATCGTGTTTTGGCAAATTTCGACCACAAATCATCAGCTTGTATCTGCTGAAAGAATAATATTCTGAAGCTTATTCTTTCCTCGTTTGTAGCCTGTCAGTATGTCCAAAAGATATACAAGTGGCATCTTGATAGCTCAAAAACTTGCTGAATTATCCAAGTTGAAATTTCAGTCAAAAATGTTTTTCGTCAATTTTCTCTTAATTTCAAAGAGCAATATCTCAAAAGGGTCACCTTGAATTTGATTTTTCTTTATATCATTGGAAAGATCACACTTTTTTTAAAGAAAAAAAATTTTGTTTTATTTTTGAGACAAACCAGTTTTGAAAGGATATTGCAGATCAAAAATATGTACTCATTCCATGTGAAATCAAAGAAAACATTATATAGACCTAAAAGTTCATGTCAATTAGTTCTATAAAAACTTACAGGAGCTCTTGTATTTATGTTTTGATGAAAAAAATCCTTTTTAGATAATTTTGAAGATTAGTTTTTGTGTGTGCCTCCGTAAAATCTCAAGAAATGGCGAAAAATAAAGTTTCGTTTTTTACAAAAAGAATTTTTTTTCTCGCTGAGTATTTTCCTAGGTGCTATTTTAAAGTTCTTGCAACAGAATTTCAGCTGATATGTCACTTGGCGAGGTTGAGGGTCAACATTATTTCAAGAACACAGAAAGCATTATTTGTTTGTTTTTTTTCCAAAAAAAAAAGCCTTTAGAATAAATAGACTAAATAAATAAATAATAAATAAAAGTTAATATGGTGATATGTAATAAAAAAAATCATAGTGGGCCTGCAAAGACATCATTCTAAAAAGCAATGACGAAAGTTTTTGACAGAGCTGAATTTTGCAATTATTTCTGCTATGTAATTGATAACAGCAGTAATTGAAAGTATGATAAATAGTAATTGAAATTCTATTCTTTACATTGCCGAGGATGTGGCTAGATATTCAGCCTACGGTTGCAACAGGCCCATAATGAAAAATGGGACAATGCTTTTTATGATCTTGAAATATTAATGAGCCACAAGCTTAGCAACTGACATATCATTCGAAATTCTGTTTCAAGAGCTTTTAAATAACACCTAGGAAAACACTCAAGCTCTATTAATAGCGAGAAAAAATAATTCTTTTTGTGAAAAACGAAACTTTACCTTTCGCCATTTTTTGAGATTTACGATACGCACACAAAAACTAAAGTTCAAAAATATCTAAAAAAGGTTTTTTTCATCAAAACATAAGTACAATAGCTCCTGTAAATTTTAAAAGAACAAATTGACATAAGCGTTTTAGGTCTATGTCTTCTTTTCTTTGATTTCACGTGGAATGACGCACACGTTTTTGATCTGCAATGTCCCTTTAAAACTAGTTTGTCTCAAAAATAAAACCAGCGTTTTTTACTTAAGAAAAGTGAGTTCTTACCAATGATGTAAAAAAAATTGAAATTCAAGATGACCCTTTTGAGATATTGCCCTTTGAAATTGAGACAAAATTGAGGAGAAACATTTTTGTCTGGAGTTTTAACTAGAATAACTCAGCTAGTATTTGAGTTATCAAGATGCCACTTGCACACCTTTTGGACATACTGACAGACGACAAACAAGGAAAGAATTAGCTTCAGAAAGTCATTCTCTCAACAGATACAAGTTGATGACGTGTGGTTGAAATATGCCAAAAAACGATTTAACCAACTTTGTCAACAAATTGTAAAAAATCTACAGCGCAATGAGCTTTTGTTACACAAGTAGGCTAACCCTTAACAGTGATCAGAATCACTAAATTTGAGCCTGATAATCATCTTAGGTCACAAGTAAGAAAAGCACAAATTTGACAATCTGGTCATTTTTTTCACGACACGAAAAAGAGGCCTTAACAAAAGTTTATATTAGCTGAACCATAGGGCTTTTGGAGCTATAATTTGGTATGGCTTCATGCAAATCTTATATGTACATTCCAAAAAAATTTCACCAAAATCGGAGGGGGTCGAGTGGGGATGCCTCGGATATTTGACATGGAATGACTCTTAGCTGATAGTGGTGCCACATGAAAGAATGATTGCCGGTCTCGGGGAATGCACAAGGTGCACAAATGGTTAGTAGGTAACAGGGGCGGGTCCAAAACAAGCTCTCGGAGGGGGCCATCCTCTACGTATGTAAAAAGGGGGAAGAAGGGGGGAGGGATTGGTTTATAAAAAAAGTGCTTTGGCAAAAACTTCTTCAATAGTTAACTATGAAATTTCATACATTAGTTAAACAAAAGAATGTGGTTAAAATCTAGATTTCCTAACATACAAACATGTAAATTTACTTTCATTTGCAATTTTGAAGCAAAATAAAACTACAAGACAATCACAGTAAATATTAGCCAACATTAATCCATGTCTAAAATTTAGTGAGCATTGTTTATAAGTATCAGTTGAAGTATGACTGAAAAAATACCAAAAAAGTTGTGGTAAATACTTTAACAAAAAATAAAATAAAATAAAATTCGTGTTTAATTAAGAGTTTGAAAAGCCAGATTATATAACTTTCATCAAAACATGAAATTTACTTATATTAAAAAAAAATTAAACAAGGAAGAAACAAATGCTTAAAAAGAAAAAAAATCCACCAAATTAGAAAATCGTTCTTTTTCCTTTTTCAGCTAGAGATGTTACTGTCTGAAGAATTGTTTGAAAAGGCTGAAAATATTTAAAAAAAAAACTAGATTTGCTTCTATTTAAAAAATAGTGATACAGTTAATAGAATTTTAAATATGCAAGACATAGTTTTCATTTTTGAAAATTTCTCTCCGCTCTCGGAGGGGGCCATGGCCCCCACAGCCCCTCCTCTGGACCCGCCACTGGTAGGTAATACGCAGCCCCGTTTGAAACAAACAGAAAATAAAATGATTTTTTAAAGACGAGAATGAGCATTTGAAAATTACTATTAAATTTTATTCTTATTGCGAACCGTGGGTCTTGATTACCCTGAGTCCAGCAAAGAAAAACATCAATATGGATCCAGGTCCGTCATTTGGGGGGGGGGGCAGAGGGGTCAATTGCCCCCCCCCCCTGACTTTGGGAAATCAATGTATTAGATTATAAATGGGCGTGGTTTTTGCCACTTTTTGGTAAATTTGACATTATGTATGCACCCTTTGCCCCCCCCCCCTGGAAAATTTTGAAATGCCGTCCCTGTATGGATCCAAAACTTTAGGGGCCAAATTTAGCAGCTAGGGCAGGAAATCAAGGCACTAAATCAAAATTTTTAGCCCCAAAATGTGACTTTGGACTGCTTATTTCGAACAGTACATTCAGGGTAACTTTGAGTCATGATTTCTCTACTTTTAATTGCCCCACTCGTATTTTAAAAGGGTGGTTTCACATCGATATTATCATAAAACGATAGAAAAACTCATAAATTAATGTACAGTTAATCAAAATTAAGAAATAATAAAAAATAAATCCATTTAAAATGTATTATTAACCTCGTTCAAAGTTAGCCTGACGCTCAAGGTAGCTTTGAGTGAGCTTTGTCACAAATGGGATGCAAAATACGTTATTCCAAGAAAAGTATTATAGTTGACCAGAAATTTATAATAATAGACATTGGAAAACTCCTTATTTTTGATTCTGTAGCATCACAAGCTCTGTATAATTTAGAACATTGCATAAAGTATTACATGTAGGAAGAGCGGAAGAAAAAACAAAAAGTTTCAATTATGAAAATTAAAAATTCACAGTATGCGTACAGACTTCAACAGAAAAATTTCAAGTTGTTTAGATGAAACCCAAAGAGTCTAAAAAAATATTACTGTAAAACTAAATAAAGAGCATATGCAATAGCACTTCACATTTCATTCACTCTGATTACAGATAAACTAATGAGCTTTCTTAAAAACGATGTACTAAAACTATTTGTAAGCTAACTCTACTTTGTCATGTATGTTAAGTCAATTGAATTATTTCCAATTTTTTCACATCTGACGAAAGTTAAAAAACAATTCTAATACGTTTTACTCCAACAATGACAACTATACACAGTATTAACAATGCATCGTTCTGTGGTTATATACAATGGTTTTACGATTGAAAAATAGATTACAGATTCTTCAAACACTAAATCATAATTATAATATTATGTCCACATGGAATTTTTAAACAGGTGTTGAAGGGGAGACCTATGTTCTCTATAATACACATTAAAGAGCAATGATATAACAAAATAATTTACTTGTTTTTATAACAGAAAAAAATTGATGCATTTCATAACATACTATGAAATCGAACTTTAGATTGTTTTAGACCCTAGATCAGTTAACAAATTATTACAATTAATAATTTTATAATAACTAAAATAAAAATAACAAAATGAAATGATTATTAGGATCAACAACAAGCCAATTTAAAATTTACAAATACATTTGTGCTATTGATGTAGAGAAAATTACAACGTTAAGGAGGCACAAATAAGCAGGGATACTGCAGACACGTGTTTCGGCGTTACAAGGAACGCCTTTATTCAATGCAAAAAAATTTCAAGCTTATGGATGCACAGACATCCGACAAAACTTTTGTCGGATGTCTGTGCATCCATAAGCTCAAAATTTTCTTGCATTGATAAAGGCGTTCCTTGTAACGCGAAAACACGTGTCTACAGTATCCCTGCTTATTTGTGCCTCCTCAACATTGTAAGTTTCTCTATAAGCCAATTTAACTTAACTTTGGCTTCAAAAAAATTTTATCTTTCACAATACTTCAAATATTTACAAGATGCAGAAGGATTGAAACTTAAAGCACTGATGCAGAGATATTAAACAGCCTTACAAGCACATTTTCATACTATATATTTTAAATAAAAATTTTCCATCGAGGAAAAAGGAGGCATGAGAACAATTGTAGATTAAAAGTATTACGATTGAACACTTTGTTATTCTTTTTTTAATACAAAATATCAATCATTCTAACTGTTAAAAATTAAAATAGTTTCTCATCTCTTTTCTTCATAACATCTACCGTATTATCATTAATAAGATTTAAATGACACAAATTTTGTAGACTCAACGTACTTTAAAAGGGGCATAATTTCTAACAACCTGCTTGTTTAATTTATCATAAACTTATTCTCAATGCATTCGTATTATGTAGTTCCTTTTTAAATTTATTTCAACAGTGGAAAGTCTCAAAAGCAATACTAGAATAAGTTTAGAAAGAAAAAAAAATATTAAAATAAAGCAGAAAATAAGTTGATTTAAAGCAGTATAATAGTAAAAATTACTTATAACTCCTAAACAATTTAAATATATTTTTAGGATGTGAAAAGATTTAAACTAGCATGACATGTAATTACCAAAACACTACGTACTCGATTTTGGCATGCTCCCAAAACATAGGTTTTCCCAATACGAGGTAAAAATTAAGAAAATTCAGCTAAAATATTTGATCTCAATCAAAATTTGAAAAAGTTATTTTTATCTTAAGATAAATCAAAAAAAAAAAAAAAAAGAAAGAAAGGCAAAAGACCAAACAATATTAGTAAAAGAATTTTTTGCAATACATGCTTCTAATTCATCAAAAATTGCTATCCTAGAAGGTTGTTTCTGCATTTTCAGGATGGCTTAAAAAGAAATGGTGCGAAAATTTAAAAAAGTAATTGTAAGTGCATTCAATCTACTGATTTTACTGCTGATTTCATGGTGCAAATTAAGAGGTGATCTTGCGAGATACATAATTTAATTAATGCAGGGATCAATGACTTACATGGAGTAAGATGACACAATGATTGATCGCGCTGCTTAGTTTTGTCACAAAAAACTGATACTGAAACAACAATATTGGGCCATAAAAAAGAAATTACATTTGCAATTTCTATACAATATCAAAATTGAAAGATTGTTAAGAATTTTTCAAAAATTAGGAGAAATAAACTGTGGAGCGGGAGAGCAGCCGATTTGATTAAAAAGCGAAAGTTGGCCAGCCTAAATCGAGAGAGGCGGTATATCGCAACTCAGCAGAATTTAGACTAAAACAAAATAGCTAACAGTTAAGTGATACATATTTTTAAAATTGTTCTTATATTTTCAGAACAGGGTTGGCAAGGTTTTGGACAGAATGGTAAAAACCACGGTTTAAACCATGGTTTAAACCGTCCTGTCCAAAACCCATGTGTCCAAAACTGTACTAAACTGTCCAAAACTACATTTTTAGTACAATTTTACATTTTGAACAAATATCAAAAGCAAAAAATTATACTTGAAGTTAAGACTTAATTTATTTAATGTAAACATTTAAATATGTACATAAAAACATATGTAAGATTTTCAGCTGATACTAATCTAGCTACTTAGAAGTTACTATTCTTCATTAAAAAATGAATTAGTTCTCATAAGTTCATATTATTTTATTTTTATTACTAGCTAAACTTTTTTTAAATATAGATGCAAATGAGGGTGTAGATAGAGATTTATAGTGTTAAATATAGATGCAATAGAGAGAGAGATATTTCCTTCCCAAGAAAAGAAAAGAATAAATAAAATTCTGATAAAATACAAACAAAATATTGGTTTCAGTGGTTTAATTAGCTCCACCTCGTCTAGACATCTTTTGATGATGGCACCATTTCTTTCTTTTTGTTCATGTTTCACAAAAGAAGCCTGTGATGTACTTTCTTTTTCCGTTTCTCCCCCCCCCCTTCTGTTTTTTTTTTTTTTTTTGGAATGGATGTTTTTGCTTGCATTATACCAAACTGAATTTCATCAACTTGATGGACATTCCAAAATTGTTTTAAAAATTCCTTAGGTTATTGTACTTACAAGTAAATGACAAAAGTGACATTTCATAATCAGACACTAAATGATTACTGATCCTTGGAAAATGTTGATAAGTTTTTCTAAATATTTGCAAGCTACGATGTTTTTTTTTCCCTTGAGGAAGTATATACACATATGAAGGGCTCGGGTGTAAAAAATAGTTACTTTCATTGATTCAATAGTTACTTTCATTCGTTTGATTTCAAAAAATCAAAACTTTTTCTTTTAAATATGGATTTATTGCTTCGAGACATTACTGTAGCAAGTTTTTTCTATTTAAAAAATGAAGTCGGTTCATTGATTAAGTGCTGTGTGTCTCGTGTATATTTAATTACATTTTTACAAGTGATTTTTGTTTCTTTGATTTGAAACAATACGTCTTTTCGAGTTTGTCAGATACCACTATTTACGCCAGAGCCCTTCATATATATATTGTTAGAAACAAAATACACAGTATTAAAAACAAAAATCAAAAATAGAAAAATTTTCTTGAGTAGTGAAAAACATTTTGTCATCAAGAAGAAAATAAATACCTTTGTGCGATAGATGTGAAGTTTATTCCAACGTTAGAGATGCACAAATATGTATATTTGTGCATCTCTAACGTTGGAATAAACTTCACATTTTATCATCAGTTTATTATTCTTCAATCTAAGGTTAAAAAAATTAAAATTATTTGAACATCACTGAAAACATTTTTGTAAAGAAACCACAAAAGACTTCAGTTTTACACCTTTTGAGTTACAAATGGAGCTGAAATTTTCTGCTTCAAGAGTTTTTTTGTCAGTACTACCAATTCCTATTTTATGAAATTTTTATGCAGTGGAGTTATGAGTAAATTGTTCATTTTTTTTAACGTATATTTAAATTACTAATATAATTAAATATTGTCAAATTTTAATTAATTACAACTAATTAACACTAAGAAACTAAGATGTATGCATTATCAATATTACAGCTAATAGAAGTTAGTCAGCTTAAAACCCTTTTGCCATGCTTTAGACAGTTTAAGACACTTTTGGACAGTTTAAGACACTTTTGGACAGTTTTCGACAGTTTTGGACAGTAAAACCCACCTGTCCTGTCCAAAACCAGTTTTGGACGTCCAAAACCCCAACCCTGTTTCAGAAGCTATCTTTAAATTTGTTTCACGCTTGAAACAACTAAGGAGGAGATACAGCTACTGTTCAAATTCAGTAGTTAGCTTGCCTTGTTGACAAGCACAAAAGAGAGCTCATTTAACTCTGAATGAACATATTGTTTAAACAACAAATGTAATAAGGCTACAAAAAATTCAACAGCCAAATTTCACTCGCATTAATTCAGCATAAAAGCAACAATCAACAAAAACAGTAATCCTAAAGGGGTCATGAAATATTTTCAAACAAGAATATTAAAGTTACTCAGAATATGCCAAACTATATGGGGCACCAAACAGTTATTTTTAAGTTTTTTAATTAAAATGTAATTTAAGTTGAAATAGTTTTGATTTGCGAACAACTCTAAGGACTATTTAGAAAATCCAAGGAGTTCTAAGTACCTTGGAAACTACTTTTTTTCCCCAAGTAGTTTCTCAGAATCCTAGGAGTCTGTACGCACCCTGAATTCATATCTTTTTACAAAATTATATCAGTGAAGTTGATAAAGAATGAGGAAACATAATGATAAAATGTGTCATAAATTGAAATTAATTATTTTGAAGTTCTATGCTAAATTTTTGTTATGGTTCGGCAACAAGCAAGCATTTTTATTACTATACTAGAATTTTTTATGTTAGTTTCAATTTGATTCTAAAAGTTACAGAGCTTCACAATATACAATGATATGTAATTGGATACAGATAATGATATTGTAAGGATATCGGGAATAACAGTCTGGTTATTGTTTTGCAGATAGTTATGACACCTTCCTATGTCGTTTATGCGACAATGGGAAGGTATCGTAAATAACATTGTACCATTTTGTAAAAGTTCAAATTCTGCTACATCATTTTTTTGTTTAAAGGAGAAAAAAATTTAAATAATTGATAAAATCTAATAAATCGATCATAAAAATGTAATTAGTCAAAAAAAGAAATAAAAAAGGAAAACGCCCTACTAACTCCCATAATAGTAATTTATTTACATATGTACAAAAATCTTGAATTTCAATTAAAATGTTTTCTTCAGATGTCATCTAAAATCTACAAAATAAAATGAACTCTTACTTCACTACATTTTTTTCACTCCACCTGGTACACTTGCAGTCAACAGCCATACTTTTTTCATGTCACTTTGTTTTACTTTCACATATGTTGTTACTCTATAGCAACCAGCAAGATCATTATTATGACAAAATAAAATGTTGCCTATAAAAATGACCCAGCTAGTGTGGAAGTTTAATTTTCAAAACTGCTGAAAGTATAATACATTTTATTTTAATCATATTAAATCAACTTGACCATCATAAAATTCATTTACTGCATTTAAATAACTAAAATAGTGATACATTTTGTGCTTGGGAAACACTGAGTTTACTGGGTAATTTATGAAGCATTTGGACTATGTACCTGTATAAGTTCGTGCAGTTGTAAAAATTAAATATTTATAAGTACGAAGTGGTGTCATAGCGAGTTACAGATCTGTTGAGTACTGAATATGTATCGTGTTGACAAAGAACAACCAAATACATGTGAAGAATTTTACTTATCAGAATATTAAAATGAATTTGGAAGAAACAACCATTTAAATTAATTAAACTAAATTTTAAAATTAATTATGTATGAATATTAGTACAAATATCATAATCAATTCTACATGTTAAAAGAATATATATCACTTGATAGTCATTATTCATTTGGATACCAATGACATTTCAACAACAGAGTAAGTAATTTGTAAATAAGGTACTGGCAAAAGGGAAAAAAATGGTATGTAATTTCAGAAGATCAGCACAGTCATTTAGGGGGTAACCTTTGCATCATTTTCTATACTTTTATCTACCCCAAGCCTATTTCAATAGGAAAGTTACATTATTTGGGTATATTGAAAGAAAATCTCCTGACGTATTGTGTAAATATCCAAAACTGGGAAAGAATAATTATGAAAACCCATTAAATTGAATTACAGTAAACTCTCCATCATCTACGGGATACAGGGGTGGAAAATAATAAATCGATTTTTGGAAAAATTTGAAGCATGTTAAATTGAATTTTGGAACAGCAATTTAGGGTTTTGGATCAAGTCTAAATGACATTTTTAAAGGTTTAACACACATACTGGTAAATATTATTTCTTATTAATTACATGCAATATATATATATATATAAATATATATATATATATATATATATATATATATATATATATATATATATATATATATATATATATATTACACATATTTACTTAAGAAATTTTCATAGTTTAAGAAATTGCGATAAGACTTGAAATCTTTTTCAGCCGGGGTTAACGTAAATCACATCCATTCTTATGGATTTCAAAAGTGAGTAAATTATATTTTATTGTTATCAGAATGAAGTAATTTTTTAGAAAATAAAAAATAAAGATACTTTAGATGAACTTACAAAGTAACACAAACAGTTTAAGAGCTAAAATCTAATTTAAAATGTAAGACACTTTTGTTATAAAAACATAAATTTACATTAGCTTCAGTTAAGATAACTTCTAACCATTATAAAATGATTCAAATATTTACAAGATGCAAAATAATTGAAACCTCGAGCTCAGCTGCAATTGAAAAAAACTTTTCTAACTTTCAAAGTCAATAGAGCACTTGTAGATAAAAAACATTACGAGAAGAAATTATAAATTTGTTAACTTTATTAAAAGCTGCATTGCAATGCATCAGTTTGTAGCACATTCTAATACCGAAAGCTCTGAAAAGCAAGGCTAACTGAAGTGCGAAACAATAATAACATATAGATAAGTAAAATAAAGCATAAAATATAGATAAGCAATATGTTAAAGCATAACATATAGATAAGTAAAATAAAGCATAAAATAAATTGTTTAAAGTGGCATAGGCTAAAATGAGATACACTTCCCATAATTATTGAACCAGTTTTAGGATGCAAAATTGAAAGTTTAAACAAGATGTGCAATTATCGAACCACGTGTATGATATTGCTATACTTTCAAAAACAGGAATTACATATAAGAGCTAGAAATTAAAAAAATTACAGTTACAGAGCTTTTTGTATTTTTAAAACAAATAACTTAAAATGCATCTTTAAAAAAAAAGAAAAAAAAAAATAGCAAGATGAGTAATTTTACATGAAATCAGAAATTCGTGTTCAAGTAGTACTTGATTTCTATATTTATTCTATTACAGAATAGTTTTAAAAATTGCAAAATACTACAACAAACAATCGCAAAGCATTAGGAGTGATTGACAAAAATTTTAATTGCAAACAATAGGCTAAATTTTTAAATCGAGAAATTATCAAAAGTAAAAAAAAAGAGTGAAGAAATAAGCAACAGAGTGGAAGATTTGGCTAAAGAAGGACATTTTGCACCAAAATTGACTTTGAACTGCATTAATAAAATAAGAAACAGTTCATGATTCTATGACATCAATGATGAAAATTGGAAGGAGTTCATTTCCAGAACATTTTGGCAAAATAAAAAAAAGACTTGTAACTTTCCATTTCTCTCTGCAGTACCGACATAAAAATTTTCTATTTTTGAAGCAGAATGTAGTACCAGTTGGCATTTTATGAGAAGCATTGGCAAATTGAAAAAAAAAAAAATAAACTAGATTTTTTACTTTTGGAGCAGGCCGGAGCAGAACCATCGGCGAATTCCAGTTTCTGGAGCAGAATGTAGCAGGATTTTTTTAAAAGAAGATTGAAATTTTCAAAATGAAGGAGTCAATGGTATAAAAATGAAAAGAATTTATCTTTAAAAATCATTTTAGAATGGCACTTTAATGGTCTATAAAAATATTATTAATAACTACCAATATAATCGAAGAATAGGGAAGTTTCACCAATTATATATTTCTACTTTGACTACTAGATATTGTATTAAGAGACTAACAAAACAAAAAAAAAAAAAATACCATCACCGAATTTTAAAACGCAATTGATTTTTAATGAATTTTTAAGAAACCCACATACAAAAAAGTACGCCTTGAGAAACAAAACCAGTGACATCAGATGGCTGTAATTTTGGCCTTTCACCCACCAAAGTTGTATATTGCAGCTTTACTATCTTTTCATTGCAGAGTTTTTTCCTTCCGTTATCAATTAATATTAATTCACTATGAAGATTGGATACATCAAAGAGCACTCCAATAATCAGCCATGTGTATGAGCAATGATTGTTTTAAGCCTTTGGCAGCAAAATCTATATCCAAATTTTTAGAAACTAAACTAAACCTTAACCTTTTGGATCCGGGCTGTTCATATAGAAATTTTTCTTTCGACCCAGGTAGTACGACAGTTGAACCACAGATTTCTTTTCTATTGAAAAGACAAGGTATAAACTGTCGTACCAGAAGTATGAAACCTTGAAAAAATCCCCAGCTCCAAAGGGTTCTAGTGAAAATTTCAACCCTGTCCTCGAAAGAAAAAAGACTTATGGTATAACATGTGTACCTCCTGGTTCCTAAAGGTTAAACTAAAATATTATTTGCTCATTTGTTTAAATTTAATATCCTTAAAAAAAATCTGTAATAACTGGTAAGATATTGATGAATGAAGTCAAGTTTGCAGAAATAAACAAGTATACGAGCAAATATGGGGATAGCATTTGTAAAACTGCCAAAAATGTGCATGATTTTTCTTTTGTTTGGGAGTAGGATTGTAATTAGGTTAAACTAAATAGAGACAGATAAGTACTACAGAAATAGACATAGATAGGTATAGATCAGGGCTTCTTAAACTTCTGTCATTCACGACCCCATTTATGATTGCGAGTTTCTTGACGACCCCATACAAATATAAAAAAAATTAATTAATATTTTTTGATGATTTATTTATTAGGTAACAATATACATATACATATGAAAATATATAAGTTTAGAATTCGTTTTGAAACATACAAAAATGTAAAATTAAAAATTGCGCAAAAAATTATAAAATTATATTTATTATATGCAATACACCACCAACTCGACCATTGTCCATGGATCGAAATGGTCGAGTTGGCGGGGTATTGCATGTTTCTGCCTTAGCCCTTGCTTAGGGGCGGTTACTCACTGCTTTATGTATTTATTATAGTTTCAAAAATAAAAGTGGATTTTGACCGTCTTAATTCTCTTTAATATTTTCAAGCAGTTGTGAGGTAATTATTAAAGTATAAGTAAAATATTTAATGAAATAGAAGGCCTGTTTTTCATTGCATAACAAATCAAATCTTGGTGGAATGTTTGAAACTGCTGGAGGTAAGACCTCTTCAACATTTTTTAACGCTGAACGATATTGGGGTTATATATAACCATTTAACATTAAAATATCTCGCGACCCCAGAATTTTGCTACGCGACCCTAAATGGGGTCGCGACCTATAGTTTAAGAAGCCTTGGTATAGATAGATAAATATAAAGACAGAAGTTAGCGGACAGAAAGAGATGGGTATAGAAAATGTTTTATTCAAATCAATATCTTTATAGACATATAGATTGATTAGGTCCACTGCAAAATTTATTTATGCTGCCACAGAAGGCGCCAATCTTGTCGGAAGAAAGGTAAATGGCATAAAAAGGGAACTGGGCATTAACAGCATGAGGCTAGTTTATTAATAAGTTAGTGTTGGTTGAGATGTGATGGCTGAAGTGGGATAAATTTTTTAGATTATTTTTTTGTGGCTCAAAGTTACGTGTGAATACTGAGATCATCGTAATTGGGGTCTGATGGTGTTGTGGAAAGTTTTTGTTTGACATCCGTAAAGTTTAAAAGTGTTCATTTTAATATTTTTTATTTATTTCGCCTCACCCATCCACTCCACCACACCTGACCCTGTATTGCACTGTTGGTCCTCGATATCTATTTTACAGAAGCCATAATTAAAAGAAAAAATAATTACAAGGAGAACATCACAAAACACTTATGTTACCATTGCTTGCCTTCCTGTAATCTTCCATTAGGTTTGCCTTGTGATTTGGAGCAGCTTTTTGCATTGTAACTAGCTTTTTTTCTTTGATGCATCACTGTTGATGAAACAAATACATTGATCCAAATCTCTTCCTGCAATTAAATAAAGTGATATTACGCATAAGTAACATGATAAATGGAAAAGATAAAAACACTATAAACATAAATAAAGAAAGATCCTCTGACAAAGTTCCAGAAGTAAGCCAGTAAGCTGACTTTATATTCTTTCTTTGCAGTATAGAAATTCTTTCTCAAATTAAAATTTATACTTTAAATGAAAATTATTTAAACTAATAACTTCAAATAAATATTTTGAGATGTGAAATTCATTCTGGAGGAGTGAGATATAGTGATAATTCTTTCTTTTGAAAAATTCCTATGTTAAAATTTTTCAATTTCTCTGCATTCATGATATAAGTTCTATACATTTTTGCAAGTTTATCTTTAATTTTATACATCCATAAATAAAAACATCTGAAAAAATCTATATCCCAAATTTCAAGTGCTGTAGGACATGTAGCTCAAGAAAATGTATGTAAAAGGAACAAGTTTTCTGATAATTCACCAGTGAAAATCTTCCTGACTTTTACTTTCGAGTCATTTGAGCAAAGTTATTTTGTTTTGTTCCTTCGATTTATGTCTTTCTAATAAATAAATTGTTTCACTTGAGTAAAATCTCAATATTTTAGAATGACAATCGTAGAAAAATCATTTTTGTCCAATGATATGAATTAACATACTAAAAATATCGATATAATCATTAGAATTAGTAAAGCATGTAATTAGAACATGTTATACACTAAAATGTTTAACCATATCATTGCAAAAGCTGCTATCTCTTTAAGGATGCTCCAATTGCTTATTTTTATCACTTGATCAAAACCTTTGTACCTCCAAACCTATGAAGCTTGATTCTTTTATGACCCCAGTGAAATTCAAGAGGGGCTTTTGTTTCAATATAAATCTACTGCACATGATGCATAGCTTATATTTACCTTTATTCTGCTCTGAATATTGCAAGTTTATATGCTCAAATTTTAAAGCAATTTTGAAGAAGTATATAGTGAAAAAAGATAAAGGCTTTTACACTGATAACATGACTTCAATAAAAGAATGCTTACAAAGCCTGCACTATTTGAAAAGCTTAAAATACTCGAAATCTAAATATATGGCTGCCCAATTAAGCCCCCAAATTAGTTGGAAATTTACTGACCCAAAGTTTATAATTACTATTATTTTTCCTTTTTTGACAATAATTAAAAGTGGACATAATTACTTATTATTTTACATTGCTTTTAGCAGCACATTAAAAGCAGAAGTAAAATCTGAACATTACAACAGGAAATTAAACTAATAAACAGTCTTGAGTAAAAATCACTAAATATACAAGCCCTGAATTTTTAAATAGTTAATTAAATGCATAAAATAAATTTTAATAATGTATTATTGTTAAAGATATTAATTTATTGGAATAGAAGGACTACAAGGTTAGTAAATAGTTTTTCTAAATTAGACTATAATTCCACACTTAGAATGCTTAATACAGGGTTGTCCAAATTAAACTTCCCCTACTCAGAGGCCTGTGCAAGACGTTCTTTGGGTCATAATGTGATAAAATTTTGAAAACAGACACTTCAGACCATGCGCTCGAGATTTATTGAGGAAAAAAAATAGTACAAGAAGTTGTCGATAGGTGGCGGTCGTCGGTAATTTGCGTGTTACAGCAACGTGATTTGCAGAAAAAGAGGATAACAGTCACTACAAGTGCAGTTGTTTCTAACTTGCTGATGAACAATGCCGACCTTGAAAGACAAAGCTCTGTTAGTGAAACTTTTTTACCAGGACACGATATTTATGCCGGATGGTGCACCTCCCCATATTCTTCATAGCTTTCAACAGATGTTACGTTTCCCAACAGCTTGGCCTCCTCGCTCGCCTGATCTCATCTCGTGTTATTTTTGGTTATGGGAATTCTTAAATGATCGGTTGTATCGAGAACAGCCCACAACCTTGGCACATCTTAAAGACGCAATTAATGGTTATGTTCGTGGAATTAGTGTGGACTAACTGCTTTCAGCTGCGACACACTGCTTTACGAATGGAAAGAGTTGTGGGGAAGCACGGCACACATATAGAACATCTGCAGAATGTCTTGTTAATCTTCAGCGCCACATGTCGGCAACTTTTTGTACTATTTTTTTTTTCTTTAATAAATCTCGAGCGCATGTTCTGAAGTGTCTGTTTTCAAAATTTCATCACATTATGACCTATACAACGTCCTGCACAGGCCTCTGAGTTGGGGAAGTTTAATATGGACAACCCTGTATATGTAGTTTTGAGTAAAGGAGAGTCAAAAGGATTAGTTAGAATTTATCAAAATAAAAGATATTTTCGTTTAGATTTTTGCATAGAAAGCAGAACAAGGGGACATTTTAAGCTTTTTAAATCTTAAGCTAACCTGTAAATTAGGAAAAATTACTATTTTAACAGCGTAGTGGGAACTTGAAAGCTTACCAGAAGCAGGGGTAAGAAGCAAGAGAGTAAATAACTTTAAGAGGGCCATTGATTTTTATTGGAGACTATAAATTGACTAGAACCAGCGTAGCAAGAACCAGAGCTTGCTGTTCGTCATCACATTTGTATCTGTATTATGTTGCTTTGAATAATAAAATTGATTTTAAGAATAAAGTCATAAGAAAAGGAATTTAAGACTACATATGAAAAAATTATGAAAAATATTTAAAAAAAGTTAACAAGAAAAAAATTTTGGAACTAAATAATAAGGGTACACATTTAACTCGCGAGAGCTCACGTGGGGTCGAAAACGACCCCAGTGATTTTTTTTTCCATTTCTTGGAATTTCATAACCAGATAAGGAAACCATCTTTTCAGTAGCTGCAATTGTGTCCTTCATTAATGTGAGGGTGTGGTTGGAATTTTTCTAAACCCTTTCCATTCTTGCAAAAAAGGGGTTCTTTTGCAAGCACTGGGGTCGTTTTCAAACCTCGTTCGAGCGCTCGTGTGACAAATAACGACGTGAGTTCTCGCGAGTTAATAATTCAAATATCTGACACGATTATCAAAATTTTAAGAAGGCAAAAACTATGGAAAAAATACATGAATTTGAGAAACTTTCATCGTGTTTTATTCACTATCAGAGCATTAGAATTCACCAATTTTTGCGTTCTATTATCACACTAAAGTCTCTATCCTAAATGTTTGACAAACATAAATAAAGCCTGGTGAAAAATGTCATCGTCTGCAGGCAGTAATGTGGTACACTATGGGACAAAGTTTACAATCTACTTGGGCAACATGGAATTCCCCCTTTACAGGGAACGTGAACGTCCCTCATCCCCATAAGAAGTTCATGACCATTATGACTCTACATGCCGCAGATTCAGATACAAATTTGGTCCAATGGCGCCCATTGTTTGTTTAATTTACCACCGCATTAGCCATTGTTCAGATACAAATCCGACCACGTATCCATAAGGGTTAGATGTGGTGGTATTTACCTGAATCAATTTGGACGTAAATGAATTGAAATTTTTTGAGTGGGCATGGAAAAAAGACGATCTTTCAAGTCCTCTCCGAAGAAAAATAAAATATAAAAATGCTTGGCAATAATGGTTGACACAAAATTAGTGATGTAAAGGTTGACAGAATCATGTAGAAAACTAAATGGATCAAATTTTGCAGAAGTGGATGCGGTCGGATATTGAAATGCATTAAAAAATCAGGACTGACTCAAAAAATCGTAACAAACTTCTCAAGTGCATAAATTTCAAGCTTAAGTCAAAAAATCAGACAGATATGCTGGAGTGACTGCAACAGTTAATGGAAAACAGCACGATTTGTAAGTGAATTCTCACCCACAGAAGAAAATTATATTTAACAGTGAAAAATTAAATTTCAGAGTAACTCATAGTTTTTTTTTTTTTCTGGATTGTATGCCTTTGAACCTTGTGTGGGAGATTGCACCTCTGGGGAGAGATTCATGACCTTACTTTTAAGTGTTTGCTAAATTTTGCTTGAGCTACAGGTCTATTTTAAGATTTTTTTTTTTGGGGGGGGGGGATCAGTACAGTAGACCTCTGGTCACTGTGCTTGGTTCAACTGAGTCCCGCTCTATTTTATTCCATTTATTCATTCATAGACTGCTGAGATCTGCTATACATGACCGGGAAACTTTAAAAGAAGTCTTCGTTTGGGATGAAGCTCAAAAGCATCGTCATGCTTAATTGGATTCCAGGAATACTGTCAAATCTTCATTTAAAGGGAATTTGAGGCCTAGGAATAGAAAGGAGTTTGTGGGGTTGAGATCTGGAGAGTGTGGTGGATGCTCAGTTTGCTCACCCCCGTCCCTTTTTGCCAGGATTTGTTTGGCGATACGGGCTGAAACAATGCTCGTCTTGATGCCAGATAATATCGCCCCCCACCCCCCTTAGTTGATCTTTCTCAACAAATGAAACAAGTCACAAATTTGAATACATAAGTTCAAAATTTTTATTTGTTAAGCAAAGTTTAAAGTTATATTGCATAAAAGTTGAACAACTTCCATAAATCAATGAATTGTACTGTTGCTACACTAATGGCTTATTCTCCAGTATGTTTCATACCAAGAGATAACAATTATTGAGGGAAATAACCATGCAAAAAAAGTATTATATTGAATTTTTAACTTAGTTTCCTCCACTCTAAATAAGAAACAAAGAAAAACTATTTTGTCAAGAGGAAGCTTTCAAAACTTACTTTAGCTAGAATTCCCGGGGATGCAGTTGCCATATTTCTGATTAGACGACGATGGAGGACAAAACGATTGACATGAGTCACCTTCTGAAAACTTGCTCTTTTTTCAGCTTTGCTTTCCACAATGATGAGGATAGCATACAAAGAGCTTCACTTCTCTTCAAGAGAAATTAATCAGGAAGAAATCATAGACAAACTGTTCAAAACTACATAAATTTTACATCTTTTTAAGCTGATATCTCCACAGAAATCAGGACAGATGGAAATATTTACTTGTAAATTCAAGCGGACCTGTTTTGTTTACATCCGAACACTTAATTCTGCAGCGGTGAGTACTTCATACGTCACTGCAATAGGTGGAGCTTTCCATGACGTCAGAGATCGACCACTCGTCATCTTTAGCGTTCAAAACGCTGACGTCATCACACAGCCAACCGAAAAAGCGGTTGCTCTGTACGAACCCAAGCATAGAGAATACCTTGAAAAAGAAAAGAAACAAAAACTATTTTGAGATCAAGCTGCTTTAGAAGAAAATTAAAAGGTATTGAAAGTGAAAAATCTTTATTTTTCAAATAATCTGAAAAAAATAAACTTGTTTTGATGAGGGAGGAAAGAAACCAGAACAAAAACAAAACACATGTGTTGCAAAAACATTTGTATTCAAATAGGTTTTATTCAAAAAAAAAAAAAAAGAACGAAACAAATTTTTCCACATTGATTGAAAATTTGCATTTTCAATGTCATTGCATGATGTCGCCATCTAGCGAGTAATAGCTTAAACAAATTTAAACAAAGATCGAAAAATTTGTATTTTTGATGGTATTGCATGATGTCGCCATCTAACGAGTAATATCTAAGCCATAAATTGTAAAAGAGAAAAAATAATACTCCGTTTGTAATCGTATTTTCCCGATTTTTAGCCTTAGGCGAAGAACGTATACTTTCAAGTGAATAAAACAGCAAAATAATAATTAAAAAAAAAAAAATGAAAAATTTTTATCTTCAGATTTTAAGACACTCAGCTACTCGACGGAATTCCATCAACTCAAACACAAATTTATGTTTTGTTTTTGGTTTTACTAATACTTTGATACTATTCTTTAAAAATTCTTTCTCTATGTTGTATTTTACATCCGCTTTTTAATTGTTTTCAAGAAAAAAAGGAAAATTAATAATAATTGCAAAATTTTTCTTACTAAATTTAATAAACTAATTTTAAGGCTGAACTTAAACAAGCATTTTCAGTCGAGTCTCTATAACTCGAAGGCTTATAACTCAAATATTCCTTTATCTCGAAGTGTTCATTGAGTCCCCAGACTCTTACGAACACTGTGGGAACTTGCTAAAGCTCGAACTAGTGATTCGAAACTTTTAGTCAGTCCCTATTGAGTTATCAAGATTCGACTGTATTTAGATTGGAACTTTTCAAATTACGGAAGCTTTAAAAACATTCTCTGATTCAAGTCAAGTTAAAGGTTTAAAAGCATTTTCAAAAGCTTTTTTCCCCACTATATGCTTGTTCAAAATCACTTTCTAAACTCGAGCATATAAACTTGCAATATTGAGAGCATGCCCTCTTTATGAACAGTACATTTATATTAAAACAAAAATCAATACCGATTTTTTTCTTTTTTTCAATCAATTTTTCTATCAATTTCAAAACATTTCACCTCAAATAAATTTCAAAATGAAATGTAATAAATGTTTTTTGATTCTAAAGACTGTTTCTATAAACTTGGTTCGCACTAAAAAGAATAAAATAAAATAAATATATCATTTCTTGATAACAACACTCAAAAATTTCAGTTGGGGTTAATATCTTTATTACTTACGTTATTTCTAAAGCAGCCAATAAAATTCAAACAAAAGATTGAGAGAAAATATAGGCGCTATACAGCTAAGTACGAACAGCTTCTACTATGCGAGCTAATATTTAGAAAAGTGCTAATTTGAGTCCCAAGTGAATTTTCACTAGTATTTCAATAACTAGTTAAAGAAATATTTTTCCCCAGAAAGAAGATAAGTTTTGCTTTCATTTCATCTAATAACATCAGAAAAAAAAATTTTTCTTCAGAAAATATTGTTTTTATACATCAAAAATCAGATCGGTAACGTGTCCCAAGTAGCAAAGCTTAGCATGCAAACAGGTGGTGCGCACTTTCTAACTTCCCAAAAAAACGCATTTGTACAAAAAACGATTCTATTTTTACCCCTTTGTTAATATTTTACTTCATTTTTGTTTTAATCGTTTCCTGATTTTCTAGCCGATACGAAATAAGCGTGTCCCTAGTTCCGCCGTCAGAGCGGTAACAATAACTTCTGATCTGTGTTTAGGCTCCCAAAATCATTTCTTGCGCCTATACCACGTGATACTGAGTACCTGGTGTGATGCTTTATCGCATCGTAATTAAAAATTTGCATTTCTGCATCTAGAATTGAAGGTAAGATTTTTTAAAGTGATTTTATAAAATATGTGTCATTTAAGTCATCAGATCGGTAACACGCGCTAAAATGCGCAGTTTTTATTATTTTAAAAATTATTTTATATATAAATATAGTCCTTTATTACAAGTGAAAAAACCACGTGTTTGATATTGGTTTAGCCCGATCAGGGCCGCCGAGAGGTTTACCGGGGCCCCGGGGCAAAGTACTGACATGCGCCCCCCCCCCCTTCCAAAAAAATCTTCAATACTAAGACAACTTACGTTCGGTGCAGTGAAGAAAAATAATAGTATTTCGTATTTGCTAATTTTTCTTCCAATTTTATTTTTTTGTGTGTTTTATATTTTTATAATCTGCTCGTGTGCTGTACTTAAGTAAACTATGATATAAATTCGTATGAAATAAATCAGAAATACATAACACAAATTTACAAATAATATTCCTACTTCAATTTACTAATAACTATTAATAATTCTATCACTACTTCACTAAATTAATAATACGTATTTACATAATTTACACATGTATGTGTTTTAAAATCCTTTGAAAAAAATTACATTTTTTGACTATTAAAAGCCTTATTCCTCACTTTGAAAGTTCATTGAAACTTCCCATTGTACACGTAAGAAATGCCTGGTAAGTACTACAGAAGATAACCCCCTAAGGCATTGGGCTACGAGCGCTCGTTGCGTTGCTGTGGACACATGTAGATGCGAGATGTTTTTGCTTTGCCTACACAAAAATGAAGTTCAGTTAACCAAAATAACTGCCTTTTTTTTTAAAACTAGCAGCCCGGGCCCCCTCTTGGGCCGGGCCCCGGGGATTTCGCCCCTGCTGCCCCCCCTCCTGTCGGCGGCCCTGAGCCCGATCGACTCGGAAATTAAAAAAAAACTTTGTCAGTTTGTCAGATCAGTAACAGTCAGAGCGGTAACATTGAAAAACAGCGAATATGTTACCGAACTAACTCACACGTTTCAGAATTATTAAAAAGCAAAAATCGCAGGTTTTAGCCAAAAATATTGAATATTTTTGTTCTTAAAAAATGAAAAGCAATTAGTTTTAGTACAATTGCTTCATTTGTGGTTTCTATGACCTGACAATAGAAGTTAGTAAAATTCGAAAAAATGACACTGCAGAAATTAAGTTAATTAATTATTATTATTATTATTATTATTATTTTTTTTTTTTTGGTGCTTCAATTTTTCATAACTTCGCTAAATAACTAAATAATAACTAGCATGCTAAATTTGAATTTCTGATCAAGAAATTAAATTTCCTGCAACTAATTAAAGAAAAGCAAGCAGCAGAGTTGTGTATTGAAAAAGTTGAAGTTGTGTGTTGTTTCAAAACAAAACAAATGTTTTATGAGCTTGAATTTCCTAATCTTATAATTTATTTCGTCTAAAAACCTTTTCGCTCATTTTTATTTCCAAGAAATGCTTTTTCATAATGAAATTTGATTTTTTAGCTAATATATATATTTTAATATAATTATCTTAATTCTATGTTAAAAATGCAAGGAAATGATATCATTTTTAGAGATGTTAACGAAGACTGAAAGCATAAACTCAAATATGTAACTCATATTAACATCAGATCTGTAACACTCATCAGATCTGTAACGGCTTAAAAGTGAGTAATCTAAGGAGGGGGTAAATAACTTCCTTGACCTCCCCCCTTTTATTTTCTTGCATTTAGACCCAATTTAGACTTAGAATCCAATAGTATTTTTTTCTGCAAAAAAAATTTTTTATCAGAAAACTCCAATTTCAAATTGGCACTTTTCTAAATATCGGCTCAAGCCGTAAAAATTGAGCAAAAGAAAAACCTTTATTTTTCTTTTGCTCAATTTTTAATTTCAATTTTACTGCCTACTTTAGAATTATCCTAAGTATAAATAAAGCAGAGTCTCGAAAATCCGAGGTAATTGTGGCTCACGCTACCTCGTATTACTGAAACACGGATTATCTGGAAAAGTCTTATTTTTGAAATCTTACACTATTTGGGTGACAAGTATAAAACTGAGCATTTTTAACTTCTTTGTCAAAAAAAAAAAAAAAAGAAGAAGAAGAAGAAGAAGAAGATACTGTCTTTGAAAATATTTTCACTCAAATTTCAAAAAAATATTCCGTTTTTTTACCCCTAAACAGGGGCGGCCCTAGCAGTTTTGCCGCCCCGGACAAAAATACAAAATGTCGCCTCTCTTAAAGTTTGATAAGCAATAAATTGCTAATAAATACAACTCAATAAATAGATGTGAATTAAAAACAGTGTGATAAAATAAAATCCTATATTCAGGGTCGGATTTAAATCGAATATCGCCCTAGGCTATTTTAGATATAGGGCCCCTTTGTCGTCCCGAAAACTTTGGTTGTAGGCAAAACAGGCCATTTTTGTCCCTTTTTTCTCCTTCTTCGGAAACTCTTGCCCCCCCCCCCCTCTCCGTTTTTGCACTTCATACTGTCTGAAAAATCCAGGGGCTCGGGTGGTTTTCTCTCGGGAACAATTTGGAAAAATAAATCTAAAATTCTACATTTTGAGGTCTTAAAAAGGACAACTAAGACAACAAAAATAACAGGAGAAAAATAGGCAAACAATACCTTTTAAAAGTTATATCTTCTTTTGCAAATTAAAATAAATTAAAATAAAAATTGCTTGTGCTTGTGGTTCCATAAATTGGTGGCATTAATCAACAAGGAAAAAGAGCTTAGAAGAAAACTGACACTGACTTTCGATATAAAGTTAGTGTTGGATCGTCGCTCTAATCTACCGAGTAACACAACACTGAATAACTGAATTAAATGTAAAATGATCAATACAAAAAAATGGATTGCATGATTTAAAGGAAATGGTGTGAATATTTAAAAAACAGAAGAGTAATATCCTGGCCCTAAGGATAATTGATGCTTTCTGCATTTGATAAAAAATAAAGTTGCAGCACTTTTCAAAGAGTTTCAAAGATTTTTTTAAGTGTTTTCAAGACCTTTAGAACAATTACAGGGTAAGTGCTCCAGTAATCGGCCATTTAAGAGAGCTTTTGTGGATCTTGGCTAACATAGAACTTTCAGCTATCAATACAGCAACAAAAACAAGGTAACACTTTAGAATGAACCTTTCTGATAGTGAATCACCTACTTGCTTCAGAAATTAAAAAAAAAAAAAAAATATGTTAAAATCCAAGCTGTTGTCAACACTAGTAAATGCTCCAGTAGTCGGCCACAGAAATACAGTGTTCGGCCACTTCATTTTCATTGATCTTATCTGATATAGGGGGTTGAATTAAAAAAAACAAAACAAAGGGAAACTTACAGCGAACCAGACCCGTCAATTGGGGGGGGGGGTCAAGAGGGGGGGTCAATTGCTCCCCCCCCCCGGTTTTGAGAAATCAGTTAATCAATATATAAATGGGCGTGGTGTTTGCTTTTTCCAATGAAATTGCATTGTGTTTGCACCCTTTGCCCCCCCCCCCTCTAAAAACGTGAAATGACGGGCCTGCAGCGATGCATTGTACTTAGTCTGGTCATATTTTTCGTGGTACCTCTGGTACTCAACTGTGTAGATGATCATGTTAGTGTATTTCTTGATACACTATGTGCTTTACTTATTTCTCTAACTATCAATCTAATTTTAAACAGTACAATTAGCACAGAATTCTCGGGACATTAATGTTTTTATACTTTAGCTGCCTATAAACAGTTTTATTTTAAAAACTCGCACTAAAAAAGTATTTTTTTCTGAATAACGTCTAAAAATATGTATATCAAAAAGGTTAAAAAAAAAAGCTTCTGAAGAAAAGAATTTCAGCAGCACTTACTTAAGATGCAAGAAGGGACAAAATAAACGAAGTTTTTTAAATGTACAAAATGTTCTTGCTTAGGAAGCAAAAAACAGGAATAGTTTTGTAGTGAACAGTAGTTTTTAGTGATAATGACCAAAGAATCAAGAAATGAAAAACTGCTTTACTGTTTATGTAAACAGAAAGACGTAATAATAGAGTCGACACAATTCATGACCAATAATCACGTCAGCACTTAACTAGTTCACATTCATTAGAACTGAATTTCAACATACGGAACATGAAACTAAAACTGTAGTTTCAGAAATGATTGCTTCCAAAACTATGCAAGTAAAAATACATTTAAAAATGCGCTGAAAGGAATCTCTATCAACTCTTCATCTAGCACAGAATGTTCCACTGAAGCAAAGTTATTTGTTTTAAACTAATTGAAGTAAGATGAAATAAGGAAGTAAATGGAACTCGGGATGTCATGAAAGTAATCTTGCAGCTTTAGACAAGAATATTAGTAAACGAGGAATAACCTTGAAAACAAACCAAAATTTAGTGTGCAACAATGCTAACCATGTAGTTTTGAAATTAACTCAGCACAATTCTAATCCTCTAGCGAAGAAAACTGAAGAAGTCAAACATTTGGGGAGAATCATTAGTGAAAATATACCAACATTTGAAACAATTTTCCTAAATAGAGCTCAGGGGTCTTGAACCTTTGGTAAAGCAAAAAGTTAAGCATAATAGCAAAAGAAAGAACAACTACATGCTTGGCACTCATTAAATAACTTGAGCCTTTGTGACTATTGAAGTTTTGCATTTTATCTCCTATAATTGGGGAATGTTTATTAACTGCCGAATAAGTATCAATAGAAGTCAAATCACTCGTTTCGCCAATTTCATGAGTTTAAGATAAAATTTGATAAGAAAAACTATTAAAACACCATTTGATAACAACTAGATGAGTATTAAAACTTATAATCTTTACTCAACGAATGCGTATTTAAAAATCCCTTTTTTAGAATTTTCAATTAAATTTACAACACTAGGAGCAATAAAATGTCGAAATGGTGGTCGAAAGAAGTTAAGACATTCAATTTAATTACTATTTTTCAAGAAAAAATGAACTTTGGAAAAGGTATTTTTACTCAAAACAGTTAAATTGTCGCTGTATTTTAATAAGTTAATTTAGTTTTAATTTGATGAACCCATATTAAGAATGAAAATCCATATTAAGAATGTGGCCGACTACTGGATAAATCATCCAAACTGCTTAGAACCAGTGGTCGGCCTAGAATGGCCGACTATTGGAAATGCAGAAGAATTCTGTACCCAGTAGTCGGCCACCCCTTTAAAAAACAATCGAGTCAAACCAGGAATTCGCTCTTTCATTGAAACATTATGTTAGACATTCCATTAAGATATAAATCACTCAAATTTACAGTAGAATTAAATTAATAAGTGTAATTGGCCATTTTAAGAAGACGTGTCCTCTTAGCTGAAAAATAAGCAGAATCGCAATCTTGGATGACGGGCACACCATTCAAAATGAAATGACTCATTACTAATTCAAAAAAAGTACCCAAAACTTAACCGCCACTGGTTGATGATTGAGGATAGGTACATGAACGTGTGAATGCGCCATATCTGATTTTGAATTAAAAATGTACTATTTATGAGGAGTTTTATGTCATTGTGGCCGACTACTGGAGACTGGCCGACTACTGGAGCACTTACCCTATTCAAGGAACTTTATTTGCACTTTCTAGCCTCTGACATTTTAATCGTAATTGCTTAGTTTCAAAGATTGCACTAGCTTTATAAGAAACGTCTGTTTTAAGTTAAGGAATATAGATATTACTAAAGATTTTTCTCAACGTTTTTTTTTCAATGGGTTCATATAAGTATGAAAAATATATAACGCGTCCTAAATTTTTAAATATATATATATATATATATGCAATCAATTATCTAAAATTTGTAAGATTATCATTTAAAAAATGCAGTTAAATAACACTTGTAGCTGATGCACACTTTTATGACAACTTGACGAGAGATTAATAATTTGCTTGCTATATCAGAAATACCCGGTAATGTATCATTGAAAATGTATTGTTATGCATTGGTAAATGTATTGTAGGAGTATTAAGAAAAAAAATGTTGCTTTTACATTCTTTTTGACTTTTAATCCTGCAAGCTTTCTGAGTTTTTAAATCAATCTGTTCAGCTAATTCTTAACTTGGCTGCGATTATTTTTCATTGGAAAGTATTTATCGCGTCTGGAATAATTGTTTAAATCAGCAACCTAATGTCAGTTTCAGCTTCTAATCTGTTTCTGAATTTTGCTTTTGTCGCAGCACAGAAAGCGAAAGATGTTTCGACCACTTTGTGTGAAACAAATAACAATGTTTCACAGTTCTTTTGGAAATTTCAGGATTCTGTTTAACATCATTCTAAAAACGCATAATTAGTTTCAATTGGTTGTCAGTAGTTACATCAATTTGCTGTTCTCTTTAAGAGTCAGGAGGTGTCAGTTATGAAATATAGTTTTGATCCAAAGATCATTTTTCTTTTTAAGTAGGAAAATCTTTAAGAAATGCTTTGGAAATATTAAAAGTTATTTGATCTTTCATATATAATTTACAAAACTTGTATCAGGCTCACCCCGGTGAGAGGACACTATGACCTTAAAAAAATATATCATATTTGGCAAATTTTCATTAATGGTTCGAAAAATTTGAAGACAGCGAGACAGTTTTGTAATATTACAATTATGCATTATTTTATTGTTATTTTTTTTTCAATGAGGCCTTATATCTCTTCTCAACAGATGTAAGTATCTATGTATATATGCACATATTTTATAATTTTTCTTTTATTCGTTCGGTAAAATTCGGCGCTTCATTTGATGAATTGAGATATTTTTTCCCTCCCAAAAAAAAAAAAAAAAAGCTACGTTTTAGGTGCCCGAGCTTCTTTCAACAATTTCAAAATCTCGACGTTCGAAAGTTATCTGCTGTAGTTAGTTTGTTTTTTAAAATGTCTCCATTGACAATTATAGCTTCTAAAGATGCATTTATTTTATAAATTAAATTCGTTTATTTTAATAGGTTATGTTGAAATAGCCGAAAATGTTGTCTTGAAATGAATACATTAAAATAAAGCACTTAAACATCGCTACATTCATACCTTTCAGGATTCCAAAGAGCAAAAAGAATGATATTTGTTAAATTTTTTTGTACGTTTCTTTCCTTGAAGAAAATGTATTTGTTATATTCGAGCCAAAAAGCCGTCCCTAAAATTTGCCGCCCCAGACAGGGGTCCGGAATGTCTGCCGCTAGGGCCGCTCCTGCCCCTAAAGGAAATTTGACCATTTGTTTTCGTGATGTTTGCATACTTGTTGATGTGTGTAAATTTCTAGGCAGAAAAAAAATGCAGTTTTAACTATCTCCAAATTTATTCCGGCAAATTTTGTTCAGTTTCTAAATGTATGCGCTAGTGCATGTATTTATTTACACAGAACAAAAACTATTTATTGGCCGTAGTAAGTTCAAATTTCATTTAAACGACTCAAACAGCGGGTGTCTAGTGTCTAGTTGTGCATCTCCCCTTTGGATTACAATTGGCATGGCTATTTATTTGTTCTTTGCGGTAAAATAATGTTAATCTCAGATCATTTTTCATATCAAGTTATTATCTACAAAGTATGTCTTAATCCCCAGTAGTCAATGAATATTATTTGCCACTTGGTGAGTATTGTTGACACCGACCTATCAAAACCTTTTTATTACTTCGTCGTATATGTGATTTATATAATTTTACAATCGTGAAAGAAGTTGGTACTTAAGTTTAATATGCTTAATCATATTTTTAGCTTCAAAAGATGTGCCGTCAAATGTCAATAAGGCACCTCGAATTAAGCGGAACCTCGGACTTTCGAGACTTTACTCCATAATAGGATCAACTGAAAATTTTGAGCGTTGTAATCAAGAAATGAAAAATTTATTTTATTTCATTCTTTTTTGTTTGAACTAAACTTTAGAAATAATCTTTAGAATTATTTAAAGAGAAAAAAAGAAAAAAAAAAAGTTTTTTTTTTTCTTTTTAAGTTTTTGTTTGAGTGTAGTTTGTATAAAATGAACTCACCCAATAGCAGAACAGTTTTAATGGATTTTTTTTTTATATTCAAGTTATCTATAAAATTAAAATGTATGCAACTTTCTTTAAAGGAGTTGTTATACAACTCGGAAGCTCCCATTGAAATTAAAGTAAAACAGTTCAAAGCACTGCATGCGAGTAAAGACAGGGCTTTTTAACGAATTAAAAAATAATTACTCATCAATTAAGAGCAATAGATAAGTTAACAAATTCTGAGTAGTTTCAAGAGGTCTGAAATTTACACAAAGGTATTCACGTAATGAATGTTTTTTTTTTCGATAATTTGATTTTAAGGGTCCAAAATTAAAAAAATATTTTTCATTCTTTTGCACCAATTTCATGTTACTTTGTCACTCCCTCTTTCTCTATGCATGTTCAATGACTCATCACCGGAGGACAGTGAACCCTTTTGAGAATCAGCTTTTTCTCTTGTTTTCACCAAAAGTTTTATCTAAATTCGAACAGGGCATACCTTGCCCTCCGTGGTGAAGAATTTTAATGAATTTTTGTTCATTGTAAACATCTTCACTTCGAAAAACAGCTAATAATAATTGCTTTCGATCAAGAACAGCTAAAAACGGCATTTTAATAGCACGCATGGTTGGTTCTGAAGAAAAAACACCCTTACAGCAGAACAAAAACACTGGAAACTTAATTGCATAAAATAATTTAAACAAACATCAATTTGAAAATGACCAAAAACCGTAGCTTTCTTTAAAGAAAGGCTTATTTCTCTCTGAGTTATGATAGACATTGAAAGTAAAAGGAAGGTAGATTCAACCCTGCGAGAAAATGCTTTCTCTTCGTTGTTTTCTTTGTTGAAATCTTTTCGTTCAGAATACCAATTTTTTACAGCTAAAATTTCAGTTTAAAAATATAAAATGGTACCTTTTTGAAATCTCTAAACTTCTGTGCAATCAAAGGATGCATCAAAGGGAAAAAAATGATGATAAATAAATAAATAAACAAATAAGTAAGAAATAATTTTTAAAAAATGTCCACAGCGTAATCCAGTCTTACTTTCGAACTCTACCATTAAGAACGAATTTCTTCCTAGCTTGACTTCCACAGCCTGTGTTCCTTGTATTGCCTGTACTTTTGCAAAGCGACTATTTTAGTTTCCCAATTCACATTAGTGTCAATTTTTCTTTTCTATTACTCTAAAAAAAAAGGAAACATTATGTATGTTGGAGGTCAATTTACCAGAAAAGCACTATAAAGGATTTTATATAAACAAAGCTATGATCATGCCATGCGTGTTGAACGTAGCAGGTATAATGCTTTTTTATGCAGTTTTTTTTTTTTTTTTTTGTCTTTTTTTTCCAGCTCACTTCGGCCAGCAACTTCCCATAAGAAGCGCAGCTTCAAAAATGGAGGAGCTTAACTTATTTAAAATTCAAGTTTTTTGTTTTAAGATTGCACTTTGGTAGTTAAATAACTATTTTATACTAGTTAGATAAAATTCGAGTCATGCTATTCAGTAAGTATACTTCGAGTTGCACTGTTTCAAAAAAAAAAAAAAGTAATCTTGTACTATGTTTAACTATGCATAATTCTTTAGTTTTTACATGTTTTGAGACATAATAACGGATCCTCATACAGAGATAAAATTTTAGATCAAGCTGAAAATATAGGGCCAGAGAGAGGCTATGTCAGGCTAGTTGGAAACCAGGGACTCGGTCCTTTGTGTGAGTGATGGGGCCGAGGGTGTGTGTGTGGGGGGGGGGGAGTAATATATGCTTTATCTGCTTTATGGGGGGTGACCAAAATGACATTTCTTGTCTTTAGGAGGTCCTGGTTCTTTCTCTGTATTATTGCTTCAAATTTTATGTTATTTATTTTAGAAAAATATGGCAGTATTTTTGAGGGGGTATTTTCATTATAAAAAGTAAAAGAATCTCGTTTCTATCAATTTCTCACAATATACAACAATAAAACAAATAAACAAATAAGATTTTAACTATGGATGCATCGATAAGCAAATTGGCTGATTACCGATTATCGGTTAATAATAATCGCCGATAAAAATATTAATCCTGTCTTGATTAATGCCGATTAATGATCAAGATTAATATTTTATATTACCAATTTTAACATCACTGTTTTTCCCTTTCTTCTACAGTTCCGATTTCAAAAATAGTTACTTATTAATTTCTGAGAAGATTTCTCCATTTTTTTTTTTTAATTTTCCCAAAATAATTTCAAAACTTTACCAAATTTCTTTGAACCAATTTTCCTATTTTTGTGAACACAATTACATTAACACATTAGACATGAAAATTATTTAAAAAAAAAAATAGGGGGAAGCTGTGATGAGCACTTTAATTTAGTGGCGTTCTTAATTTAAATTTATTTTTCAAGTATAAGTAGTCATATAATTCAAGACTTTTATTCTTTGAAAATTATAGGTTGTATAAAAGCACATTAGCCAAGGAGAAAAGTATCGACACATGAAAAATATTGCAACATTTTCTATATGTGTATATTTATATAAAATAGGAGTATTAATTTATTGAAGCATTTATATCAACCGAGAGTTTTTTTTTTTTTTGCATTTCATTCTTCGAATTATTTGTTTTGTTTTTACTTGCTACACTTTCGTTTTACTGTAACTAAATATACTACAGGTTATACTTTTATTTGCAGGAAAACTATTTATTTCTTATTTAGAAATTTATCCATTGTAGTTTCTTGTTCAAGCCTCCTAGAAGTAATTTTATTTAAAACATCTTTTACAACGGGTGATCAGCAAAAAATTGATTGACTATAAATGATATGAAAGATTCATGTTTTCACTTTCTTAATTAAAAGTTCAGGAATTTAACAGAGGGTCATCTTTTAATATTCTAATCAGTTTTACGCATTGTATGAACTATTTTTTAATTTTTACTCTGTACACTTTCATAATGCGAATCATAGTAAGAATTGCAGAATATTACAGTTATTTACGGTTAATAAAGCAATTTATTATTGTTTCTTGGTGAAGGTTTCCTTTAAAAAAATAATATTAAAAAAAAATTCTTTTCGTCGATTAATCGGCAATATTTTGCCGTTTATCAATTATGGCCGATTAATCGGTACTACCGAATAATACCTAATCTTAACCACATCAACGCCAACAAAGTTTCATTGACATACTTTGGGTAATACAAGAACCAACTCTCTCTCTTAATGCAAAAAAATATGTGAGCTTGTGAAAGAAAAGACATCCGACAAAAAGTTTTGACATTTCGAAATATTTATGATGTTTCATATTCCTTTGAAGTTCCGTTGAATGGAATGAGCTAACTGAAAATTTGTTCTTTTTTCATTCGTTTGAGAATAGGATCTGGTTTGTCATCAGCTGTAGTTGGTGCTTGTCAAGACGGAAATTAAAGTGATGTACGACTTTTGCGAATGAGGAATGTGTAACTCTTAGCTAGCTTAGCTTAGCTCTAAGCTTAGAAGGTGGGTGCCGAAAAGTAAGTAGCACCAACGGGGTGCTCCAACTGCAACCAGTGAACTGATTTATAGGGAACGGATCATTGAAAAGGTTAGATCCTATAAATCCACGAAAAATCCCGACAATCAGGAATTTCTTTCCCTAAAAAGTAAAACCACATCATGTATCACATTACTCTTGCAAGAAGAGGGTGCTTTTAGGAAGGTCAAATAGGTCCTAACACCAATTAAAATAATTTATTGAAAACCCCATTCCCCCGAAAACGTTGTACTTTCTGTTCTTGTCACTTACAACTAACATGATTTAGAATGAAAAAGTTTCATTGAGCGTAAAATGAAACTCACGATTCTTGGATTGGGATCGTTTGAGTTTAAAAGCTTGCGCTGATTTTATTTTTCAAAAATTGGGAAAAGCTTTGCTTACATGAGACGGCTCCTATTATGGGGTACCACAAAAAATAACACTAGAAAATAGCTATTTTCATTTCATAAATCAATTATATTCACATCAAACAAATGACATAATTTCTTGGATTACCAGTGCAGTCTATATATGAGCCTATTTGAGGCACTTTTGATTCCAAACTCCGAGCAACTGCTGTTCCCAGAATTGAGTTTAGAAATTTTCAACACAGTAAGACACGCACGTTTGCAGCCTCCCTCCCTGAACGGTGCAATGAATGAAATTACTGTAGAGTAGTAGTAGTAACCGCATACATTTTCTGTTATTACATATGGCAAGGGGGCAACAGTCGTACGAGGGTGTAAAAATCCTAAGCAAGATTACAATATCCCTTCAAAGATTGACAGTTAGTAAAGTTTCCTTTCAATAAGGGATTTTTATTCACCTCTTCTTATAGATATTTTAAAACATGCCGATAATGACGTTATTATATTATCATAATTGTGTATTTTGTATTTTATGTTTTTCAATAGTGTTTCGAAATTACACTGAGCAAGCGAATGATTCTCCATTGTGTGTTCTTGCAGCTTAACTAAAGTTTTTTGCTATGTTGATAAACTTCGAACATTTTTTAATGTTATTTAAATCTGCAAACTGAAATACTGACTGAAATAAATATAGCTACAAAGACCGGATCGTAAATCCTTTTGCAGAATTGAGTCAATGGAGAAAATCTTAATAGGATGGAGGCGCCAAATCATTGGAACTACATCATCCAAGAAATTGTTCAGAAAGTCGAAGATTTCTGATGCAATCTTATCAATTCTAAGACTTTTAGCTGAATACCAATAAGAGTTTTTGCAAGTGGTGAGAAAATTCTTCAACCTTTTGATGCATCGCAGCCATTGTAATGTAGTGTTTACGATGAAACTGGGATGTGTTTTGATTCAAATAAAGTCACAGGAACTAATAAAAATATGCTGTGTGTATGGTCCGGAAACATAGTTAATTATTCAACAGTTAGCATCACCAAACACTGCAAAGAGTGAATTAAACAATGATTTGATATGTACATAGCAAATTCTCATTTTTCTCCGAAGCCCTAGGAATATTTTCAACGATATTTCTTAGATTACAGATCACAGCCAGGGGCGGCAAATAAGGGGGGCAAGAGGGGGCGGTCGCACCTCCAAATATTATTCGCAGAATGTTAAAAACTGGTAAATTCAATTAATGTATAACACAAATCAATGATCACGTTCAAAAGGAACCAAAATAGCTTATTCATTTTAACAAAAATTGATAAAGCTCTTCCTTAAACATATTCTCAAGATTATTTCTTATAAGAGAGGATTCTGAAAAAAAATGTTCTGAAACAAGTATAACGGGACAAGAAAGTATTTTCAACTTAAGCTGTTTGGGAAATAGACCAGGACACGGGGAATCGATGGAAAGAAAAATCTTCTTTTTGACTCCAAATATTGCAGCGTATAACTTGACTGAAAGTTAAAAACTAATTACTAATCAAAACATTTTGCGTGACAACTAATTACAAAATAATTTTTCGCTTTGGTCTTAAAAATTTTAATTGTTTCGTAACTCCAATTTTTCTAAATATTAAATCCATTTTAAGATGTTTTTCCCTTCACAAATGTGTATTTTGTTCCATACTGAGGTACTTCATATCTAAAAAACTCGCCCCCTCAAACGAAATGCTGAAATGCCGCCCCTGATCACAGCCAAGCTAAAATAGAATTTAGCAATTAATTTTTGTTTGTTCAACAGCTGATAAGATTCTAGTGGTGTTAAATACAATAAGTTTACTGTAAAGCATCAGTGTTTAGCGGAAAAAATGCATGTTTCAAAACTATTGTTACTAAGTTTGGAATGTGAGTGAGTTATTTTTCTTCAATGTATTTTTCCAAAGCACTGCTTTCGAATTTTAATATGCATTTGATCTACATTAGCTTTTAATGCGGAAACAATTGTGTTCAGTTTGTTATAGGTCAATGTGTCTACAGTAATAGTCTCCTCACGTTTTTGTTTTTGCCATGTTTAATATTTTCATGACCCGCTATTTGAGTGCCTCATCACTGCCGAGTGGATGCTTTCGAAAATATGTAGGCCGGTGAACTTGTTTTATGCTACATTACGTTTATTTAGTGCTTTACACGTCGAACTACAATGAAATCTAAATTACTGATGCACTTAGTAAAATTCATTCAAAACCGAAGAATCTTGTTTCTTTCTGCTCTCAATACCGAGCAATAAGTGCATGAATATATTGATAGGCATCTTGAATACAAAATGATAACAGTTGATCCGAGGTGTCAAAGAAAAGAAATACTGTAACTTAGGTCTTATAACTAAAGAAAATTAAATTATTTCTTACATCAGGTGTTCTCTTCAATACAGCGAACGATACTGATGGAGCCAAATAACTTAATTGCTCTTATATGGATTAATCGTGACAATTTTCCAATAGTTTAGGTTTGGAAAATTTACTTATTTTCATGATCCACTTTTTTAGAAAACGAGTATATTCATTCCACTTCTTACTTTTCTGATTATTTCACAAAATTTATAGATATTATATAAAAGTAGAAGATACAGTAGAAATTAATACTTTTCGTAGGTTAAATGTTATAAACGCAGCTTTGAAAAAAAAAAAAAAAAACATAACTTTCTTTCTTTTTCTTTGGTCAAGAATCATTTTTCTTTTATCTTTCAGAGTGAAATTTCTTTGGAAATGACTAACAAAGGCAAGTTATATATAAGTGCCCCTTATTTGATTTCGGGTGGGGATCTAAATTATATTTCTGATGTTGAATCGAACTCTGACCATATTTATGCGATATGGTACGCTTTTAAGTTACGTATGGGTATCAACGCATCATACGAAAGCAAGTGTAAATCTGGCATGCTATTATTCAAAGAGAACATCTGTTCTCTTTGGAGAGATAGTTTGAGCTACTCGGAAACACAGTAGATTTTTTAAAATGTCGAAGCAAATCACACTTCAAACAGTGACTGGAGTTCATTGCATAGTTTCCCACCGAGTCAAAGACGGAAAAAAACAGATTTTTATTCGCTGGAGCAAACCCGAAATCATGGGAGACATTGGACATTTTGAGAGTAAACAATATCCATCGTTTTTCAAATACAAATACAAATACAAATGTGGCGACCAGCAACAGGCTCTGGGCCCAACTTGGCTGATCCTAGTCAAATTAAAGACCCCAATGAAGATCAATGGCCCTCTTAAAGCCATCTACTCCATTGCTCTTTACCGCCTCTTCCGGTAAGCTGTTCCAAGTTCCCACTACCCTGCTAAAATAGTAATTTTTCGAATTTCAAGATTAGCCTGAGATTTAAACAGCTTAAAACAATGACCCCTTGTCCTGCTTTCCGTGCGAAAATCTAACCCCGTAACATCATTCATTTTAATAAATTTAAACAACTGAATCATGTCCCCTCTGGATCTCCTTCGCTCAAGACTATACATATTAAGCATTCTAAGTCTGGAATCATAGTCTAAATTAGAAAACCCATTTACTAACCTTGTAGCCCTTCTTTGTACCCTTTCCAATAAATTAATGTCTTTCTTCAGATAAGGAGACCAAAACTGAACAGCATACTCCAAATGAGGTCTTACCAAACTTCTATATAGAGGCAGAAGAACCTTCTTAGATTTGTTTGAAATAGATCTATTAATAAACCCAAGCATCCTATTGGCTTTGTTACTAGCTATGCTGCACTGTTCACTAAACTTGAAGTCCTGATTTATTAAGACACCTAGGTCCATAACATTATCTGCCCTACTAATGACTGAACCCTGTAAATAATAGCTTGTATGCTTATTTCCATGACCGAAATGCAACACTTGACATTTCCCAACATTAACTGCCATACCCCATTTGTCTGCCCATTTAGTAATATGATCCAAATCCTGTTGCAGCTGATTTATTTGTTCGTCATTTTCTACAACCCCCATAAGTTTGACATCATCGGCAAAACAATTCATGTTTCCAGAAACATTTTCATGGATGTCATTCATAAAAATAATAAACAAAAGGGGACCTAATACTGATCCTTGGGGAACCCCACTTAAAACCTCACTCCATTTAGAATAGTTACCCCTAACAACTACTCTTTGTTTCCTTCCTGTCAGCCAATTCCTAACCCAAACTAGAATTTTACCTCCTACCCCTGTATCAGCTAATTTACTGAGTAGTGCTACATGCGGTACCTTATCGAAAGCTTTTTGAAAATCTATGTAAACAACATCTACGCATTTTTTGCTATCTAAAGCCAAGGTAACCTTGTCGTAGAAATGTAATAAATTAGTAGTACACGATTTACCTTTTCTGAAACCATACTGAAAACTACTCAACAGCCCATTTTTTTCTAAGAAATTCATAATCTTAATTTTGATCAATGTTTCAAAAATTTTACAAACCACTGAAGTCAGACTCACAGGCCTATAATTTCCTGCATTACCTCTAGACCCTTTCTTGAAGAGTGGTGTAATGTTCGCTAGTTTCCAGTCCTCTGGCACTATCCCCGAGTTATACGAAGCATTGAATATATTAACTATAACGTCAACTAATTCCTCTGCACATTCTACTAGAATTTTTGGATAAATATTATCTGGCCCCGGAGCTTTTGTGGTTTTAATTTTTTTCAAATAAAGTAATACGTCCTCCCTGGAAAATACAAAGTCCTCAAGCTGTGTAGTAGCTTGTGTCTTGCTTGTGTCAACTGTTGAAATACAGTTATCGTTAAAAACATTTAGAACATTTGCTATATCACCATCATTCTGAATTAAATTTCCATGCTCATCTACTAGTGGCCCAATTTGACTATTTCGAACTTTCCCAGAATTTGCGTATGCAAAAAACTCCTTTGGATTCCTGTCAATATTATCTGCCAGCTTTTGTTCCAATTCTCTTTTCTGAAACCGTACCAAATACTTAAAACTACGCCTAGCCTCACAATACTGTAGCCTGTCTGCACTGTGACCAGTTTCTTTTAATCGACGAAAAGCAGCTTGCTTACGGTTTAGAGCGTCCTTAGTTTCCCTAGTGAACCACATGGGCCAAATTTTTGTGTTTACCCCTTTTCTCCTAAAAGGAACAAAATCTCCAACTGTTTTTGCTAGTTTTTCCTTAAACTCTGTCCACTGCAAATTTACATCGCTATTGTCCAAACCTGATGAAAAAACCGCTTTCAAACTCTGCCTGAGTGCGACAAAATCAGTATTTCTGAAATTAGGTACAAACCTAAAATTTTTGTCTTTGTGCATATCAAACTTAATCCCAAACCTAATGCTGTTGTGGTCACTATCCCCAATATGCTCCCCTACACATAATGCCTGTACAGAACCTTCAACATTGCAGAAAACAAGATCCAAAACAGTATCCTGCCGTGTTCCCTCAGAAACAACTTGATCTAAAAAACAGTCACCAATTACTTTTAGAAATTCCTCTTCTCTACTATTATTGGGGTAAGAATTATTCCAATCAATCCCCGGAAAATTGAAATCCCCCATTATAATTACCGGTCCCTTACTCGACATGTCTGTAATAATACGATACATCTGTTCATCTTGACCCTGGCTTAGGTTAGGTGGCCTATAAATGTTACCCACGTTGTTTCACGTTGCTGTTAGGTCTAACACATGATTATATGAGGTTTTCGTTAGAAAGTCTCTCGTTTTTACAGTTCCTTCTGGGCATGGCACATACTAACTTATTAGTGAGGAAATTTCAATGAAAAGTGTAATATAATGGGCACGACGAAGTGCCGGAATAAATAATGGTAGATGACATGGAATTAATGAGGCGGAATTAACATCACAATATCTTTTATTGCGACTCCATTAACACAGAAAAAGGACAAGACAGCACACACGGTTAGAACAGTTAACACTCGTTACAGTTAAGAGGTGTTGCCAAACACATACAACAAATTACATACATAAACAAATTGCTCCATAGAGGAATACATTACAATACCCTCCTCTACAAATTTAGTCGTACAACTGGTTTTATTTTACGTTTAGGACGTTCATTAACATTTAATTTTACAGGTGATGGATTAGGAATTACAGCATCTTTGTTACAATCAATTTCATTAGACTGAGAACAAATTGGATCTGACCCTACATCATCGGTTTCATTTTTGGGTTCTTCGGGTTCTCTATTGGCATCTTTGTTTACAATTAAATGTTCATTGACTTTTTTGCCAAAATCCACAAAATCAAACTTTGTATCACAAATACTATCTTTTTTTTCGCTGATATCCTTAACTTCATTCTCACTCTTGTCAATAATTATCTGGTCCAAATGCCTTTTCCAAATTAAATCATCGTTTGTCAATTTACACATATAAACTCGATCTCCAAGTACTTCATCTATAGTACAACGAACCCAACCCTTCTTATTTGGATTTCGATAATCCCTACATAATACTCTATCCCCTTCTTTAAAAATTTCTTCTCTTGAACCTTTATTAATCACCATACCTGATTTATTTCCCTCTTTTAATAAATCTAATCTAGTCCTAATTTTATTCTTAAAAATTAAACTAGTAGGCGTAACCCCTGTAGTCACATGAACTGAATTTCTGTAATGAAAGAGATATCTGCTCATTAGCGTTTCAAAACTTACATTATTATTTGAAGGTGTTTTCAACAATTTACTTAAGCTACGCTTGAAATTCTTTACAGCATTCTCTGCTAACCCATTTGTGGCAGGATGAAATGGTGGTGATGTTAAGAACTTAATTCCATTCATATGCAAAAAATTTATAAATTTACCAGATTCAAAATATCTTCCATTGTCTGTTTCTACAACTTTTGGCAATCCAAAGCGTGCGAAACACTCTCGGAATTTTTCAATGCATGCGTCTGCTTCCATACTACTCATAATAAATGTTTCAACCCATTTCGAATATGAGTCCACAATAAGTAAAATCATTTTTCCCTTAATTGGGCCCAAAAAATCAGCATGAATCCTTTCAAAAAAATAACTAGCTCTGTTTCCTGATATAATTTTGCATTTCCACGGCTCTGGCCTAAATTCCGAGCAAACACCACAGTTGTTGACGCAGTCCTCAATATCTGAATCCAAACCAGGCCACCAAAAGTAAGCTCTAGCATTACTTTTCATTTTGACCATGCCTTCATGAGTACTATGAAGCTCCCTTAAAAGTTGTTTTCTACATTTGGTAGGTACGACCACTCGATATCCCCACATTATTACACCCTGATCTACAGATAACTCGTCTTTTCTACTAAAGAATTTTTTTACGTCCTCATCAGTAATTTTCTGAGGAAAACCATAAGTTATGTAATTAAACAATTTTCCGAGAACTGGGTCTCTTCTTGTTTCCGATCTAATTTTAAATAGGTCCACTGGGACATCCTTCTCTATGAAATGAACATAATCATATTCTTCTGCTGTCCCTGAACTACCAGAGGTTGGATACCTGGATAACGCGTCTGCCTGAATATTTGAACTCCCTTTTATGTACCTCAAATTATAATTAAAACCAGATAAAAATAAAGACCAACGTTGGAGACGACCTGCCACCATTGGTGGTAAAGCACGATTTTCTCCAAATAGTGCTAGCAGAGGCTTATGATCACTCACTAGCTCAAACTTAACCCCGATTAAATACTGATACAGCTTTTGACAAGCCCAATAAATAGCTAAAGCTTCCTTATGTATCATCGAATAATTTTTCTCTGCTGGGCTAAAAACTCTGGATATAAAACAGATTGGTCGTTCAGATTTATCTTCCAACACATGCGTTAACACTGCCCCAATTCCATTTTGACTAGCATCACATGCTAACCTCAAAGGTTTTGACCTGTCAAAATGAATGAGAACCTGATCTGATGCCAATTCCTTTTTAGCATCTTCAAAAGCTTTTTGACATTTACTATTCCATTTAAACTCAACATCTTTTTGCAGTAAATCATACAGCGGTTTCATTTTTGATGCTAAATTTTTCATGAACTTTGAATAATAATTTATCATTCCTGCGAAAACTCTAACATCTTTCACTGATCTAGGACATGGGAAATCTAAAATACCCTTAACTTTTGCATCGTCTTTTGTCAAACCATTTTTACTAATCGTGTGTCCCAAATATTTAATACTATCCTTGAAAAATTCACATTTCTTTAAATTAATACGAAACCCTGCACTCTGCAATCTACTCAAAACAAGCTCCAAATTTTTTAAATGTTCCTTTTTATCTTTCCCCGTAACTAAAATGTCATCAAGAAAATTAACTGTGCCTTCTAGGCCTTGTAAAGTTTTTTCAATTACTCTTTGAAAAATTGCGCAAGCTGGCTTAGTTCCGAAAGGTAGACGATTTACCGTATAAATACCATAAGGTGTGCTCCAAGCGAGTAACTTTTTTGTTTCATCATCCAATACTAGTTGATTATATGCATTAGATAAATCTAGCTTACTGAAACTTTGACCTCCCTGTAACGCTGCAAAAAGTTCTTCTATTCTTGGTAAAGGATGATTGTCATCTTTCAAATATTTGTTTACAGTAATCTTATAGTTTGCACAGACTCGTATGTCTTTACCATTAGCTTTCATTACAGGTACTAAGGTTGTTCCCCATTGAGAATTATCAATTCTAGAAATTACCCCTTTTTTCTCTAAATTTTCTAATTCTGATTTAACTTTTTCTTTAAATGCAAATGGGATTGGTCGCGGTTTATGAAAAACAGGTTTTACATCACTTTCAACCTCTAAATGTATTTTTTCCCCGTTATATGTACCCAATTCCTCTTTAAACACTTCTGCGTGTTTGGACAACAATGACTGCAATTCTGAATTTTTTTCTACCGCAATTGTGTTTACATTGGCACTGCCAACTACAATATTCAAACCAAAATCATTTAAAACATTACGTCCTAACAACAATTTTTCAGATTGCTTTACAATTAGTACATCTACATTTTTTGAAATACCATTAACTTCCATCGGAACATTAATTTGTCCCTCTGGCGTTAAAATTTGTCCTCCATAGGACTTCAACTTAAGATTTGTACGTTCAAGTTCAAAATTTCGCAGATTTTTCTTATAAAAAGAATAAGGAATACATGTGACACCTGCACCAGTATCCACTTCCATTTTAACATTTTTAGTTCCTATCTTAATATTTAAAAACAGAGGATTAACATAATCCACTTCAACACTATACATATCCACATATTGAACTTCTACATCATCATTAACGGAATTAACATTTACTTTAAATTTACAAACCTTTGCTAAATGACCTTTGCGTTTGCAACTACGACATTTAAACTCTTTGTATTTACATTTTCGAAAATCGTGATTACCTTGACCACAGTGAAAACATTTTAAATCATTTCGAAAATTCCCACTTTTTTTACACGATGATGTCGGCGGTACCGCTTTTTCCTTCGCCGGTTTCGTTTTAGGCTGAACTTTGTTGATCTCTATTTGTCGAGCCTCCTGTAGTAACACTTCTTTGTTCTGAGCGAGTTCCAGCAAATTGGACAGCGACGTGGTCAATCTTTCTTCACAGAGACGATCCAGGATCCGTCCGGGCCGCATTCCAGCAACAAACTTGTCTTTCACTCTCTCTTCTAAATTCAAACCAAATTCACATTCTGCAGCTTGGGTTTTCACCTTGACGTACCATTCCCGAACTGATTCTGCTTGGGACTGTCGCAACGAATCGAAAACAATTCTTTTCCGGTAAATCGAAACTGCCGGTTTAAATTGTTCCGTCAAAAGCGTTTTTAAGTTATCAAAACTCTTATTGGCTGGCGTCTCAGGATCACACAGATTCTTTAAAACTTTGTAGACGGACTCGCTAATCGTTGTTAGCAACACAGGGACTCGGCGATCATCTTCCACCTTGTTTGCGAGAAAATATTGCTCCAAACGTTCAATAAACACATTCCAGTCATCACTTAAATTGAATTGGCTGATAGATGCAACTATACCTGTATTCACAACAGTCACAGGTATGCTTGTCGATTCTGTCGTCATGACTCCGATTCAAAAACAAAACTACTTGAAAACATCAAATTTATTGGAACATTTTCCAAAAACTATCTTCACCATTCAGAAATGTTGACTCGTCGCCATATTGTAATATAATGGGCACGACGAAGTGCCGGAATAAATAATGGTAGATGACATGGAATTAATGAGGCGGAATTCACATCACAATATCTTTATTGCGACTCCATTAACACAGAAAAAGGACAAGACAGCACACACGGTTAGAACAGTTAACACTCGTTACAGTTAAGAGGTGTTGCCAAACACATACAACAAATTACATACATAAACAAATTGCTCCATAGAGGAATACATTACAATAAGTAAAAGAACGAAGTGTTATTTCTCAGAATTGGAAAAAAAGTCATGTTAGACAAGCGAACAACGGAGTGGCAAACTTCTTAGGCAACCATGTAACGAGCGGATCTTCCATTCACTTGGTTTAAGCGAAGCCAATCTCTAAATCGGTTGTAAGGCAAAAATTATGTTTATCATTGAAAGACATCTGATATAAACGTCGATAAGTGAATCGAAAGGGACAGAGAAGCATTCTATCTTCCATTCTCCTTGATTAAAAGTCTTAATTAAAACATTGTGCAATACCCTCTTTGTTCCTGGGAATGGCATTTTCTTTCTTTCTCTTTTCTAGATTTAAGATAATCACTTTTCTCAATTAGGTTTGTGGTTCAAGAGGAGATCTAGATTATGATCTTACTCTCCCCTCTCACTGTTCTAATTCGCAATTTTACTTAAAATTGCCCGACCATCGATGTAAGTCAAACATGCATGTATGTTTTTTATAGAACTTTGTTTTAGTCAAAGGCTCATTGAATTTGGTACAAGTGCTTTTCAGCACCAAGAATTAATATTAGTAGGGGACTTAAAAGCAAAAAAAAAAAAAAAAATCCAAACGATTAAGATATGAATTTTATAATGGTGAAAACGCAGAAAATTTCTCTTTTAACACCTTGTAAAAACCTGCACTTGATTGGGTTTGTTGGAAATTTGTAATGACGACTTGAAGACTTTGTGGGAATCATTATTTCTAGCGAAAATATATTAATTCAGCAGTATTAATTTACATTCCAATTTGAATTTGTATTATTTTATGAAAATGTACAGTACATATATATGTAATAATGATATAATATATCACGGTAAAAGTGTTGTTGAGTCACTGCGAGTCACAATAGTCAAAGTCACAAAATGACAGCATTGTTACGTTTTGCAGAAGTGATACATTTCTGACATGTTTCATGCGACTCTACTGTGAAATCATTGCAATAATTAATTTGTGACCGGTCACTTCTTAACGTTGGTAAGTAGTCACAGCAACTATAATCTTTGACGTAACTAACTGATATTTTTGAATTACTGGAACCTTTTGAAGGCTTTACATTGACGTTTACGAGAGCCGTGTGACGAGAACTTTTTACGTGACCATCACACGACTTGCACATTAAGGTCCTACAGTAGTTATTGTTTTTTTTAGGTATACGCATATACATACCATGCGTACAAATATTGTAAAATACGAAATAGAGCTATGAATCTCCCTAAAAATTTTCAAAACGTAGTTTTGAGAAGAATGTTCTCCGCACGTTGCTTTAAAATGCGACATTGCATAAATTTCACCATTTTCATCTGATCAATTGAAAGCATTAGTTATAACAGAAAAGATTTTCTGATAAAATTCAGTGTAGTTCCGATCGAAAAAATCAAATGATGTAGGCAAGGCTGCAACTGACAGTTAGAATAAATTACTCTTAGAATAAATACATTTATAATGGGATTATTTGAAATAAACAAAGTGGTAACTGGGATAAAATGGACAAAGTTAAATAAACAAGGAAGTGAAAGAGATTAAAACATGGCTGGTGCAAATAAAAGCATTACAAAACAAAATTGTAGTTCATTACAAATGGTAAGAGTATCTCTTTGAAAAAAAAATTAGAATAACTTGTCAGTGAATATTGTTCAAAGCTTGAACGTTCGTTTGTAAAATGTATCATACACTGATTTGAATTTTATGAATTACTTTTTATTACTCATAGATTACGGATCGAAAAAAATGATTTTGTTTCTGGAACAATTACAGTTTTCACAATCAAAGATATCAGTCAGATTTTGAAGTATTGCTTTGATTCTTCTTTTTTTTATATTTTAAAGCGATCTTTTTTTTTCTGTACTCTTTAAATTTCTATGAACAGTAGTTTATTACTCCGTAGCTCTAAATGTTAAAGTGTTGCATAAATTAGTTTTTCTTGCAATTTTTTTTATTTATACTAAACATCATACACAAAAAAAAATAATTTGAAAATAATTAATCATAATATTTCAGAAGTTATACTACAACACATGAAGAAATCATAAAAAAAATATTTATGCTGTGAGAAATGTGCGGTTTTTAATATTAAAAATCATCATATACTGTTAAAAGTACTAAAAGATACTAAAAAACAACAACACTATATTTGAGTAGATAAAATAAAAATGAAAAGCATGTTTTAATCAATTAATTTAAATATATTTAGTTTTAGAAAATCTTAAGTTAGACATGATTTAAAGATCCATCTTATATATTATCATCTTACTTTTTGTATTGAAACAACGTAGTGGAGCGATACGATATCGCGTCTTCAACTTCAAGAGCTATCATTAACAATTTAGTGAGTGCCAAAATAAAAAGTGAACTTTGGTTTTATTATATCTCCTTAGGGGGCTGTCCCTGAATGTCATACTTTTTTTCCAACATAAGTGACACACCCTTGTCACAAAAGTGCCACACTTCGTTTTCCCCTCTGTTTTTCCCTTACCACATGTCACTCTGTTTTTCATAAACGGATTGTTAGTTAAAAAAAAAAAAAAAAAAAAAAAAAACATGCGTGAGTCACACTTTACCCTCTTCCCTTCTCCTCGTCACAAACCGTCACAATTTTCAAAACCCCCTCTCCCCCATCAAAGCGTAACATCATTTGTGGCTGAGCCCTTACTTAGATTTATGAATGCTGTTTTTCTAACCGTATTTTTTAATGTTAATTAAATCTCTTATTCATGCTTAAAATACAATGATTCATTTATAAATTTTGTTTGCATACGTTATTATTTACCAGTTACGTACTGTCGTGATTTATTTATTATGTAATTTCCTTCCCTAAATACTGACTTAAATTTCCTGAAAAACTTGACTACCAGCATTCTAATAACTCATGTGTGAACAAGTTTCTTTTTTTGAGGTCTTCCTTTGACATTCCAGTTGATATATGGATAAGACTTTCTAGTTTTTGTTTTCATTTTCACAAGGAAAGTCGGAAGCACTTCTAGATACGTTCAAACACATCGAGTTATCATTAATCAAGGTGCCAATAAGAAACAAGTTTGTGTGTGTGTGTGATTTGATTTTTCGATTTTTGTTAGATGGAGAAAATGATGAGTAGTAATACATCGTTTTGGTTGTTCATATTTTGAATTGGATAAACAAGAAAAGTGTTTTTAAAGTTGATAAAGTTCCATTGTAATATAGTTGACTTAAAACTGCGTATACAGACTCCATTGTTCAACTTTCTTTAAAAAAAAAGAAAGAAAGAAAGTGATTAATTAAGCTAAAGAGCATTTGTGGCTTAAAATTCATAAAATAAGTTCAACCTAATTAAAAATTTTCCAGTTCATGGAATTAGACCTTTTGTATCAGTGTAGATTCAGTATTAAAGAAGTACCGTAAAATTGGGTGTATAGGAACAGCGGGGTCAATTGGAACAAAACTTCTCGACCGTACAAAGAAATTCTTCATAAATATACTATTGGGTATTTTTCACCGTGAATTTTTTTTTCGAAAGGTAAGATCATAGGAAGTAGGAAAAAATTACTTTTGTCAATCTGGCAACGCTACTGGCTTCTGAGCGGGCTGCACGTGGAATGCTAGAAAACATCACATTTTCATAGACTGCAAAACTTCATATGCAAGAACAAACCTTCTTATATTTAAAAACTCAGAGTGGTATGTTTCAATTATACATGTATCTGAACAACAGAATACCACATTAGAATTTACATTTTTTATAAATTGTGTCATAAAAATGAAGAATTCTGAAAAATGCCATAGGAAAAAAATTTGCGGGGTGAATCGGAACACTTAGTTTTGTTGTTCCAATTCAAACTTATTTGAAGGAAACTGTTTGAAAAATCAAGATTCTAACCCCAATTATTCAAATCAAGACAAGGACAAGGATTTATTACTGTTTATCCCTTCTCGTGAGCAACTAGATCTTAAAATGACAAAAAGTTGTAGATTTCAAAAGTTTTTTCTCCAGGAGACTTCTTTTGACTTAAAATACGAGGGGAAAAGTCACATAGACTTTATGTAGCAAAAGTTCAGCACACAGACAGTGATGAATAAGCGAAAAAATATTTCAGGACAATCCCCGAAACCCAGAAATTTCAAGAAACTAAAGAAAAGGCAGAGTTCATCCCAGGAGATGTTATGAAAAAAAATAAGCCAAGTCACAATTGCTAGTTTTAAGGACAAGTACATATTTGTGGACGACATGAGTGACTTCCATTCATGTTAAATCTTTGTATTTCAATTCAAAAACATTTCTTAAAATTACTTTTCATTTTTCATAAGTTCAAAATTATTTTGAATTTTGACGAATTATAATCGTTTACTGGTATTGAAATTATACATTTATTTAACAGTAATTATCTGTTCTTATTCTCCCCTATCAATATTACTCATGTTTATGAGACCTATTACAGGTTAAATTGAAAAAAAAATAAAAATTTAGCCAGGTGTTCCGATTGACCCCTATCTGCGGGGTGAATAGGAACACCTATAAAATGCTATGTATATGAATAAAAACTGTTCAATATGTTTTGTACTTGCTCGGAATATCAAGAACAAACCAAGACCGAAGTTTTTACCCAAAAATTTAAATTAAAAAAAAATCTTTTAATTACTTTTTTTACAGTCAAAGCTGAAAAGTGTTCCGATTAACCCCATTTTACGGTAATGTTTAAATCATACTTTCTCATGAAATGCGTAAGTGTGAGCTTTTTTCTTTTCGTGAATATTATAATTAGTTTTAAATATTTGCTTCCTATGCTTGAACATTATGGCGGAATTTGCAATGTATGAAGTAAAAATTCATTTCAGATATTTATAAAATTCTTCTGTGAATAAATCTTTTCTTTAGATTGGATTATTGTTTGCAGTAATCCTGATTCTCGTGGATGGTTCCATGATAGGGAGTGGCTTCTTGAATGCTTTTAATTTTATAAGCCAAGATAAAACTCCATATGATGGACTAGCTTTTATAACTGAAGTAGGTATTTCCTGAAATTTTGCGCTTTACTTTCATTTCATATACGATGCTGGTTGATCAATAGAACTTAATGTAGCTTTGTGTTATTACAGCATTTTATCTGTGAAATTTCTGCTTAATATCCAAATTTCATAGTCTCATTTAAGGTAAAATTTGTTTCCTATATTTGAATTCAGCAGAATCAGAAATGGAAATTAACATGTATCATGAAAACTGTTTAATAGTGTTAACCCCTTGCCTGTGATGCCCAAACTCAGTTCAGGGAATGCAAATGGCCAATTTTAGAATACCAAAAAAAAAAAAAATGCAACTTAATATCAGTAAGATGTAACGGGGATGTAGGGAGCTTGTTTTGCACCCCTTCACACTTAGTAAACTCTGGGCTGTACTGTTACTAAAATAGTAGCTAATCTATTTTTATAATGAAATAAGAGAAGAGTTCTGCCTATAACGTTTATTCCTAACAGTGCGGAAATTCAAGCCCCGTGGGGCAGTGGAAGATATTATTTATATGTCATATAAATTTGCAGTCTTTCTAAGTATATCAATATACAATTTTTCTGTGCTATTACAAAATATAAAATATAACAACGAAAAAAGAAATTCCAGCCTTTTATTGTTCCACTGTATTTTGCAGTTACTGCTAATTTCTGTATATGAGTATTCTACTTTTTTCCCTTTTAGCTTCATGTGTATATGTAATTTGAATTTACTATTTTCAAATTTTTTTTACAGATGTTTTAAAATTATATATATATATATATATATATATATATATATATATATATATATATATATATATATATACACTGAAGTGACAAAAGTCATGGGATAGCAATATGCAAATTTTCAGATGGCAGTAGCATCGCATAGAACAGGTATAAATGCGCAGTGCTTTTACAGAGCTTTCATTTCTGTTCAAGTTATTCATGTGAAGAGGTTTTAACGTGATGATGACCGCACGACGTGAATTAACAGACTTTGAACGCGGAATGTTAGTTGGAGCTAGACGCATGGGTCATGCCATTTCGGAAATCGTTAGAGAATTCAACATTCCCAGATCCACTGTGTCAAGAGTGTGCCGAGAGTATGAAATTTCAGGCATAACATCCCACCATGGACAGCGCAGTGGTCGACCGCCTGCACTTAAAGATCGAGACCGGCGACGTCTGCAAAGAGTCGTAAATTCTAACAGACAAGCAACACTGCGTCAAATCACCGTAGAAATCAATGTGGGACGTACAATGGACGTGTCTGCTAGAACTGTGCGGAGAAATTTGGATTTCTTGGGCTATTCCAGCAGAAGACCGACTCGAGTGCCTTTACTGACAGAACGACATCGCTTGCAGCGACTCTCGTGGGCACGTGAGCATATCGGTTGGTCCCTAGATGAATGGAAAACCGTGGCCTGGTCCGATGAGTCACGATTTCAGCTGGTAAGAGCCGATGGTAGGGTTCGAGTGTGGCGCAGACCCCACGAAGCCATGGACCCAAACTGTCAGCAAGGCACTGTTCAAGCTGGTGGTGGCTCCGTAATGGTGTGGGCTGTTTTTTCATGGCATGGACTTGGTCCTCTAGTGCGACTGGACCGAACATTGACTGGAAATGCTTATGTGCAGCTACTTGGAGATCACTTGCAGCCATTCATGGACTTCATGTACCCAAACAACGATGGGATTTTTATGGATGACAATGCGCCATGTCACCGGGCCACAACTGTTCGCAATTGGTTTGAAGAAAATTCTGGACAATTCCAACGAATGATTTGGCCACCTAGATCGCCCGACATGAATCCCATTGAGCATTTATGGGACACCATCGAGAGGTCTGTTCGTGCCCAAAATCCTGCCCCATCAACGCTTTCATAATTATGGACGTCTATCGAGACAGCATGGCTCAATATTCCTGCAGAAGACTTCCAACGACTTGTTAAGTCCATGCCACGTCGAGTTGTTGCACTTCGCCGGGCAAAAGGAGGGCCGACACGATATTAAGAGGTATCTCATGACTTTTGTCACTTTAGTGTATATTGAGACTGAAATAAGCTCTGCGAATGCTTGCTTTTACGTGGTCTAAAGCATAAATAAATGCATGAGAAAAATACATACACATAACTATCAGATTGTTGCAAAAGTTGAAAATTTCAATAAATAAGTTATAAAACTCCCCCCCCTCCCATAATGCCCTATCTGTTGTTTGGACAACATATACATGTTCCAAAATAAATATTACATTACTATTAAAAAAAGAAAAAATAAGTCAACAAACACCAATATATTTTAGTCCCCGATCTGAGAAGAAGCAATTAGTAAAATAATGTTAACAATATGTATTTATTTATTTATTTGTACTGAAAGTTTCCCTAAGAATTTAAATAAACAGTTTTCAGCCTACGGGCGCGCCTATAGGGAGCGCGATATCTTAAAAGTAGGGAGCAAGCATAACGGAAAACAATGGTTGTTAAATATTTTAATTTTCTGAAAGAGATGTGAAAGCAAATAATCTGGCAGAATAAAATGTGAAACAATATTTACATTAGTTTGCTCTTTATTTTAATAATTACCTTATTAATATCAATCTTTATCTCATCGTTATTTTTTGTTATGAGTCTGTTTTATTGCCAGCATTGTTAGTTTCACGAGTGAAATTTCGCTGCTTCGTTAAATGAATTTATTAAAGTTGTTATTTACATGAAAACAGAAAAGTTGTTCTTAAATAATAGCTCAATTGTGTTCAACGTATAAAACAAAACCTAATTGTTTTTATGACAGAATTTGAAACAATCAAAGTTCACGGATGGATGAATGTTTAGTTATATCGATAAAGAACAGAGTAAAAAATGTTGAACTAAATTTCATTTAATGAAAGCAGTGGAGTACTGTTATTTACAGTAAAAACAAATTTCTAACTTAAGCGCAAAGTTTCAGTTAAGGTCACCAAGTAGCTTTAACATAAAAGCATTTAAAATACATTATGTTTCTATTTTATAAGGAAGGAAAGGAGGTGTGATAAAATTCTAAAATAAAACTGGCGAGCGAATACCGAAAATTGAGAACCGCTGGTTTAAATGTTCAACATAAATATCAGAAGCTTGACAAACTGAGAAGGTTTGAATCTGTAGAAATGATAGGGACAGAGTTTGTTTAAAAAAAAAGACACCAGTTACAGTAATTTGCAGAAGTAAATGCCACAAATAACGTTTTAACAACATGTAAACACAGTCAAATTTAGGCAAGGAGCATTTTTAGTGCAGCTCATCACGAAAGGCTGATAAATTTTCGCTAGGCAGTCTGACCAGTAAATGGACACTGAAGCACCAATTTCATTTTCAGAAATTCATAATATCCTAAAACTGTTTTGTTAAACACTTAACCGAAAAAACATTATTGGATTTATTATTATCATTTTCATTTTTTGCTGGAGAACTTTTACTTTTCTGCGACAAGTTTATTTGGAGGTTTGAATGAGCGGTGGTGCAACAACTGGTTGGACAGACTGTTCATTCATTTAAACGAACACGTCTCCTCAGTGGACAAATACAAAATATTCTAGCCTTTTCAATCTTGGAATTTTTTTTAAAGAAGTTACGGTTACCCAGGAGTGCCCACAAATAGGTGGTTCACGGCACAAGTCGCGATATTGAAATTTTTAGGAGGATTAATTTGAGAGGGATTCTGTTCTCATTTGGGAGAGGCTATTTTTTGGGGGGAGGGGGGGGGGTTGTAGTGCACCTTAGTTTTTTTTCCGGAAGATGCCATTTTTTTTTTCATTGTGGGGGGCATCCGTGCTGTTACAAATTCCTCTGAGTAAAAAGTTTTGAAACCTTACATCAAAAGAAAAAAAAAACTACTAAGTGTTTATTTACTGGTTTGTGTTCTCTCACTGATTGAAACCATTACGGCAAGAGTACCCAAACTTTTATAATACGCGGCACCCTAGATATATTGTCATTTTCTCACGGTACCCTGATCTATCTTCATTCTATATATATGTAATGAAACCGTCGACACACTTCGCGTCACTCACTTTGAGCACCCCTGCAACTAGGGTAAATTCATACAACCTGTGATCATTTAAATCATGTTGCTCAAATCAATAGAAACGTTTTAAAGCTATCATCGTTGAAGGGAAAATATTTTTGAAAGTTTCGAATCTCAACCATAAGCAAGAAATGTATTTATTTTTAAAATTAAATCCTAGTACCTGCATGGATGCTGAATGAAAGAATTTGCGATGCATTTTTGTAGTTGCAGTATTGTTATAAGAATTCTACTTCAATGACATGGAGAACTTCCATTGTAACTGAAGTTATGAGATGAAAAGAGGAATCCATTTACGTTATTCCTGTTATCAGTGCAAAGACAAGATTTGAATCATAAAATAATACTTTCTGAATAAATTTATTTTCTTTAGAAACTGCGTAGATTTGAAAATGGTTGTAAATGTTTCACTTTATAACTCATTTCAGACACGTACCTTCGTACTAAAGCTTTTTAAAAAGTACGAAGTGTTTAACAGACGGGTTTTTTGAGAGAGAAAATATATTGCGATATTCGTTTTCTTTCTTATTCAATAATGTACTAATTGCGATGAAAGGAAAAAGACAGTAACTGAAAATAAGAATTATTATGTGGGTAACGCTTATACCCATAAGCACATTCCAAATATTGGAAAATTAGAAAGCAATAAAATAATAATGAATAACTTTTATTACTGTATATATATATATATATATATATATATATATATATATATATATATATATATATATATATATATATATATATATATATATATATATATATATATATTATATATATATATATATATATATATATATATATATATATATATATATATATATATATATATATATATATATATATATGTATACATATATATAAGCACACAGTTATTTTTTGTGTCAAACAAGTGGATACTATTATAGATACTAATGACATACTTTTTTTACAGACCGCAAAACCGCAAAAAACATTGTATTGAAGTCTACTTAACGCTAAACCGTCTTATTTGAGCTCTTAGCAATCAATCAAAATCTGTTTTTGATTCATTTCACAGCGATAGTCCGTGCAAGGTTTACAGTTATTTTCCTTCTTTGTTTCGCTGTGTTAAAGTATTTGTTTTTTGTTTTCACTTAGTCATTCATAATGAAAGAGTATCTATTCTGTTACGAGCAGACACTAAGGTGTTCTTCAATGCCAAAAGTGTAGGTGGAAGATTTTTAATAACGGAAGAATAATTTAAAAGTCTGCTAAAATCATTGTGAAAACGCTGCATGAAAATTAAAATTCATTTTCTATTTTGAAAGTTTATTAATTCTAGAAACCTTTTTAAAACTTAGTACCAAATACGACTGTGAAGCTTTTTAGAAGCATGAAAAATTTCTTTTAGTATGAAAAATCTCTCATCATCTTAAAAATCTACCATACTATGAAGAATGTATATTCTAATTTGTATCAGTTAAAGGGAGTTGAAATCTAACCTATTTGTTACTTAAGTTTCTCAACCCTTGATATTCCAATAGTACTGTTCAATATCTATTTTTCTTTTGTATATTTGCAGTTTTTGTATTTAAGTCCAAAAGCGAAACTTTTTTTAGGTAAATCAGCGGTATAAATACGAAATTGGATATGCTTACGTCAAAAGTTAAATAGTCTTCGATTGTTTTCGTTCTCCTTGCATCAGAAAAAAGTTTAATTACCATTTTATAGGAAATACTATGCTTTATAGGAACAAACGCGCTTTTGGCAGAATAAATTTTTACACTTAGGGCATAAAATACGGATACTTTTCTTGTAATTTTTCATCATTCCCAAGTTAGAATGGAGCTTATAAAACCAGGCGAAAAAAGCACTTGACAGTTACGGTCGCTCTCTGCACATTATAGGGCACTTGAAGTGGCAAGTGGATAAAGGAGATATGTGACAATTTTGGAAAAGCTTACTTTATACCATGGATGAAGGTGAAAAGGTAATAATTAGTTTTGAAAGCTTTATCTATAAATTAAAAAAACATGTCACATATCACCTTTATTCACTTGCCCTTTTAACGGTGTATGAGAGTTAACACAATTGAACACACACTAATTTGAATTTATAAAAATCGGCGAAATTCAAATGTCACAAATCACCTTTATCCACTTGCCCCTTCAATTCTAACGCTACGGACGGGACGTAACAATCAAACTTAAATGTAATTGTTATTTTTTTGTAATCAAGGAATTAGCACTAAAATTTAGGGTAGCATTAATAACATCAAATTATACAAGAGGAAAAAAGATGTAGAATTTTATCTTACCAATTTGTAATTACGTGTATTTGAGGAAAAAAGATGTAGAATTTTATCTGACCAATTTGTAATTAAGTGTATTTAAAGTTTGGTTGCTACGTCTGTAACGGTGAAATTGCCAAATAGGCAAGAAATCAATAAAAGAAATATTCTGAATTATTTCTATTGTTTCTGTGATGTGCAAGGGAGCAGGTAAATACAGATTTTGGATATGAACTACAGTTTGTACTGTCGATAAAAATGCAGTGTTTTATAAAGACGGACCTGATCAACGAGGAAACATCATCCCATTTCATCTGGGGTCTTCAACCTTTTTAAAGTAAAGAGTAATTTTTTTCTCTGCGATAAATTAATTTTTTAAGAGCAAAATATAGGTATGTAGGGGAATGTTGAATAAAGGGAAATAGCGGGGCAAGCAAAATGATGAAATATTTTCATTTTGTAGCTCAACGAATGATGTTCTTACGCGTATAGTTGAATCCAGTAAAATAAGTAAAATATCTCAAAAAAATCAAGGTAAACAATATTGCAAATTAATTTCGAAATTTTATTCACATAATGTAATATTTCGTGATTTATCAAAAATAATTTTTGGTTTTTATTAAATGACAAAGTTTTGTAATTAACAGTTTGATTATTAATTGAGATCTACTGATGCACAGTGCACCACTTATTTAGTTAATGTTAGACATGTTTTTGTGTTAAATGTCTAATATAATTTGTCAAGAGCACTTGGGGAAAAGTGACGTACTAAATTTCGTTTTACTGATTCATTATTTATTAAATCATTTGCTTGTTTATTCATTAATTAATTCACTTATATTAACTCAATTATTAATTCACTAATTCACTCATTCATTTACTTATTTTCTTATTCATTTATTATTTTATTCACTTGATTTTTTCTCACATCTTGAATGATTTATTTATCTATTCGTTATTTTTAATACTATTAATTCATTTATTCATTCATTCGTTTATTTATTCAATCATCTGGTTAAAAATACTTTTAGCGATAAATAAAAAATATGTCATTAGAAAAAAAAGTTTAATGTCAAAAATGAAAAACAGTATTTTAATACAAAATTTATTATGAATTACGCTTTTCTTTCTCTATGTACTGCAACTTTCAAAAGAAATTTTCGATTCGCTCATTAAAAAAAAAATAGTATACCTTAACTATTTTACTTTAACCTACATTTACCTACATCGGTGATGTTAGAAAGGAGCAATACATTGTGTATCTGCTGACAAACACGTATTGATTGTGAAACCAAAACATTTTAGTTTACTTATTAACGGAACACATAATTGATTGTATTAAAGAAACAGGATTAACTTTTTTATCTCACTAAAATAAATCTCGCAGTACAAGTGAATTATATTGCTTAAATGTAAATAAAAGGTGCAAAATAATGGAAACGAAATATGTAACATCAGGAAGTTTTTTAGAATTGAGTAGAAGCAAAAATCTTCAACTTAGATGGATATTCAGAGTTGTTTAATTGTATGCCACGTGCCACTTAAGAAGCCTTCGCCACGAGCGTGCTTCATAGCTTGTTTTTAATAACGATAATATCTGAAAATAATTATGCACACTAGTAAGTAGACTCGAAAATAGTTCAGATGCCAAATGCATCTTTTCATTTGGTCATAAAAATCAGGAAAACAGATTCACGTTTCGAATATAGTTTCTTCCTGCTTCCTACATTTCGAAAGATCTGTCCACTGGTGTCGAGCATCCCCTTTTCCTTTCGCTTCAGCTAAGTTTTCTCTATTTCTAATATTGCGAACTTTTCTGCCCATAAATCTTTGATTTTCATATCTAAAGACAGAAACTTAACTTAGGATTTTCAATAATTGAGGAATGATGTGAAACTCAACTCACACACCTTCGCAAGTAGTCACTTCGTTGAAAATGACTGGGTAGGCATTTCAGATTTATAATCTTTAAAACGACTCTTGAAAGATTCGTTCATTTTTTCAACAGTAACGGTAAAAATTTATAGTTCATACTACAACCTAATAGTTTCGTGCTCTCTTAAAGTTCCAAAATATAGCAGGTATAAATTCTTCATTCTTGAACTGATAAATTTTAATAGTGTTCAAACGAAAATACACGTCTAAAAGAGGGTGTTACTCTCTTACAGATTCTTATTCAAAACTTTTTATTGTGCTGTTTTAATAACAGAAAATTAAAAATTGTGCAAATACCTTTTATTACTTATAGTTATTCCTTCTTAAAGTAAAAATGTCTAGTAGGAATGTTCAAGGCACAAAGCGAAACGTTTCGGCTCTGAGCCCCCGAGCAGCCAACGCTCTTTGTTATGCAAAAGAAGATCGGCTTTCTCTTATCAAGAACCACAACTGCGATTCTTAAGAGCTGTATGTGGCTCACGAGACGCAGGTTGCCGACCCCTGCCATACCAATAAGATTGTTAAATAAGATAAAACAATGCAAATTAAAACCAAGCAAGAAAAAAAAACTAAAATGAAAAATGAGCAAAGAATTTTTTTTAATCAAGCAATTATAAAAATAAGCAAAAATTATTTTAATGGGGCCAAAATGGAAAAATAGATTTCTTTAAGCAGTATTTTAAACAAAGCGCAAAGAAAGAGAAAAAGCAATTCCATTTTAAGCTAAAGACCTCGTTTAACGTTTTGCATATTTCACTAATTCGATTTAATTTGCAGAGTTCAGGAGCATATTTCCTTTTAATATCCCAATGTTAATGTAAATATTGCACGAAGTTATACAAAGATGATCTTTCTCAATTTTATTTTATCTCTTATTACACGCAGTTTAACATTTTGCTTTGTCGTGTGCGTTATGTAGTAAGTATTAATTACATAAATTTGTTACTTATAAAGTGCTCTTCAAAAGTTTAGGAACCTCTCAGAAAATGGCGACTGGAAATTATTTATTGAATAACTAATTGAGCAAACAGTACAAAAAAAAAAAAAAAAAACCCGAAGGTATATTTAAAATACAAATAAATATTTAACTTGCAATCTGTTTATAAATTTAAAAAAACTGGGTTCAAGAAGTACCAATTCGCCTTCAACATAAGCACAGCTCCATGCAACAGCATAACTAATTTGGTCAACACTTTCTGAATAACGGCGAAAATTTCATCTTCCATGCCTTCGACATTAGCATGCTCAATATATTTTCAATTTTTGTTTTAAATATTTTACTTTATAACTCTAAATCACGTTTCTTTAAATGTTTTGCAGGTATATGTCTACCAGTTTTGTAATGGATTTTACTGACAGTTGAATGTATTCGCATAATTTTTTCTACTGCTTTCCTTGAATAGCTACCTTTCCTTGGAATAAAGATGTAACTCCAAAATGCGTGCATGTAATTTTCATTGTAAATATGTATATGCCATATAGCGTTGGATTTAATTATATGAGCAGTAGGAACAAAGCTAATCGTTTACAATTTCTATTTTCTTGTTGATTTTTACTGCACTATTTAAGTGTAATTTAATCACGCAAGCTACTGACACAAACCGCCTTTTTAATGTCACTGGGAAAATTTTCTGGCGAGCAAAAGTTTAGAAGTGTTTGCGGTAAAAAAATCTTTGAACTATTTTATTATGCTTTGCTTTCCGGCAAATGAAAATATCGTGGTCTAAGGGCTGTCGATTTAATTTTTTTCCATTTACTTCTGACATAAAGTTATAAAATTCCTCTGCTTAAAAAAAATCTGCTTTAAAACAAAACTATTTTGAAATACGAGATTTGCTTAGTGATTTTTTTTTCTTTTTGACAAAAAAAAAAAATCAAAGAAAATTGGAAAACTTTGATCACTGCAAAGTATTATAACAAATTAATTACAACAAAAAAGTCTCTTAATTGTTTTCAATTTTTAATCTTTTAAGAACAATGGAACATACGTGTCTGCAAAATTCGAAATTTATTTTATTAATTAGTAAGCATTAATAATTTATAATTTTTCTTTTTTACCCCATTTTATTGTGACATCCGATTTTTTTGATTAAACAAAAAAAAGTTTTTGTTTAAAAATATGTACTGCGGTAATTTTTTCTGCAAACATCATAACTGTCCATAATCTACCACATAGTTTATGGTCCTCAAAGTGTTAATATCAGTTATATAAGGGCTAAAAGTGTCAGAATTGATACCAGAAAAGCAATTATTAATGAAGAATTTGGTTGTTAACGAGATAAAAAAAAAAAAAAAAAAATATATATATATATATATATATATATATATATATATATATATATATATATATATATATATATATATATATATATATATATATATATATATATATATATATATATATATATATATATATATATATATATATATATATATATAATGAGTATAAAATTCCCAATGAAAATCAACAAGATGCTTTAACGAATATATATCATGGAAACCGAAACTATCCCGAGCATTAAACAAACCAAGGCACTATTCATGACGAGAAGAAACAAAATCCGGGTATAAATTTAGACTCCAAATGCAAAACATATTCTTTTGATTATAAACACACCGAAAACAATTCATCTACAACAATAAATATCATACAACATGCCCTAAAGACAAGCAATTATTTGTTATATGCACTAAACTTTATGGTCAATTTATATCTATTCATATTGAGAGCAAAAACGGAATGAAAACAGAGAAAACGCATAACTTAGAGAGAATGCAGCATCTTCACAAAACCAGCGCTGCGGAAAAATAATAAAAAACGAAAAAAAATCCTTCGCACGTTGAATAGCAATCACTTAATGTGAAGATATCCCGATAAGGACTAATGAGCATACAAAATAATTCCTAAATAACGGGTGAACTGCTATGAAGGCCATTCACAAATGCTACAGCTACTGCAGTTATTTTTCTCATTTCTTGCTTTTATTAATGGACACATAAGTAGGTTATACACGCCGGTGAGAAGTATTTAAGACAGCTTTCACCTTTGGTACAGGTTTGTAAACTCCGGAACTTGGTCGCAAGTCATCTCAATGAACAGAGGTTTATAAACATCTGAAAGATACTGCACCGTTTCTACTGGAGAGATGGGCGTCTTTGGGTGGACAAGTTTTTTGGTTTTGGTTTTGGTCATTGGTCAAGTAGCGGCACAAAGCAAGCCTTTCCCGTTTGGACCTCGAAGAAGGGTTCTTCCGGGTCAGAGATCGTCGGGATGTTCAGATTGTGCAGCGGAATTGAAACAATGTGTTTTGGCGTGCACTGAAAAGTTTGATTGTTCGGAAATGAACATTAAAGGTACGTGCAAATTTGACCAATACTTATCATTATTTTGCATTTTTACGTGTTAAACAACAAAGCTAAACACTTAGACCACCAAAAAAATGTTTTGCTTCTGGTTCTTTTTTTTTTTTGTTTTGAATGTGATACATGTTACATAAAAGCTATGGAATAACTGTTATCAGCATTCATGGTTTGATAGGAAATTTAAAAGAAAGATCATAGTTTAGTTTATATTCCATCATTAGTTCGAATCACTTGATTTCTAGCGTTAATATTGTGTGATTAACTATCTTAGGAATTAAGCGTTTTAAACAAGTATGAAAAATACTTGAATTTTAGCATTATTTAATGGATGCCTGTAATTCTTGTAATATTCTATATTAAGTGCCAATTTGAAAGCAATTTAAATCCAATACTATTTTTACTGATATTAAACGCAAGAGCACCTGATGGAAGGTTACGAGAGGTCACAGTGACCACTCAAAAATGTCTTTTATTCGGCAAATTTTGCTGTTGATTCGGCTAATTTGGAGGCAGTATTGTAACATTGATGTTATTTTTTCTATTTAAAATAATTTAAATTATTTTTTAAGAAAGCATAATGTTCTCTTTAGATATCACATATGTATGAAGTATGTACAAGCTCATATTATATCATTCGGTGAAATTCAGAATTTCGTTCGACAAATTGAGAATTTTCCCCCTTCCAAACATTTCAGCTCAGAACTCCCCTGATTAAATGAGAGAAAAAGATTAAATGACGAGAATGACTTCTGGAAATTCTATGAAGGACATTGTTTAAGGCAAAAAATTTGCGGTGAAAATAGCAATTTACGTCAAAACGTTATTTTTCAATCAACTCTGCTGTTGAAAATCTCAGTTCCCCGAGTGGCTTTTTTAAAATGCAATATAAAACTAGTCTAAATTTTTCTTCCTAACTCGGTATCACGACCACTAGTGGGGTTTTAATTATTTGTTTATTTATTTATTATTTATTTTTGAGAAATATTTTCAGAATATTTTTATAAAGCATTAAAAAAAAAAAAACAAAAAAAAAAAAAAAAAAAAAAAACGAAATTTAAAGCATTTTTTCCTTCATAATGGCATGTTTGACAGATGTAAAAGTGTATTATTATGATGTTAAGTAGCAAGCAGAAACGTTAATAAATTAATCGTTTTCCGGTGCCAAGAATGATGTTAGGGAATCACTATTCTTGGCACAATCCAAGAACGATGTGTATTTAGTGAAAATCAAAATGTAATTCTGCATTTGAATATTTATTAATTTTTTTTAATTAATGACCTGAATACAATAAAATGTACACTTTACGTGCATAAGTTCACTACAATTGCTTAGAGACTGTAATACTGCTTAGTTACTGTTTATTAGGCTTGTTTATTAATTAAGAATATACCATTTCTTATCTACAGAAATGAAGTAAAATGAATGCATTTATTAACAACTTCAATTGAGGTACTTCTTTGACAAGACTAGATTTAGGTGTTTATTGTTTAGAAATAATTATCTTCATCTTTTTGATTGGATCAGTAATTACGCAAAAGTGTGTCTTTTTTTCACAACTTAATGAAGGTGAGACACGATTCAGGATGCAGCTTGAGTTAATTGGATTATTAGTTTTGAGGCCAATAAAGATTGCAATCGTTGTACTTGAAATCGTATTGTTGCTAGTAAAAATAATATTTCACGTGATACACAATTGTACTATGCGATAGTAAAAAATGTAAATAAGTAATTTAACTAGTCTTTATACCAATTTTTTAACCTAATATTTAAAAAGAAAAATATTCATTGCTTCACGTTTATGAACTTTGTACCGTTATTCTTACAATTAATTTTTGCCTTCTAACAATAAACAAATCCACTCTACAGGCTTCGGGAATTTTTTTGCGAACAGAAGATGATTACAATTTTAAGTTCATATAACTTACAAGGTTTAGATATTCTTAAAAGTATGCTTCTATATTTATCGAAACTTATGTATGTTAATATTTTATCAAGAAATGTATAACGGAGTGCTGCGTTTCATTTTAGGTGCCCAAACTCATAAACAATTTTTAAAATCAACTTGCGTGGAAAACATACTACACCTTGACTTTATGAAAGATTTTACATTAGAAAAAAAAACATTTTTAACATCATCACGCGAGAAAATTTGATCAGCAATCATTAAGATTTAGTTCGCATTTTTTTTAAAGTTAAAATTATACGGAATTGTATGGAAGAGTGGAAAATATACCGTAACCTAAATTTAGAAAAAAAGTATTATGGTGCAGAGTCAACTCTATCTTTAATATGAAATAGCAAAAAATAAAGAAGAAAAAAAAAATCCGCAACCACAAGTACATTAATCCAAAACAACCGTGACATACGTGAGATGCAGTAAAACTCCAACTATGCGATGGAAGACGATAGCAGTAAAGCTTCGACTATCCGAATCGTTTTCAGATTTTCAGAAAAAAAAAAGTATGAAACGTTCTGCGATTCGCAAAACCCTTAGGTGCAGCGGCGAACATTATGTGGATAATGAATTACCCTCTCATAGTGCAGCTATATTACTGGCTTATTATGTACGGCAGTTATATAAATACGCTTCACATGTAAAAGCGCTAACTTTTCATTTTGTAATTAAAAGCTCTTTTACTTCGAAAATATTTTTCTTTCCCATTTTCAATATACCTACAGAAATTAATAAAAAAAAGGACATTTTTTCAGAAAAGTCCAATTATCCGAAATTTGATTATCAGAATGGGTCCAGCCGTAATTAATTCGGATAATTGGAACTCTACTGTACAAAACAATATGAGAAAATACACGAAAAAGGGACATTTTGCTCTGTGCAATCCACAAAGTGCCTTCTGAAGTATACACTGTTAAAAATTCAGGAAGCTTTTACGGTAAATGTTACTGTAAAACGTAGCGATTACCGTACAGAAAATTTTTACAGTGAATTGTACCGATAAAAAAATTGCGATTGCAGCGCCAATTGATCACCACGTGACTTACTGTGAGATGCAGATGACACCCTATTTCCGCTCTCCCGGTGTGTCTTATCTAGTACTGTGGATAGTAAAGCAGTGTGAAAAATTTGGGTCCTGGGTTCGATCCTTGTCGCTCGTATCACGCGCTTTTTAATCCTCGTTTTCTCTTCCGTAAAATTTTACAGTAAAAAAATATTTTACGGTAAAAATTACTGGCAACATGGATGCCAGTTACTTTTACCGTAAAATTTCAGGAAAATTTTTGACAATGTAGTTTGCCACAATCATGCTGTGATAATTTTCGAAAAATGTAGTGTAGATCTCTTCACAAGCTAAGTATTTAATGTTTTGAAGAGCTTCAAACATAATTATATTCTTTTTTTCTCAATTTCTGTGATTATATTGTGATTTTGGTACTTTTGTTTTTAAGTAGGAACACCCATTTTGTATGAGCACTTTCTATTCTGATATTCTCCGGTACAATGCAAAAATAAACTGTTGTTTGCACAGTATAACACTGGTAGCCGAGGTTCCAGTTTAAAACTGTAAAATGCACAGTAATAAACTGTAAAATTAGCTGTTTTATAGTTTATTACTGTAAAATTATTTTTTGGCAGTGCAACTCGTTATAGAACTGTTTTGTAACTTCAGAGAAAAAGGAAAAACAAATCTTCCATTTACTTACTATTTAGCACACATGTAACATAGGAAAACAGCATTTTACTAAAATTTGAATAAGAATTATGACAGGATACGGGAGATTTCTCATACTTTCATATTCAAACTTGTTTTACAAAGTTTTTTTAGCTTGAAGAAGAATAAAAAAGGAACCTGCGTCGATGAATGTAATTCTGCTCCTCATTTTTCCACAAGCATTCACTTTCTCAGTTGTAATTTAAAATCTATTACTGTTAAAACTTGGGTGGTATATTTCATACTAGCTGTTTTAGGGTTTAAATTTTGTTTTCAGTTACGTATTAGTTGTTGAATGCAATGATGCAAAAGCCAGTTATTATTTCTCTTATTATTATCGACTAAGAACTTGCATACTTTTAAGCATGCGTCTGCATTTTTGAAGGTTTTAAATTTCTTTCCCTTTTTGAATGACAAAATTTTTCCAGACACATGCTGTTTATCAGAAATTAAAGATAGGTTTTAGATTTTTATTTTGTGAAATGTATTGCACTTTCCATTAGAGAATTTTCGGGTCTTTTTTTTTAATTGAATGCTATGAATTGAAAAAAAAATTCTCTGTAATTCTTACTATTAGATTGCGCTATAATACATTCCGATTTTGTAGGAAAAATAAGAAGATTAAAAAGTCTAATTATTGAAAACTCTTTGAAATTGTGATTTTTTTCAACTTGAATATCCCGTTCCATTTAATCTAAGTTAACAAGTATTTGCTTGGAAATATGACTTAAAACTATATTTTAAAACGCATATGAAAAATAAATTGCACTGTTTAAAGTTAATGCATGCAAATCAGTCCAATGCTAACTGCTCGCTCATTTTTAAACATTCATTCCTCGACGACAGCTTTTTTTTTTTTTTTAAATGAAAACAAAAACTCTGAACCAAAAAAAGAAACAGGAGTGAAATATTGAGTAATTATGAGGGTGCATGTGTAGCTATGTACGCATAAACACAATATATGTACATACATGTATACAGAGGTAACGGTAACAGTGTGGCAAGTCCAATGGTTTTCTTCCCTCCTCAAAAAATGCCTAACACCCCAAAGGAGTTTTCACTTCAATTTTTCGGTAACGATAACAGTAACAGTGTCGCGAGTTCAATTGTTTTTTCCCATCTCAAAATAAATAAATAAGTAAACAAACAAATAAATAAAAAACAAATAATAATAAATAAATAAACAAATAAATAAATTAAAAACAAATAATAATAAATAAATAAACAAGTAAATAAATAAAAATAAATAAAATAAAAAAAGTATATATCAAAAAAAAAAAAAATTCAAACACGAATTTCATTTAAAGAAATGCACTACTTATTTCAGAGCATTAATTACTTATCTTCACTTTTAATACCAAGACAAGTCACCAACATTGACGCGTAAATTTGGATTAGATAAATTACCCTTAATATCACGATTGCATTTTTAGCCCGCTATCATTACTTTTAATATTAAGATGCATCCTGCCCATGGCGATCAAATTCCTTTACTTTCACATTCCGAGGCAGTCTACTTTTAATATCGCCCAGCGAAAATTTTGCATTTAAAACATTTTTGAGCAATAACTGCTCGCAACCACTGCACACATAACATACCCAAAATTGTCCCCTTTTCTCTAATTTTTATCTTTAAAATATGAGTAGCGAAATCCCGCGGGCTTTTCCCCGCTCAACCGTTTCATGTCATTATTTCTAGCACAATCTAACATGGAGCAAGACCAATTTTATTCCACCATACGCACTGCACGCTAAGTGGCCGTTTTGCCCCCGAGCCGAAAATTTATGTTTGCATACAGTCATTTATTTTCAAAAAAAGGGCCGTCCTATAAATGGTTTGTTTATTGTCAAGCCGAAATGGTGTTAGCCCCAATGTGAAACCACCCAGATTGAAATAAAACTTGACAATGATTGTTTGACATTCATTTATTTTAGGCTTTATTAAACTTTTTTTTAATGACTCAAATCGTTGTTTTCTGCGTCAGAACAAAGCTAGTTTTTAGTAAATAAGGTGATTAGAATTACTGTTATAGCATGCAGAGAGCAATGCCATTTATAAATTACTTCCATAACAAGACTTGCTGCGTGCTCAATAGAGCAGTGAGTTATAACTATTGTTGTGGAGGTAAAAATTAATGATAACTAAAATTTTGTTGATTTAAAAAAAACGTAAATTGAAAAATGTCGTACGGCTTTTTCTCAAGATACTTCGTGCTTAAAAGCGTAATTAAAAGTTTTCGACGCAATTTCTCTTTTCCATGCGTCTGAAACTTTATTTATTTATTTTTGCCTACTGCAATATAAATTTCCTCCACTTTTTTTAGTTTGAAAAAAAATGGAAGACAAAAGTATGAAAGTAGGCTTTATGTATAGAAAAATATCACTTAAAAATGTAAATAAATAACTATTGGAAAATTAAAAAAAAGAAAATGAAAGTGGCGTACTGAGGTGGGGAAATACGCATCTGTGTGTCAGTTTGTCAATCTATTCCAGCCAAAATACCTTTGGAAAAAAAAATTTAAATGGATCTGGACCAGGATACCTCATTATCACATTTAATTTCTTAATTCGAGCAATTTTTGACTTAATTATGCAATTTTTAACTGTTCAACAGAAAAAAAAAGTTAGTGCATGTACAGAAATCTCGAACTGAACTTCATATTTGCTATGAACTAAATTAATGAGAAAAAAAACTTTCGATACAAAACATACAACAATTTGTTTTGACTTGATTTGACTACTACAGGCTACGAGGAACACTATATAAGTACTGAGTAAAGAGGTGGTTTTGTTGTAAACTAACTGTAAGGTTGTAAACTTAAAAAAAAGGGACGTAGCATTTTTTTTTTCTGTTTTTTTACTACAGCAATAAAGTTCTTCAGTTTTTTTCATACATGAATTTTTCGTAGTAACATTAAAATCCCAAAAATTAAGTGGTGCACATTCGTTCCCAGTTTTCTTTATGAATGTTAAAACGTTCAAAAATGGGTATATTCGAGGAGGGTATTTAACTAAAAATTTGTTCTTAAATTCTGAATTTCAAATTTCTTAAAATTCTTCATCACTTTTATTTTTTTTATAATACATATTTCTTTTAAATCGATGTACACATTTTTTATTGAGGGTCTCGATCAAACAAATAATATTTTGGTTCCATGCAGTTTTAAAAGTGACATTTTCTTATTTTGCCCTTTTATTCAGTATAGATTTGAAAAAAAAAAGTTATGAACTTACACTACTTCTATATCCGTATGTTTTTCATAAATTGTTAACTTTTTATATTGATATTGAAAAAAAAGAAAGACAATATGAGAGAGAAAAAGAAAGAACTTATTTTTTCCGTGACTTGATCAAAAGCGTTTGCAATCTAAACATGCTTTAAAGTGAAATTAACTAACAATATGTTTCAACAATGTATTAATAATGCATTAATTGATTGAATAAAACAACACTAAGGCCTATAGTGCTATAGGTTTTCAGTAGTTTGTCAAGAAGTAAACTGTACATAGATAACATTACATTTCAGAAAATGAAAAAGATATAATCTAATTTCTATTTCTCATACTGTACTGTCGATTAATTGGAACATAGCTCTTAAGTTACAAGCTTTAACGCCTTGTAATTGTTGCTTGTTCAATCCTATTGAAAAGGTGCATCTTATTTAGGTACATATTTCCACTTTATTTCCGCAATTGTAAAATTTGGCTTTTCCTTTTTAAATATTTGAAGGTGAAGAAGTACCGCGTATCATAATCTAAAAAAGCATCAACTTTCTATAAAAAGTTTTCGAGTTAAAATTAAGGATTTGTCCACATTGGATTTAATTAAACCATCATACTTCTACCAGTACAAATTATGATTTTTTTTAAATACGAAAATAAATAAATAAATAAAAATAAATAAAATAGAAATAAATAAAATAAAAATAAATAAAATAGAAATATAAATAAATAAAATGAAGCAAAAAATAAATAAATAAAGTTTTAGTTTGTTTAGTTAAAGTTATGTCATGATACTAAACGGTTCCTTTTGTTCAAATATATCCAAATAAAAAGCTTAAGTTTTAAATTCTGGAAATAAAGTGCAAGTACATACTTAAAAATGTCGAACCGGTGCAAATAGAATGAGCGTGTCACCGTATGCCCGAATCACACCGAGACAATATTTAATATTTTAGAAAAACATTACAAGAGCGGTTTGAATACAAGCATTACACAACAAAATACCAAAGAGATGAAATTAATAGGCTCGAATTTTGAGATAAAATAAATGATATTAAAACAACTACCGCAGTTACCTTTGGCACCGAATGAGCAAAATGTCAACGCTTCCATTTCTTGAATAATTCATTACCGACACAGAAACGCTATCGCTCGATTGACTGTCGCATTAGCGCTACTTATACCTGTGAGTTCATTATATTCTTGAACGTATTGTGTCGGATTAAGGGAAATGACAGGGATAATTCTGCTTTGGGTATGTTTTGATGTTAGTACAGCCTTGGATTCGATAATGGGGATTATGTCACTGAGGCATTAATTTGTCTCATCTGCTTGTAGATACAGAGATAAAGAGATGCGGGTACTTGTCTTTTCTTCGTGAACTATTATGTTATGAATTCTTCATTTGAGTTTAACGGACATACAATATTGTGCAAGTCTAACACTGTTGTGTCTGCTACTTTTGGAAAATTATTGAAAGAAAATTAACTCCAGGTTCGTTGATTTAAATCATTTGGATTTAAATCATATGTCTCAATTTAAATCGATTAAAAAATCATTGAAAAAAATCATTAAGTCGTTTACTTTTCATTTTTTTCTTTCAAAATTCGTTGAAGTTTCAGAATGTGTTGTTCTAAATATAAAATATTTTATATTTACTAATTCAGCTTTTTGTGTCACAAAGTACATTTAAGGGAAAAAAAAATTTCATCAAAACCAGCATTTGTGCTGTCAAATAGCCATTAATTCAAGTCTGTTATTACCTAAAATATTTACCTCGGCGCCAGACTTACGTAAGTCCATTTTCAGGAGAGCGCGAAGATGTTTGACTGATGTATGCAAAGGCTGGAGCTCGCGCTCTTTCAACACTGCAAAATAATTGAATCGTTTATTTCAGAAACCACCCAAGCGACAAAATTTCTAATTTTCAGAAAACATTTATCTCTTTACATTAAACTATCTAATAGCGATTACAACAATTTTTTCTAAAAGAAATATATCTAAATATGAATATTTTTTGGTTTAAAATATTAAAATCCTAATCGACTTTTTCATAAACAACCGTAAAAATATTTTTATGAATTTTTAGTGCTTGTCGCTTAGGTGGTTTCTGAAATAAACGATTCAATTGTGAAGGAGTTTTTTTTTTTTTTTTTAAGAATAACTTTCTCATGGGTAGACGCAGGATAAGATTTTACATACAATTCAGTAATAAAATGAAAAATTGCCACTTTTTGACTTACGTTAGTCTGGCTTTGCAGTACAGAAATGTTCTTTATAGATAATGTAATTTCTAGCAGAGCGAAAATGAGCTGTGAAAAGCTTCAACTTAGTTTATTACATATTTAAAGCTATCCTGATGGAGAGAAAATGTATTTTCGAGTAGGAAATAGCAAAGTTCTTAAGCTTTATTCAAGCAAGTAAATACATCCCACAACATATGAACTTTAATTGAGTTTCTGTCAACATTAGTGCAAATAGAGCTAAAATTTCACCTTCACGGAAGAGAATAATCAAGGTTAGTGTTACTTTAAATGAACTGCAACCGAATTCTGACTGTCAGGTTTTCTCAAGGGCACAAATATTATTTTTATTTTACTGATGAATGGTATTTTGTCTTAAATTGGTACTCTCTGTTGACGTTTGGTAAGTATAAGTCTACATATTAGAACCATTTGCCCTTGACACATTAAAATAACTGTTTAGATATATGTTTAAAAAATTTCTAATTTACAGAAAGAAGATCGCGCAAGAGTTTAAACTTAATTGACCCTACACTGCATGATTTTTTGTTCTTTGAAAGATATACATATGTTTTTATAGTAATAAGAAAACATTGGAACACATTTTTTAAAAATTAATTTTGAGGATAGATGGTTATATTTGCTTTAAAGATACCTAATACTTGCTTTTTATGCTTAAGTTGCCTAACGCATGGTCATAAGTAAAAATAGTCCATGTATCCAATTGGCAACGTTTTGCAGTGTAGGGTTAAGTGCAATCGTTAACTAAAGTGTAAAAATGAGAATATGGGGGGAGGAGCAAGGGGGGGGGGGGTATTATTCATACATGCAAAAAAACGATATTAGAGCATGCAATAGCTTAAAAACAGCAATAACACTAACACCCGCTTTCATTTAAACTAGTTAAAAACTATTACAGTGTATGTAAAAACTAAAAAAAAATGCTCATTGTCGCAAACGCATTAAACATAAACGCTTACCATTTAGTGCAATCAGATAAACTGAAACGGATCAAGCTGGGAAGCATCAAAAACGTATTGAGGAAGAGAGGGGTTCTTTTTTCGAGCAAAACTGGTTTAGTCACTCGTTTACGGGCGGCAGCAGTACAGAGCTAACAATAAAGTGGTGTAAGTCTTAGTAAGTACTGTAGATCTAAAATTAGATAAAAAGTAGTGTAGGTTTAAAAATCATTAAATAGTATTATTCTAAAACAGTAAGTAGTGTAGACCAAAAATCAGGTAATCAAATTTCCGAGTGTTTGATGTAATTGGAAGGGAGCAGGAAGAAAAAAAAAGGAATGTCTTGAAATAGAATTTTCAATAGTTAGACCACAAAATGATGCACTCATCGGTCTACATTCAGTTAATTACCGCCAGAAAAAAAAAAAAAAAAACCCCGAAATGAAGCGGATTTCTGAAGGTTTTTTTTTTCTGTAAAGATTTAAGTCACACAAGCAAGTTTGTGCAAAAGAGGCGTTAGCTACAGTTTTTTTACGGGCAAAATAATTTTTTATACTTTTCTGACATTTCTGAATATTTTTTCTGTTAGGATTTTTAGCTGTAATTTAGTGTTATCATCCATGGATAACCGTAAAAAATTATCTTTTATTTTAATTAAATAATAAATCTTGCATAGCAAAATCGCGTTTCTTCAAAATGGAAAGAAACTGACTTGAAACCTTTAGGAAATAAGCTCTTCAATTTTACCTCAAACAGCCGATATTTTAACAACAACGTATTTGGAAATAGCACATGCTTGATAATGTTATTCATTTATATATCTAAAAGTAATGGTAAACAGTCATGATAGAGGTTTCTCAATGCTTTGATCGTTCAAATTTTGAAATAGGTACAATGCAATAGCCTTCGTTTAATAATTACACTGCTCGACATTGAAAATGCAACACCAAGAAGGAGTGGTCAGAAATTCATGCAAATTTTGCCGTAGACGCACGTCACTGAGTTATATGCGAATGATATGAAATGCGCAGCTCTCCAACGCACGTGAAGTAAGATATAAGAGAATGAAGTTGAAAAGTGGACTATGTTCATGTTGGTTTTTCTGCCAGACTAATTATCGGAGAAATTTGGTTTTTGTCTCGAAGGATACGTGTGATAGGAGGAAATGCCACGCCGTCCTCAACGAAGACACTTCAAGCATATAGATGACTTTACAAGGGGTATGGTGATCGGACTGAGAAGAGGAGGTTGGTTCATACGTCAAATTGCAGCTGATACCCACATGGATGCAAGCACTGTGCATCGGCTGTGTCGGAGATGGTTGGAAAGAGGAAATGTAGCCACATTGAGGGGTGCAGGTGCAGCCAGAGTGACGTCAGACCGCTTGGATCGACGGATTCACCGACAAGCTGTGGCGGACCCGCAAGTCACTTGTACGTCGATTCTGCAGCACGTGCAAGGTACCCTGGATGTTCCTGTGTCGACCAGAACCATTTCCCGTCGACTGGTTGCACGTGGCCTGCAATCACGGCGCCCGCTAAGAAGACTGCCATTGACCTCACAGCACAGACTCCAACGTTTGGAATGGTGCCGGACCAGAGCGACGTGGATGGCAGAATGGCAAACCGTAGTGTTCTCAGATGAATCCCGCTTCTGTTTGTCCAGCGATAGTCATCGCATACGTGTGTGGCGTCGACGTGGAGAAAGATCGAATCCGGCAGTAACTGTGGAACGCCCCACAGCGCGACAACGTGGCATAATGGTTTGGGGCGCTATTGCATACAATTCTGTATCACCTCTAGTTCGTATTCGGGACACTATGACGGCCCAACGATATGTAGATAATGTACTGCGGCCGGTGGCAATCCCCTACCTTCAGGGTCTGCCAAATGCAATTTTTCAACAGGATAACGCCCGGCCTCACAGTGCTCGAATCAGCCAACATGCTCTACGAGGTGTACAGATGCTTTCCTGGCCACCATACTCTCCTGACTTGTCACCAATCGAACATGTGTGGGACGTGATTGGACGCCGTTTGCAGAACCTGTCACTGCCTCGTTCAGAGGACGAACTGTGGCAAATGGTTGAAAGGGAATGGAGTGCCATCCCTCAGGACACCATCCGCAGGCTTATTGACTCCATGCCTAGACGTGTTTCTTTGTGCATCGCTGCCCGCGGTGGTCCTACTTCTTACTGAGCCGACGCCGGTTTTTGCTTATTTATTTTGAAATAAATATCACTTATTGTTCCATGCTTTCTCTGTCTTCTTACCAAATTTCATCAATTTCTGACCACTCCTTCTTGGTGTTGCATTTTCAATGTCGAGCAGTGTATTAATCGCTTAACAATTATTTTATGTAAGTCAATGTTCATAGTCAAGTCAAAATTGAATGATACAAGCAGGTCTTAGATGAAATAATAAAATGACAGGATTTGGACCTATAATTCAAAAAAGTTTAACCTAGAAAAATATCTCATACTCTCGTACTTTATTATTTTCAAAATAATGCAGAAGTATAAATGAAAAATGATCAAATAAGCTTTGTGCTGAACTAAATTTGCAGTTCAAAATCAACGTAAATAAAGCACAAAAAAGGTAAAGCACAAATAAGGTAAAGTACAGGAAATAGCTATTTCAAGAATACAATGGAAGGGGCTCCATTGTAGCCTTAAAATAGCTATTTGCTGTACTTCCTACCTTATTTGTGCTTTATTTACGTTGATTTTTAACTTCAAATGCAGAAGTACATTTGGAAGCTGAACGTTAGTTTCAGAAAAAGAAAAAAATAAATAATTTAATAAAAACAACACATTTTTAAAGACTTAAAATCTTTATTGCGTAAAAATCCCTTTTAAATTACTCAAGTGAATTCAATTTAGTTTATGTTTCTCCTCGAGATTTATTTTGTACATTACAATCCCCAAGAGAATGCACAAATGTGCCCATTGGCTTAAAAATCAACTATATTTGGAAATTAGCCAGTCAACTCACGACCAAAATAATGTATTTCTCTTTCAAATACAAGCTAAATTTTTCAGCTTTAAGAAAATTAAATGAATCATAAGTAGGAAATATTGTTTCCTGCTTCATATTTTTTTGCAGACGTGATGCAAGGAAGGGTTTTACTTTTGTGTATTTTTTTGTTACTCGTCGACTTTAGTTTTGCTTCGTTTTTAAAGATAAAAGTTATCGTAAATGTCGTTCCAGCCTGCTGGATTTTCTTTTCTTATATTTGCCCTCGTGAAACACGAAGAAGGCTTTGAATGAAATAATCAAATGAAAATATAATAATTTAATCTTAAGGGCAATTCCATGCAAGTGTGGAAAAGCGTTGGAAAAATAAAACTGCAGCAATGCGTCTGTTTTGCATATTTTTTTATTTAAAAATGTTTGAAGTTTATTATTTATACTAATATTTTGTCAAGAATGTAGTATTTTAGTTTGGCAGCACTTTGAAGTTGGAAATGGAATATTTAACTTTTGGTAAGGCAAATGATCAATCTTTCAACGTTGGTAAGTTTCAATTTTTTGCTTTCGATAACTGTTTTAAAGGAAGAATATTGATTATTACACTTTAATTCAATATTGTGAATTGCTTAAACGAATGTTTTCACTTAAATTATGTGATTTATATAAACTTCAAAAATGCACTGTTCTATGTAACGTAAGTTACCAAAAACATATTAAAGTTCATGATGTGCATAAAGAAAGGGCAATGCAATGTTAACAATGCTATATTTTCTATCTTATAAGTGTGTATTAAGCAAATAGTTAAAGTTTTTTTTTAAATATTGTTTATTTAATTTTTTGTGCTACAATCAAAATGTGTAACGTAAGTTACCGAAATATGCAGGTAATGTAAGTTACCTAAGTAGGACTTAAATACTTGCGTTTATAAAGAAAGTAAATTGTGAAATAAACCTATGTGGTTAGTAGAAGTAATTTATTCAAGAATTCCTTTAAATGTACTGTATTTACTTAATTTAAATTAATCATATTTCTTAAAATATCTCTATTTGTTAATAAGATTACAATACACCTCTATTATAAATTACATGTTTCTTTTTGGCTTTTAAGATATTAATTATCTCTAAACTATATCACTGCATTCGGAATATTTAAGAGGTAATTTACTAAAAATTATTCAGAAATGGACTTCTGTTATGCTTTAAAGTTTTGAAATATGTTTTGGAAAAAACAAATATAAAAATATTTTATCTCTTACAGGTGAAATATATTTTATTCTGCATTAAAATGCCACTGAACTCTGCAGAAAGATGCGCTGTAAAAGGGGTATGTGAAAAGTCATGTGGATATTACAGATTCGAAAATAAAAGTCACTCTTGATGGTACTAAAATATGTCAGAAAAAGCAAAATTTATCAAAACTATTTTCTGAAGATCCGCACATTGACAATCAACATTTGAGAACTAGAAATGGACAAACTGTGGGGTTTCGTTTAGTTAAGTATTTCAAGGAACAAGAAGAAAAAACAGAGATAAAAGCCGGTGAATGGTGTGTGATGAAGTACGAAAATACATTGTATCCTTGAGTTGTGACAATTATTGAAGAAAACGAGTTTAAAGTAAAAGTAATGGCTGCTGTTGGAACCTATTATATATGGCCAGAAACGACAGATGAAATTTATTATGAGAAAACGTGATTCGAAAAATTGAACCTACCTGAACTTGTTAATAACAGTGACCAGTTTGCATTTAAAAGTTTTATGTTATGTAATATTTTCGATTGTTCATTGAATTTGGTATTAAATTTCTATAAATTCAATTTATAATTGTTAATTTTCAATATTTTGATCTAAACTAAGCTGTAATTTACATTCATTAATTTTTGTAATAAAGATTTGGTTGTAAGTAAATTTTGTAACGTAAGTTACTGTAACGTAAGTTACCCAGTCAAAAATTCCCATAATTCCCAATTTTTGAAATAAATTTTTAAATTAATGAAAATCAATTCCTGAGCATTATAAGGAACTGATAAATTATACTTCAAACAAGAAAACAGCTGTAATAGAGCAGAAATTTGCCTTCGAACCAATTTTCATAATATGTCATTCCCTTTTTGTGTAACGTAAGTTACTGCCTTAATTTTGACTGCTAAATTTTGAAAAATTTTAATGCATCGAATATTTTTGAATTTTAATTTTGCTTTTGACTGTCATTTTCATAGAAAACTTTTATTCAAGGTTTGAATGACAGTATTTGTCTGTACTGAGGTGCTAAATGCCTAAGCGTTGGTCAAAATGTAACGAAAGTTACCGTGGAATTGCCCTTAAGATCATATGCAGTTTTTTCTTTAAAATTCCTAGTAATGAAATCAGTAAGTACCCTTACCAGGAAATTATACAATAGTGCAATCATGATAAAAATTAAATAATTAGCAATCTAAAGAGCACTGTAAAACATGTTTCTGGATGCATAAATTATTTGTCCTCGTGACCCACAACCGAAATATGAAATCTTAAAATCTGGCTAAATTTTTACAAAAAGGCGCAAAATTTAGCTAACTTCAGTGAATAACAGCAGACATAAAACTTTAAATTGTTTTAGTTGGGAAGTTAATTAAAAGGAACGAAACAATCTGCTGGTAAATATTCTGCATTTTACATTAATCATGCTAAAAATCTCCCTTTTTAAAAAATATCGCGTAAAACTTTTTTTATCGCTAAAAGTTCTATCCTTGTTTTAAAAGATAGTTTATATTTGTCCCAAAAAAAATGTAAAAAAAGTTTCTTCACGTTTTCAAGATACACAATAAGACGAGAAGATTCATTTAAAAATGGATTTCTAAACTTTCGGGAAATATTCAACTGATACACTACAGTTCTTCGTCATAGTTCATTTTGTTTGTCATATTAAACAAAGAAATCTGTTAAAACTTTTAAAAAAATAAAAAAAAATAAACAAATAAAACTTTTCTCTTATCGTAGTTTTTAACTGAATGACTTTTATCAAACTGATTGCTTTGTAAATCCTTTAAATTTTTCCAATATTTATCTTTACACTTTTTAATTGAAGACTTTAGAATTTTTTTTTTCAAAATGAAATATTTTAGTTCAAATCGCAAGCTTAGATGTAATTATTTATAAGTAAAGCAAAAAGACACAGGCATGACAAATTGAAAACAGCATCTCTCTTAGGTAAACACAGAAACAAAGCAGTATCTTTTTAACTATCAGAAATCACAGAAGAGAGAAAAAAAAATTATTCACGACTCGCATCACCACTCAACGGTAGAAAAATCCGAAACATGTAAAGAAAAAAGAAAAGAAAAACCCATTTCACGCTTCACTCTTACTTAATGTTTCTCTTTACTACTTTTAAAACAGAAATGTACCATCATTCACATCAAATATAAAATCTGCTAGTAGAATCATAACTGACTCAACTAAAGGTCAACAGACGTCTGTAGTGTCAAATAAAGACATAGGCACACTATATATAACCGGCCAAGTATAAAGAAAAGGTCCCCTGGTAAAGTTATTTCGAAATCTTTTTGCATTTTTTTGGTATAACTACTACAGTCGACGCTCGATATAACGACCGGCTCCGTCCTACAGAAAACGGTCTTTATAACGAGTGGTCGCTATAAGAGGTAGAACATAGAGTATATTGGGATGCAGTTGGGGGTTTTCTCACCGGTCGTTATATTAGGATGGTCTTTATAACGTGTAGTCGTTGTAACGAGCGTCGACTGTATTGAGTAGTTTCGATTAATTACAAAGTTTTTCGCATTATTTATTTGAATTTTGACAGTTCATCGTCGAATCGTCGTTTCGCGAATCCTTGTAAATTATTCTCCTTTTAATTTGATTTATGCATTAAGACTTAATTATGTTCCTCAAAAATCTATTTCTTTGAACATTTAATAAACGAAATACAAAATCAGTTTCATTTGTACTGAAAGCTAAAAAAGGATTCTCTTTTCAAGAGTACAGCTCTGAAAAATTAATAGCTGAAATGTGAAATTAATTTTCCAAGCCTATTACCTTCTCCCCCCCCCTCTTTTTAAAGAAATTTTATGCTGATTTTCCTTTTATTATAAACGGGTTTAAGACTGTTTTGATGTTTCAAAGCATAAAAAGCTTTTGGTAGCACTTCCGCGTTAGTAGTTGTTAAAGGGAAACATCATCATACTTTGATCTAGTAAAAAGTAGTTTGACATCATTCGTGGGAAAAAAGTATTAAAAAGTCGATGCAGCAGAGTAGGATTTGAAAGGAAAAGGTCAGAAAACGAAGCAGAGAAAATTCCTGCAAGGATTACTCTTCATTTGGATATTTTGCCGTTTTATTCTGATTTAATTAAAGCTCGCGGGAAGCGTTGACCGGTGAAGAGTCTTTGTAATTTTCCAAGTTGCCGAATTTTGCCTTGGTTTTTGAAAATGTATTGAAATAACTGAAATGGAGTCGAAATTATCGTTGAACTAGATTGACTACATAAGCACATTTGTTATACTGATAAGAGTGGTGTAAGTCATTCGAATAGTTTCAAGTAAATGAAGGTTTTGTAAAAAATAAATACTTTAAAAAAATATATCAAGACTGCATTAATTTAAAATTCAAGAGCTGGATTATTGTTTAAAGATAGGCAGTTTTTATGTTATTACTCAACTTCTGGGGTATACAACTTCCTTGGGAATCTTGTCCATTTGTTATTTAATCTCAGAAAGTGTTCCCAGTCTTAAATCCCGCCGTGAACTTCAGTGTCTTTTTTTTTTCTAAAAATTCCTTAATTACTTAATGGATAGTACAGATATTGTTAATTGCATCCAACTTGATGTCTCTAACACTTTGAGAATTCATTTATATAAAATATTTTAACTAAATTTAATTACATCAATATTTGTTGTCCATTTAAATTTTGCACATTTTACAATATTCATTGTCCCGATTTAGATTATTTTTTAATGCGTCATTGTATGACTTTAAGCACAGATGTTTTAACTTTTTAAAGGTATAATTTGTTTTATTTGCTTCAGTCTTGCGTCTGTTTTTATTTCATTTACTATATTTGGGGTTTTTTCTGAAGAGCGAAATATTTTTTAATTAATAAATAAGTAACTAAAAAACTTTAATACAAAAATTACTCATTACTTTTTTTTGCAGCAACTTTAAATGAATTACATTGCTGTCATTCTACATTTACGGTGTATTTTCTGTAAGAAAGTCAAATACTTTCAAGTGTTGTTATAAATTAAAAGAGTATAAACCGCTGATGGTCCAATCAGCGGCAGCGTAAACTGACTCACATTGCACCACCATCATTTTCAACTGAACAGTAGTTCAAGGTAGTGACAAATTTTGTGCTCTCCTAGTGGCCCTTTTTTTTTACACAACCCTTAATAAAGGTACTAAACAAGAACCCGAATCCATGCTTAACTGGAGTACCTGGGGTTCAACTCCTGAACAAAACCACGATCATTCTAACCCCTCCATTTGCTAATTAATCTCAAGAAATATTTGAAGATCTCAAGATCCAAGCTCGTATCGATTTTAAAGCGAAACAGCTCAAATTGAATCTCGAAAGTTTTAGCTTCTTAAATTATTCAGTAAAAGTACGTGGTGAAGTTAACTTTCTCTGGATTCAATACATTGAAGTAGCATTTCTTGTTTTTTCGTTTAAAGAAAGATGCGAAGCATCATAGAACTTTTAGACAGAGATACGATGAAACTCAATACATTTTAATCTGGTGCGTTATGAGTACACTTTTATCATTCACATTTTAACTAAGGAAATTGTTAGAGTTTCATCCCTTCCTTTTCTTTTCTGAAAGAGGGAATAACTGAAAACTTCAATTTTTCTAATTATTTCACAGAAAGATCATAGAAAATACCTCACTAAATTGCACGCCTTGTATTATCAATATTAATATGAATAAAGGAAAAGAAACAACGTAAGTAAAACATAAATTGCGCTTTATTTACATTATTTTTTTACTTTATTCATATTTTATCATAAAGCGCATTTTGTCATTTTCCACTTACCAATATTAATGGTGACGATGCCATTGCTATGTTCTAACAGCGATCAATAATTTCAACTATTGGTAAAGAGTGGCATCTGTGAAACGTCCAAGAATTTAAGAAAGGAAAAGAAGGGAAAAAGACAAAAACAAAATATGCTTATCCTCTACAACCTTAAGAAGTACAGCACTGACATATGCGCAAAAGAAATGAAAAAAAAAAGAAAGTTATCAAAAAAAAAAAGAAAAAATCTATCATGTAGAGCACACGTGTTTCAAGATTAAAATGAATCATTTACTGAATGCAGAAAAAAATTGAAACTCTCGACGTTTAGCAGTAGTTACAAAGAAATTGCAACTAAGTCAAAAAAGGAGCTGGACTTGAAAAAGTACTACTTATTCATGTTTCAATCTTAAGAAGTAGTTCAAAAATACAGTCTATTTTTTTCCACTTTTGAAACGAATAGCATGAAATTGAATTTCGAATTCTTAAACTACTTTAATTATTTAATTTGAGTAGTCCTATAAGTGAATGAATACAGCTTAGTGAATGAACTCTTAACAGTGTTTTAAAAAATTTCAAAAGAATCTGTAAAAAAAGAATGCAAAAAATTAGGAAAAAAAAGTCAATTGGAAAGTAACGAAAAATAAAGAGATAATATAAAAAGGAAGAGGAGAGCGGTGATATAGCAAGGTTTTATTTCAAGGCGTAAAAACACTCCTTCGCATTTTTTACAGGAGTTCCACTTGGGAGAGTGAAGTATACGAGGACAGTAAAGATAGTAATAGTGATCCCATGTGAACAATTTCCTAAGGATGCAATAGATCTGAGGGAAAGAAGAAATGTGTACGGTGCTTCGATTCTTAGCATCTGGAATGTTTAACATTTTGAACTTAAACGGATAAAACGGGAATTCAAATGTAATACATATTTTTCAAATTCTAACCTCCTCCCCCCCCCTTCTCCCATTTCCACAATACTAAATTTTTAATTCAAAATACAAAGCGCGAAAATACGCCTGACTAAATTTTTAAGATGCATTCCTGAATTTCCATGCTTGAAGTGCATTTATACAAGTGTTAAAAATATCTCTTATTGAGAGCATGAAATCAATACAGACTATGAAGAAGTCTAGTTGAAACTTTGTTTTTAAACAAAAATCCCACGTGTTGATGGACTGGAATAATTTCATAATTGTGCAGTGGTAACACATATTCTTCTGGGTTACTGCATCACGTTTTATTTGAATCCTCAAAAAACATGATGCAATTTCTGAAGTTTTTTTTTTTTTTTTGATAATTAGAAATATCTATTAATCATTTAATGGTCGGACTGCCTTCCATTGAGTGAATATTTTTAATTTTTGATTTGCTGAAGGTATTCACTGGATCATGAGGAAACTCAAAACAAAAAGAAAAAAAAACTTATATAATTTGAAGTTAATTTAAGCTTTCAGTTTGATCGGTGGTTAAGTTCGTTAATTTTTCCAGTTGCATTATGAAGATGTTTTTCAATATTTGCTAATTACTTCTTTAATGCAGTAAAAAAATTCTTATTCAACTCAACGAGCCGCTATTTGCGGACTTCGTGTTTCATCCTCTGGTGTTGTTCTCTCGAGGGAGCCATTAGGAATGTTTTTCTCTTATTTTCTTTCGCAATAAGAGAGTGAAAACGAATTATCGCAGACGTCTGTATATCATCATCATAAGTGACGCGACAGCCCATTGTCTGCCTTCGCCTTCTATAGGAGATCCAGTCAGGTTTTCCTTCTCTTTGCAGTGGACCTACAGTTTTTGATTTTAATGATACCAAAATCTGAGCAAACACAGTGCAGCATTTTTTTTTATCTACCCTTTGGTCGCGTTCCAAAGGGGACTGCATGGAAAACCTTCAAGGCAGCTCTATCACTTTTCATTTTCATAAGATGAAGAGCAAATCTCATTCTGTTTAGTTTAATAACTTTTAAAATCTCAACAACCTTAAAAAAATATATTTATAAAGTGGTATCTTCGTCGCCAATTTCCACTTTCATCGATACCATCTAAAATAGTTCGTAGCATTCTCCTTTTAAAGATTGCCGGAATTTGCTCTTCCTTTGTTGTTAATGACTATGTTTCAGACGCATAAGTAAACACTGGTCTTATGAGCGTTTTTTGCAGTAAAGTATTAGTTCTTTTAATCAGGTGGGATTTTAATTAGTTTCTAAGACCAATGCAGACATTAATATTTATGCTGATGATTAAAGAGTTTCGTATGTTTTCAATACAAATAAATCACCAACTAGTTGGTAAGAGTAGCAACAGGAATACGTTCTTGAACTCAAGAAAAAAAAAAGACAAGCACAGTTATTATCACCTACTGAGGAATAAGTTACTACTGTCTGATTTTCTTAGGTAAAACCTTTCGCTTATTTACGCATGCCTCAGGTCTTCTCTGATCTTACCAAAATAGGGGTTATAGGTAAGATAGCAATAAGGAGAAGAACAATAAAAAGCCTTTTGAGTCGTATCAAGCAACGTAGAACGATGCTAATTTCAAATACATAGTTTAGTTGAACATGTCAAAAGGATAGCAAATGCAAGTTTTAATTGAAAACTTCGGAAAGTTTATACTCACAACCCATCACCCCTTTTTTAAGCGGAATGGTTCGCGAGTGCTTGGCGTGGCTTTCACGGACGGACAGTATCTTTGAAGAAAAACAATAAACAAAGAAGAAATATTTACTACAGCACAAATTAGTGAAAGTGCTTTAATAAGGTTAGTTTATGATTTACTCCTTTTTAAATAAGATTATGGGAAAACCAATCATTTGATGGGGGCTGTAAGAGTTATAAATATTGTTGCTGAATAGCACGAATGTTTTATAAATCAAATGAATCATCAACTAGTTGGCAAGAGTGGAATCAGAAATAAGTTCCTAAATAACTATAATAAATTTTTAAAAAGTCAGAGAAAAACATAAACACAGAAAATATACTGATTAAGATTCTTTAAGAAATAAACGAATATTCTTCAGCAGGTTTATCACACCATAAGCAAAGATATAAACTTTTGAAATATAGCAAAGCACTGTAACTCTGCTATTTGAAACTGCATCTCCAACTACACCGTAAATGTTTAATAATCAGAACATGAAATAGTACGTACAGGGAAAAATGTACGTTAAAACAAGGTATTAAAAATTAATGTACTAGCAAAATAATGCTTAAGAAATCAATATATCATTATTTTTATTTATTAAACAATAATTAAAAAGCCAGGGGTCTCCGTGGCTCTGTAATAGAAACTTCGCTTCAAGGCAGAAGGTCATGGGTTCGATTCCCTCTGGTGCCCTGGGAATTATTTCTCTTTTTTTGTGCTGTAAAACATTCCTGTGTTGTCTTATATGCAAATAAATAAATAAGTCCAGCCTCTCAGGGCAATGACACCAAATCTTTTTGTAGCGCTTAATAACTATGGACAAGCTAAAAACATTCAAAATTAAAAAATCTGAAAAACTAAAAAAAATCCGGAAATCAAAACTTCCTGTGTGTCCTATTTTTATAACTTTTAAGATTCTTCTGAATCTCTTTAAAAAGTGTTTCAAGCCATGAATCTCAGAAAAATATTAAAATTTTCTAATCTTCCTCTAGACTCCAAGATAGTTCGATTTTCCGTTTCATCTTCCAGCACAGTCAATTCCGAATATTATTGCAATAAAATTGAGATGCGTTATGACATTTTCTTAATTTATATTTCTCGTCTAGACGACCGAAGGATTACTTAACTTTCGCAGAATCCGAGAGAAAAATTTCCTTTGGTGTGATCAATATAAGTTTCATTCATGTAGACGGCGCGAAAATGATTTTCACTGTATGAATAAGCATGGTCAAATGTAACTATATCGTCATCTAATCAACTATAAGTTGATTGTACGGAATCTCGAGTTTTATAACACAGCTTGAAAGTATCTTTCTTCACTTCAACGCTTAAAGCTTATTTAAAATAGTTATGAAAAAATACTTTTCTACGATGAAAATGCCCTCTACATCGAAAACTATGCGTTCGATTATAGCAATTAGTATTGTAAATAAGCTTTAGGGAAGAGGAATAGAATACATTTCTGCAATACACTTCAAAAAACGAGCAGTTGTTTTTACAGTATAATACTGATAGCCGAGGTTCTAATTATATACTGTAAAATGCACAGTAATAAAACTAGCAATTTTATAGTTTCTCACTGTAAAATTGCAAATTTTACAGTTTATTGCCGTAAAATTTAGCTTTATTATAGTGTAAAAACAACAGTATAATACTAGCAGCAGAGGTTCCAGTTAAAACGGTAATAAACTGTAAAATTACAAATTTTAGTTAAGTACATTGCTCAAAACAATTAAAGGATACTGTAAGTTTTATATAAAATAAAAGTCCGAGAAAAGTTGGTTTTACAGAAAATGAAAGAAAAGAGTTACAAATACAATTTCTTTTCACTTTTCAAACTCTGGGATATGCCAAAACATTTTAAATAGTTAATATCACAAAAGCATATTCAATAGTTGCATCTCAATTAAAATGTTTTGTGATCATGGGCCAAGTGCAACAGTTTCAACATTCTTCTGTAGCGGTTCTGTTGATTCATTGGTCAGTCTCTCTTTCTATTTATTCTTTCTTTCTTTCTTTTTCTTTTCTTTTTCAAAGCATTTATCCTTGAATGATATAGGTTAATTAGTTTAATATTTTAAAGACATGCATCGGCTTTCTATCCCAAGCCGAAAACTAAAAGCTTTGAACTGAAGTAAAAATGTAATAAAAGGTTTCTGAAATTAAATTAATTAAATGAACATTTTCTGGAATTCTGTTAAAATTGTTGACTGGAATGTGCATGAATAGAGCAAAAAATGACTCATAGAAAAGTTGCTTCAGTAATTTGAAAAAATTTGAGGAACATGCAAATTAAAGTTATTATTTCCATTCGGTAGCTGCTTAGAATTTTATCTTTTCAAATTTCCTTTTAAAACCGGTTAATTTCTATGCCTATTAAATTAATAGTGGAAATTCGCAAAAGCTATGAATGCACATTAGACTTTACTCGAAATGAAAAGAAGTCCTTAAAAACTAACTTAAGACATATATTATATTTTTGAATTCTCCTTAATTACTAAAATCGCCTCCGCTTTTCACCTAGAACCCTCGGCTATGAAAACTGAAATAGCAGCGCAATAAGCCTTAGCCTCCATGATCAGTTGTTGCTCCACTGAGTTCTTCAAATCTTCATATTTTTTAAAATTTAATTAAGCTTTACATTTTTTTTGAAAAGATTTACAATGGAGTAAAAATTCGGCGTTAGTTTGATGAAAAACTAGATATAGAGCAAGAAAATTCTTAACTGATAGTGTAGTGCAAATAACTGTTCAATAATATAACGTTATGCGACAATGCACGCAGAAGCTTAAAAGGCTGAAGTAAATATGAGAGAAACGACTATGTGTTGAGTCTCCTGGACATTTATTCAAAATAAATAAATAAAAAAAATTGAAATATTTTCCGAAAAGTCACAGATAGAAGTCAAAATTCTTTGTATATATTTTTTGCAACTAATTATGTCTTCTGTCACGTTTTGGCATAGATTCACGTTAGTAAAGAAAATTGACAGCTTGCTTTAATTACAATTCGTTTACGCAATGATTCGGATTATATACTAAAAATAACATAATTCTCAGCTCATCACTAACCAGGACTTAAAAACTTAAGTTGTTTGAATTCGCTAAATTGCTCAAAATTTATTATTTAATGCAAGTTTCAAGCCTGGAATCTCAACCAAGCTGGAACATAGATTCACAATACTTCGCTTACCTCCTATATATTGTGGTTTCAGCGCAACTTATCGTGTTTGGTCGTAAAAAATGCACTTACAAATTAAATGCAATGAGCCAGTTCAAAGTCAGAAATCGGAAAACTGTACCTGTTTACATTGCAACCTGCAGTTGATTAACACAAGCACTGAACGATCCCTCTTTTCACGTGCAAGTGCCTCTTTTCATGTGTGTTCAACATGAGTTGGCCACAAATGCTACCTGCAATGATCTGGTTTTCTCCCTGTATGAGAATTTTTTTTCTTTTAACGCTGTTTGAAAATACCTGTAATGATTCGGCTTTTTGGTCAACGTGAACTGGCACTAAACATATGCTGGGTAACTGTATCGATTCTACTGATTTTGTCTCAGTTATTCACACACGCACATAAAGATAGACGGCAGGCTTAAATATAAAGCGTTACAAAAAGTGTCGATCATCAGATAATACAGAAATAAAAGTATTGTCAAAACTTTTCTGATTGTTTTGAAATTGCTTTGACCAAACTGTTAATCACAAGTCAACAGTGATTTTTATCGATAATTAAGGACATCTGTGAAAGGAGAGGGCAGCTCTATCAACCCCATTGGAGGGCGAAAATTCCCCTATACGAATGAGCATCAAAGGAACTCACCACCAAATTTTGCAAAGATCGAATGTAAGCTGTGAATTTTTATAAAGAAAGCAACTATGAGGGGTCAAACCGGGACGAAAAATCCAAATGTGAGCTCCTGAGCATCAAAAGACCTCTGTGCGCAATTCGGCAAAGATCCGACCTAAACTGAATTTTGAAGGAAATCGCTGCTAGGGGGGCTGCTCCTCCAATGGAGATGAAACCCCCCAATGTGATATCTTGAGCATCAAGAAACTTGAGTTCCAAATTTGGTAAAGTTCCGACGTAAATTGTGGATTTGTAACTAGGAACAAACACAAAAACACGCACATACATTTATTTTTATGTATATAGGTAAAGGCAAAACCATTAAAAATAAACTTTTGAAAGGCTTTCTCTTTTTATTTCACTTTCTTCCTTTTTGTGTGATTCCTGAATCTGTTGAAAATGGAGCTATACTCTTACTCTTCTTAAACCGAGGTCTTCAATTGTAAAAACATCAAACCCGTTGAGTTAAAATAGCGCTAATATTTCTAAATTCAGTGACTTTCACAGTTGAAATTGTCAGCAAAAGTTTTTTCTAACATACGAATACCCTCCTTCTTCGACATCTTTTTGAAAGAAAAAAAGACTCTTATGTTTTTTTCCTGATCATCTAGTTAAGGATTTGCATAAATGGGAGCTGATTCTGCTCATGTCAAAAATTACTTAAACTAGGTCATAATAGAGAGCAATAAAAAAAAATCAAATGAATATTTTTGAAAGCATGTTTTTAATCAACAAACGTGCTCGAAATACACTGTATCAAAACAATATTCCATTTCTTAATTGAATTCGCAAACTCATTACATTATTAGCGGATCTGGAGAATATAAATCTGAGACTCACACGTGTTCAATACGAAAACGTGGTATGATTTTAAAAATAAGGAAGCATTTGCCATTCATTATAAAGTATTTTACATAATTTAACACTTTCGATGCTCTTTAAAGCAAAATAATCCATATTAAAGCACAAGAAAACTGGTCTCACAAAGAAATCTGTAACTCATTTACTCACAAATAAAATAATAAGTAGCCGAGACGTACGAAACCTTAACTTCCTACTAAATTAATTTACTCCATTTGAATACTAAAGCAGCTTAACTGTGTTTTAATTTTTGAAATTTCATTGATAAAGCAAACAATTAAGATATTAATTTTGTTATTTTTCAAATCTTGTATAAAGATTTCCATCTAGTTTGGTCTGTCATACGAAGGATACAAGCATTTATGATATTTCACTTTCTAATGAAGATGCTTAAAATTTTTCTAAGAACTTTTTATATTTATTCTTTTATTTATTACTTTGATACTTCTGACTGAATTATGAGTGCTATGAAAGAAAAAAAATGCAACATTTCTCAAAAAGGTTTAAAGTAACGTTACAGTAAATTCGTAAAAGTATTTAAAATTGCTACTTTGCCTTAAAAAGGCAGACATTAAGGCAAATTACTTTGCAGTATTATTCTGATGGCCTCGTTTATTTTAAAGCGTCTGCACAAAGGATACTCTGCTTTGTTTCCCCACAAGAAGCTTTTTATAAACCTGTTTAGGTTTCATTTATTAGTCCTCATTTTGGACGAAATCTTGACTTCTATGAACAAAACATAACGCAAACGTTATAAAACACTCAAAATAATCTTTGAAAGAAAACTTAAGCAAAAATGCCTTTGAAAAAGGGCAAAAACTCTTCGGTTGAGTTTTCATATTTTGTGCTTTTTTTAATTATTAGAAATTTCTTCAGCTTGAGCACAGGAAAGAAACGAAAGAGAGAATCACCCCCCCCCCCTTTTTGTAACACCCGACGATCTTATGATAATCCATTTAAAGGTTAAATATAATTCAATCGATTTATTTTGTTAAATTTCACATCCAGTTTCTGTTCTTGAGTTATTTTGTTGCAAAAACGTAAGTTTAAAAATTTATAGTACGTTTCTACGAGCAGTACTGGTTCGACAGAAATATGTTTTTAAAGTACATGTGTACCCTAAAACTATTGTTATTTTTCATAATGATAAACATTTGAAATAATTCCAAACACAATAGTATTTCAATTTTTTAACGAATCAAAATTTATAGCGAGGAAAACGAAGCGGTTTTTTTTTCTCCTATATTCAAAAAAATTTTTTTCTCTACCTTCTTCGATTCGACTATCAAAACGACTTACATTTCGCATTCATTTATACCCATTGCCATTTACTAGTACAATGTAACTAATCGTAAGGAAAGATAACACAGTTTAAAAAACGAACAAAAGCAAATCACAATGAACTTTGACATTTAACTGAAGCAGTGTATTAAAAATGTTCTATTTACCAGGTTACCGTAGCGAGTATTTATTCAACTTAATGTTTAATACACACACATACTAACACAGTATAAAATTCAATCACGCTATTTTTTTCAGAAAAGTGAAAATTAAAATAAATATTTAAACATAATATTTTGATTATTGACTAGATTTTTTTTGCTAGAGAAATTGATACGTACCAGTCTAATAAACGGCTTTAAAGAGTGAGATTAAAATTGTTCACCTGTTAAACATTTCTGATTTCTCTGGATTTTTGGTCAAATTAAATTTTCTATTGAGCTGAAGCTTCTCTGTTTATCATATACTCAAGACAGATACTTATGTTTATTACTGATTAATAGAAGCCTAGTATTAAAATATGAAAGTTAGTTACTTCCGAAGGAAATAAAAAAAGAAAAGAAAGAAAGGAAAGAAAAAAGAGAGAAAAAAAAACATTGGTAATTAATGACGAATTTTTTGATGTCATGCATTAAATTTTTCGATACTTTAATGAATTTTAAAGTTTAAAATTAAAATCATTTGCCTCGATGATATTTCGCAATAGTTTTAGGAGTGATAACCGATTGGTTAAACTTTCAAGAGTATGAAGTAAGAACTTTGGGTTGGCTGGTTGGTAAAAGACGAAGGTAATGTTTGAGTGTGGTAAGTATCCTCACAGAAAATAAGATCGATTCATATGGCACAGAATAACAAATGTTTAGCTTCCTGATGTTCTGAAGAAGAAAAAGACCGAAATCTTTTATTTCATTAAAAAGAAACAGTAATCTAAAAGGCTTCAAACTAGTAAGATGACTGACTGCGGATATTTCCTTTTATTGTTTTCTGAAAGAAAAAAAAAGTTATTGTCATTACTAATTTGAAGTACACATAAAATACTGAAAAATTGGTGGAGTAAAAATATGTTATCGAAAAAAATACTTTAAATTTATTTAAAAAATAAATTTAAAGTAAATAAGTATCGACAACTTTTAATATTTTAAGTTCATTCCAGAATTTCATCTATTTGAAGCAGAAAAAAAAAGATAGACATTAACTAATCAATAACTCAGAATACCAAACAAAAATTTATTATGGGTCATACAGTTCAAAAATGCAAGAGAAAAACTAGCAGACATCAAGATCTGCAGAACTCAGTTGATGATAAGGGGTTGAAAGAAGAAATTAAACAAAAGCGCCTTAGGCTACGACCGGCTCTCCTACCAGCTATGATGATTGATCTCTTCTTTCGCAAAAACTGAAATTTGTTCCTTGCAAAACCTAGAGTTTAGCTGTGCCCACAAATTACTGGTCTTGGAATTTGTCATCCTTTTTAGTGACTTTTAATTTGAACGAGTTTTTCTGGAATGCATCTGAATATCAATTACTTGGAAAAGTTCAAGATACGGATTTTCAGTTCAGGAAACGAGTTAGTCATTTAAGTTGAAGGTTGCAAGGTTAAGATATTTATAAATGTGAATACCACCAAGAAAGTAAAGAAAAATAAACCGAACATGGTCTTTTTTAACCTTCTTGGACAAGTTCACTGGAACTTCTGTAAGATAACACGAATGGAATTAGTCAAATATTCAAAACTTCAAGCATTAAGGTTTTATCTGTGAACTAGTGCTGAAGTGTACAGTTGATAGCTGTCTTTTCAAGCGTTTCACTTTCTGTTTGAGTACTTTTTCCACGTAACTGTACTGTAAGTACTACGTAAGTGTCAATAGTAAAATTAGAGTTGCTGAAATAAGCTGTAATTAATATTTAAATTGATGAACTTCTGAGGCTTATTAAAGGTATACTTACCTCCAGATACTTAATTTCTATTTATTCTGAGAAAGATGTTCCTTGCCTAAATAAAGAGCTAAATAAACGCAAAAATATACTTTTAAAGTGGCTTATGGAAAAAATTATTTCGTGTCAATACAGACAATTATGTTTATTACAAATAGGTAAAACTGGCAGTGTGAAAACTTAAAGGATTTGATGCATTGACGATAATAGCGTTCAAAGATATTTTCATCATAAACTGAATATTATAGAGTAAATGATTAGTTATGGATATGCTTAAGGTTTTTATTTTATTTATTTATTTTTTTTATCTATATATATAAAAGAAAGTCGTGTTAGTTACACTATTTATAACTCAAGAACGGCTGCACCGATATGGCTAAAAATTGGTGGGTAGGTAGCTTAGAGCCAGGAGACGGACATAGGCTATTATTTATGTGTGTCAGTTATATTAATAGAAAAACTGTCTTATTGACTAAGCCTTTTTTGACACCTCCATGCCTGAGCAACATAAAGCACACGTTCTGGCAGCTTCCGGTGCGCAGCAAACAGGTTGTAAGTTAGCGGTGCGTTGAGTGTTATTTGACTTTTTTGTGAAGTAAATTATAAACAAACGCGTTATTTCCTTTAAAATTATATGTGATAAGCTATCAGAAATGATTGTCACTTATGAGTTTTTACGCCTCTGAGGTTGAGAAGTAGAAAGCGCTTGATGGGCTAGCTCCTGCACTGCAGTTAAAGAGGTTGTTCTTCTCACTACTATTCTATCTTCTATATACAGTGAAACTTCTCTAATGCGACCACCTTCCGTTCCGCGAAAAACTGGTCGTTAAGAGAGGTGGTCGCTCAAAGAAGTCAACTTAAAAATACCAAAAGAATTTTTCCAAAAATAGAGCATAAAATTTTCTACTGTAATAAAAATAAAGAAACATGAAAAATACTTACTTTTATTATTTATTGAATTACTGTACAATACAAGCACTAACACTTATGACTTTTTTAAACTTTCTTGAAACATGAAGAAATTTCAGATTGTTTCATATTTTTTTTTACTTTTAGTGACACAACTTCTCGTTCTAATCTATTTTTCAACTCTGAAAAAAGAGCGCTAATTTGGACATCTTTCATGCTTTCATGAATTCTCCATAATAAAATCTATTTTAAAGAAAGCTGGGCTGTCATCGTAGGTTCGACAGGTGGAAGGATGTACAGTGAAACTTCTCTAATGCGACCACCTTCCGTTCCGCGAAAAACTGGTCGTTAAGAGAGGTGGTCGCTCAAAGAAGTCAACTTAAAAATACCAAAAGAATTTTTCCAAAAATAGAGCATAAAATTTTCTACTGTAATAAAAATAAAGAAACATGAAAAATACTTACTTTTATTATTTATTGAATTACTGTACAATACAAGCACTAACACTTATGACTTTTTTAAACTTTCTTGAAACATGAAGAAATTTCAGATTGTTTCATATTTTTTTTTTACTTTTAGTGACACAACTTCTCGTTCTAATCTATTTTTCAACTCTGAAAAAAGAGCGCTAATTTGGACATCTTTCATGCTTTCATGAATTCTCCATAATAAAATCTATTTTAAAGAAAGCTGGGCTGTCATCGTAGGTTCGACAGGTGGAAGGATGTAATGAAAGAAAGTCGTGTTAGTTACACTATTTATAACTCAAGAACGGCTGTACCGATATGGCTAAAAATTGGTGGGTAGGTAGCTTAGAGCCAGGACACGGACATAGGCTAAAATTTATGTGTGTCAGTTACATAAATAGAAAAAAATGTTTTATTGATTAAGCCTTTTTACTAAGCCTTTTTTAAAACCTCATGGCTGAGCGACATAAAGCACACGTTCTGGCAGCTTCCGGAGCGCTGTAAACAGGTTGTAAGTTAGCAGTGGGTTGAGTGTTTTTTGACTTTTTTGTGAAGTAAATTATAAACAAACGTGTTACTTCCCTTGAAATTTATATGCTGATAAGCTCTCAGAAACGAGTGTCAAGAGTTTTTACGACTCTGCGGCTGAGAGGTGGAAAGCGCTTGATGGGATAGCTCCTGGACTGCAGTTAAAGAGGTTGTTCTTCTTACTACTATTATATATACAAAAGTTTGTTTGGATGGATTTATGGATTGAGCAGTCGGTTGATAAACAGTCCGAAAAAATTATCTTTTTAACTACGCCTTTTTTGAGCCTCTGTCGCCGAGCGACATAAAGCACATGTTCCGACAGCTTCTGGAGCGAAGTAAAATAGGTTGTAAATACAGAAACAATAATGAATGATTAATGTAAGTACTTAATTTTTTTTTTGTATTTTCTAATAAAAAAACTTAATAAATTCAAAAATTTGCTTATTTATTGCCTTTAAGACAAAACAGAGTTCGCCGGGTCAGCTAGTATATGCATATAATTTGGATACAGATGTTGCAGCTGGACTCGCAAACCCTCCAAGTATTATATATAAGTATAATTAAAGTACTGTTAAAAAACGCAATTATGGCAATGTGTAATTGATGACGAGTTGCACTTGTTTCTCTACACGTACTAGGAGTTATGTTTCATAACTTCATTTTTGTAATCACTTCGAATTATTAATCGCATAACACCAAATAGACCCTTTTTTTTCGGGTAAAACGCAACAAAAAACGTATTTCCTTTCAAAGATTAACTAATTACTTGAAATTTTACTTTTAAACAATCCACCCATTTGATAAAAAAAAATTTTTGCCTCCTATATTATCTGAAATAAATACTGGTATTAACAAGATTTTTAAGGAAAGGGCCTCCTAATAACTGTCAACTGAACGCACTTTAATACTCTGCAGATGCCCAGAGCTGCGCCCGTTTTAGGAATACTTGACGAAAATAACTGCCTGCATTTGAAAGAATGCGACACTACGCATCTATGTGAAACCTTACGGCATGAAGTGTCACAAAATCGCTACTTTTAATATCTTTCTGCACTAATACATTTGTCACAAAATATTTTTTTCTAAACAATTACTTGGTATGAGATTTGTAGGTCAATGAGATAAACGTGAAATTAGTATATATGTGTGTAGATAAAAAAAATATGCATTCAGGATCACTGTAATCAAACTGCCAACAAATATTTCCTTCTCTTTCCCAGAGCCCTTTTCCCCTAGATTAGACTATTTCTTATCTAATGGGTAAAAGTGCAAGATTTTGTTGGGATTAAGGGGTTACAGTACCTTTCTAACAAATTTCTTTAATTTAAGTGAAAAAGGGAATTCTTTGAAATATTTGTTTCTGCACTTGTTTAACAATCAATAATTTATTTTCAATCATTAAAAATTTTGAAAACTTTTTTTGAAAATTTGAAAAATGTAAAAAAATTTCAATTTTTTAAAAACCCTAAGGCTTTTTGTTTCTGCACTAATTTCAAAATTTCTTTTTGCGAAATGATTGCAAGGATTACCTCAACAAATCTGTGCATTCATTTTCTTATATTTTGATTAGAAAATATTTTATGACCTTTTATGTAAAAAATTCTTAGAAAATTTTGTTCTTCGAGGTTTAACAAACTCTAAAATTTTTTGTAATTTATACAACGCTTATTCAATGCATAGTTTTGTTAAATATATTATCTTGAGTGCAAAAAGTATTGCTTTAAAGTTATATCTTTAATAGAAAAAAAATCCTTAGCATTTTCAGTAACCTAGAAACACTAAAAACTGATCACCGAGAAAAAGCACTTTAAAGTTTGGCTTTTCCATTAGAACACATAGTATGCATGCCCTAAAGTCACTCATAACTTTTTAAATAATTTAGCTAGAACAATGCTATTTTTTCTGAATGTTTTAAATAACTTTTACTTTTGAAATAAGCAATAAAATTTTTTTTGGTCTTTTGGTCACTTTTGAGGTACTGTAACCCCTTAAAATATTTTTAGTTTTTCTTTCATCTTTTAAAACATACATTTCTTCAAGTTAATTTTGCTTAGCTTTCAACTGATGACATGAAGTGTCAGACACCCCAGATAAATATATATTCGAAAATAATGTTATTTTACTTTATTTGATATCTTTATAATTTCACCTACTGTTTTTCACCAAGTAACAAGGGACTGAGCATAGCGAAGTAAGTTAGCGCAGAATGCAGTTAAATAGTTTATAGTCAAGGGTGCAATTAACCCCACCTTACTAACAGTGAGGAAAAAATTTTCACATTATAATTTTTACGCATATTTTTTAAAGTATTAATTATTATTCTATATTTAAATTGGTTATCTTCATTCCGTATTACATGGTTAATTTGCAATTTCGTCTTTAAATAGTTTTATAACAGAAATTGCAAGATCGTTATATTTGTATACAAAAGTTTTGTAACTCTTACACATAGATATTTATTTATACATGTAAATGTATGTACACATAGGCAGGTTTATTTCTTTATTGCTTAGTAATTTATTAATTTATTAATTTACAGCTGGAAAAACATATTTCTCAAAATCAAATAGAAAGTATTTTATTAGAAAAATATCTTTTTTTCCCTTTAGCCCATACATACACTGCAAAGAAATTCCAAAACGTCAAGAATTACTTCCGTGTAACAACCCTGGATTTTACAGGTTTCCACCATTTTCTTGAAAAATTAAGGTATCATTGCGAAAAATTTTCCAGAATTGTTGCATGTTATATGAATGTAAACTTCTCACTGTTGCGAAAAATATGTTTAGCTACCAGTTTCAAAATATACTAAACGTTTTTAATTATAATTTCCCCTTCAGTACAATCACGGCCCAACCAGATTGGCTGAAACCCTAATAGGGACAAAATGCGCTCTCTGGACATTGGGGTTTGCTCGTTAAAAGTGAGTTACACTCCCAAAAATTTAACATTGTACCAACCAAAATTTTTTGGTTTTCTCGTTAAATCCGTGTTCTCTTTAATTCAAGATTCGTTATAAGTTTATTCGACCGTGCTCTTTATTCAACCCTTTATTCAGTGCATAAAGATAAAACAGATGAATTGCTTTTTAAGACTTCAAAACGGATTTAGGATATTACTGAAAATTTTTCTCCGTGACAGCATTATTGTGTGTGCAAAGTCAATAAAAAGAAGGAGTAAAATATTTTGTTCTTCATAACTTATCTGCCATAAAAAATGAAAACTGTTCCACCTTTCACTAAGAAAGCTCATTCTTTTATCACTATGAAACTCATAAAATATGCACAATTTTACTACTAATAAAATAAGAGAATGGTTTTTCATCCTTCATTTGCTGCATTCTGGTAATATTAAGTATTTCATCATTCGCAATTCATAGAAAGGAGGGAATTTGAGTATCAGTTTGCTTGCATAACAGGGAATCAGTTAGAAGGTTATGTGAGAAATATAAAATTGTTGGCTGTTCTTTTTTCTTTCTAATTCTGAAATAATCTGTCGTTATCTCAAAAATTTCTCAGAAAATATCAATATCATTCATATTCTTAGCCATTTTAAGTAATTAAAGTGAAATCTATTCTGATAACAAAATAGAAGGCAAAGATAATGCAGTGTTAGACCGAAATGAACACATATACATATACAATTTATCATCAAATGTTAGTTTCTATACTAATAAATCGTTTACTTACAGATTCTAAAAGAATCATCTCCCCCCTTGCTACCATGGAACGTTGTACCATTAGTAAACGCGAAAATCTTAATTTTCTTCCATCTATCATTAGTTCATTTCCATTTCAGTTAAAGTCATTATTTCAAAACAAAACTTAACCTTTATGTGAAAAACAAACTATTAATTTTAATGAGACTGATATCGAATTCATTTCATCAATCTATTAAGCGTCGTAGTTCAGGTTTAATTGATACCATCTTTTTTACCCTTACATATATACTTCACTGAACAAAAAATTAAGACTGCTTTGAACCTAGGCAATATTTTCGTATTTTTGAAGCAAACCATTTGTTTGTAGCGTTATCAATACAGAAAGCTTTGAATTTCGTCCGTCGACGGTAATATTAAGTATTTTCCAGCTGTGCAAAAATCTACTCACTTAAAAAGCATTTTATACGTGTTCTGCATGAAAAGATGGAAAGTTTTTTCTTTACTTTTTTTTATAAAGATTGATCGAACCGATCTGCATGTTCATTAGTATGATAAAAACTAAACGAAAATTTGTCCAAATTGGAATGCGAGACATGGGACTGCAGTGGAACTAGTCTAGATGGAACTAATCTCGTTCCATCAAAGAGAAAGAACAAAAAGGAAAAAAGAAATTAGTTCGAATAGAATCGCTTCTACAAGGGCCGTAAATGGAAGAGACTGTCCGAGCTATCAACGCATACACTGTAATGAATGTTGTTTTTACAGAAAAATACGGCTAATTTTATAGTAATAAACTGTAAAAATTGCTAATTTTACTTCAATAAACTGTAAAATTGCTACTTTTGCAGTATTAAACTGTAAGATTGCTAATTTTACAGTAATAAACTGTAAAAATGCTAATTTTACAGTTTATTACCGTGCGTTTTAGTTTTAAATTGGAACCTCTGCTGCCCGTATATTACTGTTGTTTTTACAGCATAATATAGCAAAATTTTAAGGCAATAAACTATAAAATTTCTAACTTTACAGTAAGAAACTGTAAAATTACTACTTTTACAGTTTATTTCTGTGCATTTTACAGTTTTAAATTGGAACCTCGGATGCCAGTATTATCCTGTAAAAACAACAGTTCATTTTTTGCAGTGTACTGTTTGCTTTCCTGAGACTAATTTCAAAAAACAATCTTTTAATTTTTAAATTATTTTTGTTTTTCATGATTTTTTATGGGAGATGGGTAACATTTTTATGCTTTATTTTTTTTTCCTCTTTTTAATATTCTGTCTTAAAATTTCATCTAAAAATAAGATTAAAGTTTCAATCTTTTGGGAAACGATTATTAAAAAAAATATTCCAAAATTTTAATATCATTTAATTTAAATGTTTGATTGAGCGAATAAAAGTAACCCTATGAGAGAATGAATAACTTTTGTCAGTATTTGTCTCCCATGCATTTAATATTTTTGCAAATCAAAGTTTGAAACGCAGTTAATTTTGAAACATTTTTTTAAATAAACCTTTAAACAGACACAAACAACCAAAGTTTCGCATTTTCGACTTAAAGAAATAAATAGAATAATCAACTGAACATTATTATATATGTTGCTAATGCTGAAGACAAAATTTAATTTTTCAATTAAATTCAATTTAATCTTTCAATTAATATTTATCGAAATAATAGTAAAAAATGCTTTACATACCAAACGACAAAGAAAACAATACAGCCAAAAGGTAAGAAATAACCTGTTCTTTTACAATTGCATCAACAACTTTAGAAAGTTGAAAATTCCATTTAACAACCGAATTAACACAAAGAAACAGATGATTACCCCTTTTTTAATTTCAACAGCTACTGAAAATTAATTAAAATTTTTGTTACATTACCCGCTTGGGAAACAGATAATTTCCCTTTTTAAATTTAATAGAGTGAGAAAGTTAATTTTACATGTTCTTGTATTAAATGCGTGAGTGCGCTGGAAAAGACTTGTTCTTGTGGGAATGGTATTTTTGGATTTTATATTTTAAATAGCGGGCAATTCCAGAAAAAGCTCCCAAATATTTTCTAAAAAGCTTTGTTGTGTTATATTTGTCATTACCATTTTAGCTAAAAGTTGACTTTAAAAAAATTCTTATTATCATATTAGTACGGCGTGAGTATCATATAAATACAGCGTGCGTATCATACTGTAACGGCGCGGTTGGATCGAGTGTCGTGCTTACAATAAGAACGGCGGAAATTCGCGAGCGCGAATCCGGGTAAAAATATGTCGTTTTAATGTCGTCTTTTTCTTCTTCCACAGAATTCCACTCCAATTTTCCATCATCGTACATATTATTTTTTGATTGTGTTTTTTTTTTTACTTTCATTTCTTTATTTTATTCATTTATTTATTTATTGTACGAAACGCATAATTTTAGTAATATTTTATCAAACTTTGAAGTAAGACATTATTTAAAGATTTTATCACCGCTATCAGAGATATATAAAAAAGTAATTCACATTTTTGCTGTTAATCAAAAAATTACTTTAAAAAACGTGTTTTTGCTTTCCTTCTGTCAAGTGGGAATTTTTCGCACGGATCAGCAGTAAATAACTTATTAAATAAAAAAAAACCTGGATGTTAAATCGAATGATTGATAGGAAAAAAAATTTCACTCCCTATTCTTGAAAGTTCAATGACATTTTCGAGAATTTAACTAACAAAAAATCGGAAGAAATAAACTGATGCAGAACAATGGCATTAGATGTTGTGGCAAGTATAAAAGTCAATAAAAGACAGCAATGCTCTTCCAAACTTTAAGGCATCGCTTAGAGCTGAAATATAAAGCATTTATTCTTTAACCTTATTCTCTTTTTCTTTAGTATAACACTTTCATACAAAAGATTTTGGGGTCTTTGATTAGAGCCATAGAAAAGACTTTTTCAATAATAAAAAATAAATTTAAATGCATTAAATAAATCTCGTATTTCTCAAATGTTTTTGTCAGTAGTCAAAATGATTGATTCGTGGTTGATATAAATACACTGGGAATTTTCTAATCCACTTGTTCTGATTTCTGAGTACCGTTGGATTACTATAAATATCGGATTAAGCGGAAAGTCGGATTCCGAGACAGATGGATTAGCGGGTTTCAGTGTAGAACATGTCACTTATGAAGCTAGGCATAGAGACTCAATTATGTCTGTTTTTCGCAAAAAAATCATCTTTAACTGACTTTAACAAATATTCCATTTGCACCAATAAGATGATGATATTTTATTTTTTTGTTCCTCAATAACACGTCTTTTCTTAAGTGATAGTTAGGATTTTTGGTTAGTTCGTTGATTAAAGCATTATTGGTAATAGGTAATTGTTTTTCGTCACCATAAATTATATATACTAACAAAAATTCTTGCTTAAACCTTTGATTATAAAAAATTTGAGTGTAGTTTTAATTCAGATTTCACTATTCAACATACATCCAAAAACACCAATACATATTCACCAAATCAAAAATTAGCACTGCTACTAGAACTTTGTTATCAGAAACATACAGATGCTTCACGGTTTCAAGAAAATACGGGAGGATCCTTTAACGTATAAATGTATATACCAAGTTTCAATGACATACGTAAGTTAGAAAGAACTCTACTCTGGTCCCAACAGAGTAGCTTTAAATATGACCATCCGTTATAATATTTGATATATTGAAACACCGCACTTGGTTTCCATATTGGGAATACCTGCTTAAACTTTTTCTATGAGGTCAATAACCCGGTTTATGGAACATGATTTCTCTTTTTTACCTTTTCACCCCATAACGGTTCAATTTCGGTTCCTGAATCCACTTTTATAGCTATTCAGAATGAGATGAGATTCAAAATTACATGTCAAGCAATTTAAAAGCGTGTCAGGAATAAAAATGTAATAACATTACAAATTTATTTGCATAGTTTCTCTTTATGTAAGTGGAACTCTCTGTCGGGGTCGAAATAAATTTGTACTGTCCCGTTAGAGTCAATAAGATAATTCCTTAACAGTTATACAGCTACAAGACGTTAGTTGCGGAGAAACTTCAAAGAGTTAAGAAATACACTCACACAAACATAGATCGCGTTTAGAAGGAAAGTGGACTTACTAACATAGTTTGGTAGGCAATCGTTTATAGCAGAGATGAGGAACATGCGACCTCTTTACGTTTCTTGAACGGCCTTAGCCACAGTTAATTTGCATAAGTTAATACATATATAACTATATAGTTAGTAAGCACTTAAAGATCGATTTTAAAACTGTTACACCGAAAGCAGTGCGAATAATGTGCAGAATAAGACATCGTTTGTGTTGAACAAATGTTAGTCGTCGTGGAAAAGTGTAGACCAGTGTTTCCCAATCTTTTTGAGCTAATCGCTCCTTTCAAGACGCTGACTGACACCTATCGCCCCCCCCCTCGGTTTTTCTCAAAAAAAAAAAAAAAAAACATAAGTCGGCGCAAGTGAGCATCGATATTATTTGCAATATAAGTACCTAACTTTAATTTGGGAAGTAAAATGTACGAAATAAAGAAGTTATAACCAATTACTTTTAAACTAAAACTATTAATAAATAAAAAAATTACCTTTATTTTTTTTCACAAAGCGAACTGATAAGAATTTGAAGGGTAACATTTAACTAAGAGCACCGACGCACTTTTACAGAAGTACATTTTTAAAGACATTATTTTCTTTTCTACACTGGAATCTGGGGGAATTAAAAGCATTGGAACTAAAAATTTGAAAGAAAATAAATTGAAAATCTGAAAATTCATAAAATTGACAAATACTTCCTATTGTTCATCCGAGGTGCAAGGGGAAGCTCTTGAACTTTAATTTGTTTCTTTCTTAACTTGTGATTAATTGTCTGAACTCTGAACAACCGGTTTCGTACAGGTTTACAATTTCGGTTTTCACTACCCTTTTATTACTACTCTTTTCTCTTCTAAATACCCATCGCCCCTTAAGAATTTACCTTCCCTTTTGGGGGCGATTGCCCCTAGGTTGGAAATCACTGGTCTAGACGATTAAGTGATACGTTCTGCGAATGTGTTCTTTGACTCTTTAATACAAGAATGTAGAGAAATTTTGAGATTTTGACGTGCACACATCTCCCACGCACAGTCTTGCTGTGCAACTGGTATTTGACTCATATTTAGTAGATATAGCCAAGAAGTTTCTGCGGAACTACAAATCGAAATTTTTAAGTTTAGAGAAGCTTCGCGTTACGAAGTTTGATCTAAGTATTCAATTACTTTAAAGCTAGAAACAAAAGCAAATGTCCCACTAGTTTTCATCGGATTTTAAAATTTCTTAAACATTTTTGAGATCTGCTATAGTTTTTACAAGTTCGTGATTTTAAAATCTAAAAAAAAAAAGAAAAAAAAATGGCTGATAACAATACATTGAATTTTATAACTAAATTTAAAAAAATGTTGTGAAAAAATATTAAGACTTTTTCTAAACTGCTTAAAATGAAAAAAATCTACTTTCTTAATTTCATTTGAAGTTTTATTTAAATATATAGCTATTTATGTATAACAAATAGATCTTAAATAATCTTGTAACACCATTTAACCTTGTGTCAAAACAAAAAATAATTTCTCTTGCAACTTATGTTGAATTAAAAATAATGAACGTAATATTTTTTCTACTATTTTCGCAAAGGGAAATAAGTTGACGAACTACTGTTTCTTATAGAAAACTTTAAGTATTTAGGATTCGTATTATTGAAAGGAGGTTTCTGGGATTTGAGGGGACCTTTCTGTGTAGTTGAAAAGGCCTTCAGAGATTTTTTACTTAATTGATGCACAATGAACAACATTTCATCCCAATTCGACCAAAAGAAAGGACAGTTTTTAAAACTGAAGCATTAAAATCCTACTTCTTTTTACCCCAAGTGGCCATAATAAATAGATCTTAAATAATCTTGTAACACCATTAAACCTTGTGTCAAAACAAAAAATACTTTCTATTTCATCTTATGCTGAATTAAAAATAATGAGCCTTTTATTTTTTGTACTATTTTTGCATAGTGATATAAGTTGACGAACTACTATTTCTTATAGACAACTTTGAAATTTTTAACTGAATTGTTGCACAATAAACAAAATTTCATCTCCCAATTCGTCCAAAAGAAAGGAAAATATCTAAAACTGAAGCTTTGAAATCCTGTTTCTTTTTACACCAAGTGGCCATAATCACTGGCTAACCATTAATTGCTTTTTTACTTTCCTAACTTTAAAACTACAATAGTTAAGGAGTTATTGTACGGGTAAAAATATCAGGAATAAAATAAATCATTTACCCCATGGTTAAAGCGGGTATTTTAAAAGATAATAATATCAAAAACTGCCTTTCGCTACAAGTGCTCCTAGCAGGGATGGAGAAGACTGGAATCAATGAAAATGATAGAAAACAAAAAGGCGATTCGAAACTTTTGGGGAATAATAGGCAATCGCGTGGCAAGAAGAAATCATTTCTGAAGTAGCAAAAGCACGAATGTTTTTCCGCATATGCAATTGAAATGTTTTATTCTGTAAACTATATTTTTAATTGCGAAAGTAAAGTTAGCCTCTTCAAAGGGCTGTTATAAGGGCATGTTGACAGTTGCAATAAATTCGAAGTCTTTTCAGGTTTATTCCTATTCATGTCTGGAGCTTTTTTGTAAAATACGAAAATCTGACGAATTTTAGAGAAATTAAATATATGCGTGCAGTCCAAGGGTAATGCATTCAGGTGAAACGTTGTATCTGCAAAAGTGCGTTGCAGACTGCATCTGCAAAAGCGCGCTTGCTCAAATGCACCGAATTGGCGTTTTTGCGCGAACAACGTTTCACAAATTTGCGTGTGCAACGCATTTTTGCAGATGCAGCGTTTCACCTGATTTCCGCCCCAAGAAGTTTACAAGTATTGCTTTAATGTTCACGTATAGTGCAGCCATTAATTATTTGCCTTTCTGACTCAATTTTAAGACATAAACTAAGTGAAAATAATTATTCTAGAAAAAACTCTTTTATGGTGTTTTGCTTCGTGCTGAATAATTTTATAATATATCATCTAAAGTGTTATAGGAAAAGCACAGAGTTAAGATACATAGAGAGAGTGTATGGTAACCTTTCCGCCGCCAGAACCTACCTGGCTTTAACCACGTGATCTACAACCACCGCAGCGGATCATAGCATGCACTTCTATGGAGATGAACTGTTGTTTTGAGATAAAATTGTTTCTAAATGTTGTGCATTTGGATGCAAAGAAAAATCGGTCAAGGGAGGACCAATAACATTCCATAGGTAAGTTTAGTCTGTAATAATATCTCCGTTATTTTCAAAACTTTTGCTTTAATTGTTAAAAATAGAGTTAGAAAGATTTTTATCACTTTTTTGGCGAGTAACATTTTATGAACAAAATTGACAATTTTAGTTGAGCGTTTTCGCTTGCTATCTTTGATCACACAGAATGTATAGAAATCCATATCCTCATCGATAGTGTAAATTTGTGACTTCAATAAGTTCTATTTCAACAAATTAATGTTTTTGCATAGTTTGTGGGGAATGTAAAGCCTTGATTTAAATGCCATTAAATTACCATTTAAACATTTTATTCAATTAGAAGTATTTGCCCTTTCTTTCTGGAAAAAGTTACAGCAAAAGTGAAATACTCTATTTTTCGTAATTCGACCTTTTTGCACTATTCATCTGTCGGTATGACCTTATACCGCACAAGCAGAATGAAAGGGCATGTCTCAAAAATTGCATTTTTAAAAAATCACCTCCCCTACTTATGATGTCTTTTTATTCATTCTCTACTGAACTATGTGTAACTAATTATCAATTGTTTGTACATACGTAAAGCAACGGCTTTTTTAAAGATTATTTCTCGCAATTTCAGGCGAAGGGGGGGGGGGGAGTCTCAGATAGTTTTCCAACAGCTTAGCAGGGTATTTTGTTCCTGTAAAGAAGTTTCAGTGAAGATTAAAGTTATTTAATTTTGGCCTTTTTAGTTACTTATTGATTGATGGTTGAAAAAGTTATGATTTTTTTTTGAACAAATTGTACTAAAAGTTAGAGAATTCTAGTTTCTAAGAGAGGGCTTGAGCCCCCCCCCCCCCCGCCTCCCCCATATGGGGGCAGTGCCTACCACCTGATGAAAGTTTAGCCAATTTTAGTATTTATTACAGATCGAGAGAGGATTTCAAAACTATTTTGAGAAATGTCCCTTTCTCGTGGGATATCGTTATGAATATTATATACAAATTAATATTCTAAATATAGATTTTAAGGACTAATATTTGAGAAAAATTTTTCTTTTCAAAGTACATATTCATTAAGGATTTTAATGAAAGTGGTATATTTTACGAAGATTAAAAGGTAAATAGATGCTTGTGTTAAAATAAAAACACCCTTTGACAAATGCTGGTATAAGATCCGTCAGAATTTTTATCTCTGTGTGTGTGGGGGGGGGGGGGGGAGAGTTCCGGCATGTTGCCTGTTTTCAAACAGTAATGCATATCACCCTGGATTTTTGATAAATGTTGCTCTTTTTAAATATCGCTCAAAACCTTCAAAGTTTAAGTCTTGAAATCGCTTATTTGAAACTATACTTGGTGCATTCCCCCCCTCCACCCCCCCCCGAAAAAAAAGAAAAAAAAAAAACTTTTGAAACCTAATTTGAAACAAGTAGAAAATTTTATTTTTCTATTTCGTGCCATGGATTGTTTGTCGGAGATGGAACTTGCAAGCAGCAAATAAACAAATGTCTCGCGAAGCTATCGGAATGATCGAGCGATCGGAAAGCGCAAGGAAGCATTTGCCTACCAACAGCTTGCAAATGATCGCCAAAAATTTTAACGCGCCAGATCGTCAGCGAGAAAGAGAGGATTTCGTTGTAAATTACGTGATATATCTTAGCGCTACTGACATCCACTGTTCGCATCGGGAGATGCGCGGTTTATTCATTTTTAGTCTGTGAGGAAAAGGCGCATTCATTTAGGCTAATTTTGAGCCATACCCATTAACTTCGCGCTGCTTCAAATATTTTAGTTTGCTTGAGTAAAAGCCCAGTGCTGCACTCGCCTACCAAACTTATGAAATAAGTTTTCTAACCTTTATTTTACAGCAACAGTAGGCAATGTTGTGCACAGCTCATTGCATCATTCAATAATTCTGAAATTACTGTTTGGAAGCTATTTTTGAAGTTGTTTTAATTGCTCTTGCTACGTTATAATATTCTACGCAATAGTGTAAATTTTGGAAATCTTGTGATGTTGTGAAGTACCAAGAGAAGTTTTTAAACATTTACAAATTAATTTTTCTGCTTTAAAGTAGTATAGCATTTACTAAAATACCTCACGTTGCATCTCATTTCTGACGTGATGCAAAGTTATCCTAAATAGCAGAATAACTTTGAAATAGGCTAATAATGCATTTTAAATGTGTGTACTGACTATTTCTTAATTTTGAATTAGTACACTACACTTAAGGCGCTTCCTTCCGCTTTATAGCAACAAATGTATTAAAATCATTAAAGTATGTGTGGGGCAGCTTAAAATTAAGAAATAGTAGCTCAAAGTTACACGACTGCATTTAATATACACCTATTCCATAAATCATCTGCACAAAAGTGAAGCAAGTACAAAGTACAAACCCTTTTATCCTTTTTACTCATTTGAGATGATCTTTCGTATTAGCATTTTGATTCCGAAAATGAGAGTTATTACTAAGTTAACATACTTATTTTATTACAGTTGCTTTTTAACTTTTGCAAAACCGTAAAATGGTTTCAAATCCATGCCTGCTTGGATTTCATATTTGTAAGAACCTATAACGTTGCTGAGTAAAAGATCATGCATCACACTACTTCATTTTGAATAGCATTTCAAAACGCACATGTGCGAGTAGAAATATCGAGCTCTGATTACTGTTTATTTCATAAAAGAAGCATAATTATTTTTAAAATATTATTTTCGAAAATTTAGTTTTCAATGTTATTTCTGAAAATCTTGAAAAGTTGACAAAAAAGGGAAGTTGCAGAATACTGCTGTTATTCTTTATCAGTATCCCTTTTTAGTTCCGGTGGTGATATCTACATAAATAACTACATAACAAAATACTACATAAACAAAGAATATACATGTGTGTGTGTACCTTATACAAATCAACAGTTTACGTCGGATCTGGACGAAATTTGGCCGGGAGATACTTGGACACCCGGGAAGGATCATAGGGTGATTTTTGAGCGGGAAAAAGTACCGATCCGTTCGAATTTCGAATAAAGGACTTCAAAATGGCTCTATCTAGTGAAGAAAAACTTATCGGATCTTCTTTATCTTGGTCTAATTCGAAAGAACGCAAAAATACCTTTGAGGGGAGTTTCCTTCCGAAGGTTTTCAAAACCACTAATCGATGTCTCTACCCTGAAAAAAGATATGGGCATTTTTAAATTTGGAAAAAAATATTCATTTTAAATTGGATTTATAAAAATCGTCTGAACGAGCGTGAAAGAAATTAAATAGGGTGAAATAAAATATTAATGAGAAAACGGTGTTGCCATTTTTTCTTGAACATAAACAAATAAAATTCTTGCTTTTGCTTTAGGCTTTTCCTGTAACGGACGGATTTAAAAAAATTTTGGCGATTGATTAATTTTTCGTAATGCGTTCTAGCAAACTATTGATTTTAATTTAATCGTGACTTTGAGACACACGCGTCACTTGACATGACATTCTTATTCAAGATAGATCCCGTGCAGACTCGGGCCAAGTAGCTAGTAATGTGTAAATAATTTAGTGTAAAAAAGTGATAAAAATACACAAATAAAATCATCAACAGTAAAATGTTTTCTAAAAAGGAGGCGAGAGAGAGATGAATAAATTGATAATTCAAGAATAAAGAAGATAATGTCGTGACAGTCAAACGATCGCGATGGCAGTTAAAGAGATATTTGGGAGGCAAAACTTTATAGTGTTTCAATACGAAGGTTTCCCAAGTACCTAAACTTGCTTTTGTTAAGTATAGAAGCATCAATATTTAAGGTCATTCATCCGAGTTCTTTGTATCGAGATTATTCAAAAATGTCTTTTTTTCCACCGGTAAAACAGTGATTTCATTTCAAAACAGAGCTATTATACAAAAACAGAAAACTTTATTTTTGAAAACAATATTAAATTATTTCCTTCAAGTTGTTATTGTCCCTCATGTCTCAATACACTCAAAGCCTCAAGAATTTTAACGAAAAATTTTAATATTTAAAGCCATTGTTTCAATAAGTTTACGCATCAGCGTAGGAAAAAGAAAGAAACTGAATATAACATTCAAGTTAACAAAACCCAATCAAACAAAAACTCAGAATATTTTTTGAGAATAAAATAAAATAAAGGTAGAATAACTTCTACGCTGTACTTCTTTCTCATTCAACCGTTCAAAGTGTATATGAGACGAAAATAAAATTGATAAACAATCGTACAAAAAGAGTAAAATTTAAACTATGAAATTCCAATTCAAATAATGCAAAGAAACATCAACTTAAAGAAAAACTACATTGCAAACATATTAGAATAAAGGAAGGTTACAGATTATTTTTCAGATAATCTTTTTAATGCGTTTCCTGACATTGATTACGAAACTCCAGCGAAAAATGAAATGTTATCCAATAAACAATTTTCGACATCTACGAAAATAATACCGCTCATCAAGTGTCATTCACCTTCCGTCGAGGAGTACATTTGTAGATTGCGTGATTTGTGTTCTCAGCGTTCATTTCTAAGGAAAATAGTTCGTTTTACTTGGAGTTGTTAAATTAAAAAAGCTCATTGAAGGCGCGAGATGTGAACTCTGAGGGGAAGGAAACAAAAAGGCAGTCGCGGGACTGGCAGAAGCTAGGCTTTTATTGTACAGCATAGGCTTATGATGATGGAGGTATGTTGAAACAACAAATCGAATAAAGTTAAGTTAACCCTTTATGTCCCAAATTAATTCATCAAGGAATTTATGTATACATGTATACATTTTTTTGTTTTTTTAGTTGAAAATACATCAAACATATACCGATTATAATTTTTTTTTTAAATCAGTAGGGTCTAAGGCTCCATACGCCTTAAGGCCCCTAAGGAAACCGTTTCCTATCGCAGGTACCATCTGTCGGCATCTCAGCAAAGTACAAGGAGTGGTACTTAAAAGTTTCAGCATGATTCGAGCCATTTAGGATTCATAATACTAAATTAATACAAGCGGGACTTTTGAGTTCTTTCGGGGCGTAAATGGTTAATAGATAAACTTATCAATTCAATATTATCAGCTTAAAGTTTAAGTGTTATTCAGAAAAAGCATAGTTTCTGTTGGCCAGTCCTACAACTGCTATTTTTTTACTTAAAAAAAAAAAAAAACATATGAGCGATTCCATACCAACTCACCGAAAAAAAAAAAAAAAGTTGGTCGCACGACCGACTCGGATATTTTTTTAATTTGGTACACAGATTGATGGTATAGACGTATGAAAAAGCCCAAAGGGAAAGTTACCTGCTCCACTTATTTCCCGAGATACGGGTCCTCGAAGTTTGTCCGGACCTTCAAAATACCAGAAAAATGATGTTTTTTAATAATTTTTTCGAAAAATTTCTACTCATGCAATATGAAAGTGTTTGATATCTACGGAAACTAGCTACTCCTGGCATTCAGAAAAAAAATATGGCAATGTTTATAACGGAAAAGGTTAAGGTACAGCACTCTTAGAAGTTGCGATCACAAAAATTTGATTTTCCCGATTTTGCTAAAATTGAGGAATTTATTCCAAAAAAAGGAAGACATAACCAAAGGTTTACTCACTTTCTGGTAGTGTACAGATGTTTACTATAAATGGTTACACAATGCATAACTTTGATTTCTTACTCCTTCTTGGAAATATTTTAGCTTAAAGACAAACCATAAGGCAAAAAATGCGTTTTTGGCCATCTTGGCAGCCATTTTTCTCATAAAGGGGGAGCAGTAGAAACTTTAATTTTTTTTTTAAAAAACAAGCCACTGATATGTTAGCTATTCACAGGAAAAGAGTTTACTTTCGGTTATTTCTCCCATTAAGAGATATCCTGCTGACAGTATATGCATGTTTTTCGCGACGACCATATGCTTTTGTTCCCCCTCTCATGGACTTAAAATTAATTAAACCAAAAAATAATGATATATTTATTAATAGCTGTATTATCTACCCAATATGTCATGAAGTTTAATTTATTAAATCATTGAACAATAAATTAGATAATTGATGAAAACAAGAAATAGTATTTCTCTGATGCCTGAGCATTATGCATTCATAATTATAAAGCACTAAATACTTTCTTGAGAAATTAATTAACATAAAGGAGCTCTAAATATTTTTATTATAAGCAATACCCTATCTTGTGATTGGGATACTCCTGTTTTTAATTGAAAAATTTCTTGAATATCACATGAATATCAGGAAAATAAATGAGGTCTTTTCGTTTGATGTAGGATATTTTATGACAAATTTCATTTGATGGGCTACTAACTGAGCATTGTGATAAAGAGCTATTAATTTCAGCATCGAATTCCATTTTACCTTATTAACAGTTAAATATTTACAAAATAATTAAATAAATAAATTAACATAAAGCCATGCTTGAAGAATTAAAATTAGTGCAACTAATTTATTCCCATTCTGATCTTTACAAAATTGACATGCGTTGAGCACTGATAAGAACTGGCAAGAAAAAGTTTACTCACTAAAATATTAGTTCACAGATACTATAAAGCACACATTCTATTTTCTACAAAATAATACTGCAACAAAGAACAAGGGTATCCTCCTGTTTATAGCCATCAATCAGGAACATCCAATCACAAGATTGGGTATTGCCTATGAGATAAAGATTCGAAGCTCCTTTATTTTAATTGATTTTTCAAGAAATTCTTTAGTACCTACCCCTTTATACCCTTGTTCTTTGTTGCAGCATTATTTTGTAGAAAATAGAATGTACGCTTTATAGTATCTGTGAACTAGTATTTTAGTGAGTAAACTTATTCTTGTTAGCTCTTATCAATGCTCAACATAGGTCAGTTTTGTAAAGATCAGTATGGGAATAAATAATGCTCAGGCATCAGAGAAATACTATTTCTTGTTTTCATCAATTATCTAATTTATTGTTCAATGATTTAATAAATTAAACTTCATGACATATTGGGTTGATAATACAGCTATTAATAAATATATCATTATTTTTTGGTTTAATTAACTTTAAGTCCATGAGAGGGGGAACAAATGCATATGGTCGTCGCGAAAAACATGCATATACTGTCAGGATATCTCTTAATGGGAGAAATAACCAAAAGTAAACTCTTTTCCTGTGAATAGCTAACATATCAGTGGCTTGTTTAAAAACAAAAATTAAAGTTTCTACTGCTCCCCCTTTATGACAAAAATGGCTGCCAAGATGGCCAAAAACGCATTTTTTGCCTTATGGCTTATCTTTAAGCTAAAATATTTCCAAGAAGGAGTGAGAAACCCAAAAAATTTATTGCGTAGCAATTTACAGGGAGGATCTGTACACTACCAGAAAGTGAGAAAACCTTTGGTTTTGTTTGCCTTTTTTTGTAATAAATGCCTCAATTTTAGCAAAATCTGAAAAATCAAGTTTTTGTGGTGACAACTTCAAAGAGCCCTGTGGCAATTTTCATTATGAACGTTCTAGTATTTTTTTTCGGAATGCCTTGAGTAACTAGTTTCCATAGATATCTAACACTTTTATTTTGCATGAGTACAATTTTTTATAAAAAATGATTAAATAACATCACTTTTTTAGTACTTTGACGTGGCGGACAAACTTTGAGGGCATGTATCTCAGAAAATAAGTGGAGCAGGAACCTAACAATTTGGACTTTTCCATGCCTCTATATGATCAACATGTGAGCCAAATTAAAAGAAAATCCGAGTCGGTCGTGCGACCCCCATTCGGTGAGTTGGTATGGAATCACTCATATAACTCTGCTCCTGAGTGGGTTCGAACCACCAACACCGAACGTGCTAACCCAAAGTTTGTGGTCCGCGGAGCCATGGGGGTCCGTGAGTGTAAATTAAAAAATAAAAAAAAAAACAACTACTTAAAAGCAAAAATAAAACAAAATCTCAGATTGGAAAGCAGGAAGCGATTATTTATGTTCCTGGAACTTAAAACTTGGAATGCAGTACATAACGTAAATGAAATAAGCTAATTGAAGGGCCAGGGGGAAAAAAGATGAAAGTGACCAACAAGCGATTTCGAGAAAAACGAAGAACAAAGTTTGATTTCTCGTAACTCCTTGTGTAGTTAATAGAGTTTTCATGCACATTTCGGTCGATTCTCATCTTCTTCCCCCCTTGTTGTTCTACCAGATGATATTACTCCCTTATTAGCCCCTAGATAGAGCTAATATCTCAAAATTGACGAAAAAGTGACTTTCATCTTTTTTCACCCTGGCACTTCAATTCGATTTTTTTTTTTTTCAACTTGCAAATGAGATTGAACTAGCTTAGAAATCCCGCAGAAAGACAGCCTTTTACCAAAAGATGATCTTTATCTAAATCAGTAACACGAAATAAAGTAAACGTATATCTTATTATAGCATTGAAATGGCGTTGCTTTAAAACGTTAAGAAGTGTATGTTGGTAGAAAAGAACTTTAGAACTCAATTTTCTAAATTTCAAAAGGAATAAAAAAGGAAAGAAAGAAAAGGTGCGTGTACTAATGTACACAAGTTATAAGTTTTGCTTCAATTCTTCTATAAACTTTTAATTTGAAGAAATTTTACCTAAGATGAGAATGTAACTTTAACATGTAACGGAATTCTAACACACAATGAATGATATCATGAGAGTGCTAACTAGAAATGGAAAGAAATATTAAAATGTAATTATTAAATGAAACTTAAGGTTTTGTATATTCATGTATCTATATTTTTTTTCTAATTCATCAATTGATTTTATAAAATACGTAATTAGAAGCTTAAAAAATGAATTTAGCATAGTAGAGGGAAATTTCCCCAATTCGTATGGTATGTCTTGGTTCAAATACCGACGCTCAAGTGTTAGTAATTATAAATTTATCGAAAAAAAGCATGCTTTCTGATGAAATAGAAGTGCGTGAAATATAACATGAAAGTGGGATCTTGAAGCTTTGACTAGATTGGATTTTAAAAACTTTAAAAAGCTTCTTCCATTGCGCCGATATTCTATATTTCAATGTATTTTACACATTATAATGCAGCAAGTTCTAAAATGGGTAAAATATTTTTAAAAAGCAAAGGAATTAAGAACGGGTAGACAACCAGAGTCACACAATGCAATCTGAATTAATATATAATTTTACATCATTTTTCTGTCATATCTACTGCCATAGCTGCTTGAGAAATTTGGACTGTACTGGAAATGAGGAGTACGTCAAATGAAGATGCAAATTAAGTAAGAAACAACAAAATTCAATTACTCAAATAGTAGTAAGAAATATGACTGGCAAACGTAGGTTCACTGTGCTTACATCCGCATAACTCAGCAGTTTTAACCTTCCTCTACTGCGGTGGGTCGTATCTCCGACCCAAATCAAATTTAAAATTCTGTCTAATTTATTTTTACATCCTATAGTATCATTACTTTACATTAGTATCCAATTTCCAAAAGATAAATAGTTTTTTATGTTAAAAAAAGGCTCAAAAAAGAGTATGTCGGATCCGACCCAACAGTAGTGTATGTGTGATCATAAACCACCGTAGTAGAGGAGGGTTAAGAAAAAATGTTCCTTTTTCTGCCTATGCCAAATTGCTGCAGCAATTTTGTAAAGCTATTTTGTCCTTCTACTCTTGATTTATAGCACAAAATAAAGAGTGACAGATTTACAGGGTCACAAATATGGCAATTGTAAGCAACCCCCATAATAGGGGCCCCAAAAGGTATCAGGAGGGAAGTGGGCGTGAAAAATATATTGCGTAGTTCTGTTCTTCTTTGAGGAGCCGCTAAAAATGCATTGCAACTTTCACCCAAACCTGCAAATTCGCAACTAATAATAAACAACTAACTTTATAACTCACGTGATACTCTCTTACGGCCAATAACTGTTTTGACGGCTATTTCTGAAAAATGTACATTGCAAAATCTGGTAACCAAGAAAATTGCATTCTAAAATTGGAGGAGGGAATCCTAGAGATTCAGGCCATCACTATAATTTATTTTACTTACATTAGTCGAAAATTCTAATTTTTAACCCACTTCAAACAGGTGGAGGTTATAAATTCATACCGCATGTACTTTTTTTTTGCTGGTTTGTTTGTTAACTCATAGAATCTCGCACTCAGAGAACGGATTTTCATGGTTCTTTTTTTAATGGATAGAAGATGACGTAACTTTGGTCCCATACCTTTGACTGACTATATTTGTTATTTAGAAAAAAAAATATGGTTAAAAACAGCAAACTTCATATAATTTACCCGTTAAATGATTAAATATGAAACAGATTGTTATAAAACGTGGTTGCTGTGAAACAGTAGCATTAATAGTAATCATAATAAGAATTTTGAATGAAATTCATTACTGTCATGATATTTTTATTTTTATCTAATGGGCAATTCCATGCAAGTGTGGAAAAGCGTTGGAAAAATAAAACTACAGCAATGCATCTGTTTTGCATATTTTTTTATTTAAAAATGTTTGAAGTTTATTATTTATACTAATCTTTTGTCAAGAATGTAGTATTTTTGTTTGGCAGCACTTTGAAGTTGGAAATGGAATATTTAACTTTTGGTAAGGCAAATGATCAATCTTTCAACGTTGGTAAGTTTCAATTTTTTGCTTTAGATAACTGTTTTAAAGGAAGAATATTGATTATTACACTTTAATTCAATATTGTGAATTGCTTAAATGAATGTTTTCACTTAAATTATGTGATTTATATAAACTTCAAAAACGCACTGTTCTATGTAACGTAAGTTACCAAAAACATATTAAAGTTCATGATGTGCATAAAGAAAGGGCAATGCAATGTTAACAATGCTATATTTTCTATCTTATAAGTGTGTATTAAGCAAATAGTTAAAGTTTTTTTTTAAATATTGTTTATTTAATTTTTTGTGCTACAATCAAAATGTGCAACGTAAGTTACCGAAATATGCAGGTAATGTAAGTTACCTTAGTAGGACTTAAATACTTGCGTTTATAAAGAAAGTAAATTGTGAAATAAACCTATGTGGTTAGTAGAAGGTAATTTATTCAAGAATTCCTTTAAATGTACTGTATTTACCTAATTTAAATTAATCATATTTCTTAAAATATCTCTATTTGTTAATAAGATTACAATACACCTCTATTATAAATTACATGTTTCTTTTTGGCTTTTAAGATATTAATTATCTCTAAACTATATCACTGCATTCGAAATATTTAAGAGGTAATTTACTAAAAATTTTTCAGAAATGGACTTCTGTTATGCTTTAAAGTTTTGAAATATGTTTTGGAAAAAACAAATATAAAAATATTTTATCTCTTACAGGTAAAATATATTTTATTCTGCATTAAAATGCCACTAAACTCTGAAGAAAGATGCGCTGTAAAAGGGGTATGTGAAAAGTCATGTGGATATTACAGATTCGAAAATAAAAGTCACTCGTGATGGTACTAAAATATGTCAGAAAAAGCAAAATTTATCAAAACTATTTTCTGAAGATCCGAACATTGACAATCAACATTTGAGAACTAGAAATGGACAAACTGTGGGGTTTCGTTTAGTTAAGTATTTCAAGGAACAAGAAGAAAAAACAGAGATAAAAGCCGGTGAATGGTGTGTGATGAAGTACGAAAATACATTGTATCCTTGAGTTGTGACAATTATTGAAGAAAACGAGTTTAAAGTAAAAATAATGACTGCTGTTGGAACCTCTTATATATAGCCAGAAACGATAGATGAAATTTATTATGAGAAAACGTGATTCGAAAAATTGAACCTACATGAACTTGTTAATAGCAAAGACTAAATGCATTTAAAAGTTTTATGTTATGTAATATTTTCGATTGTTCATTGAATTTGGTATTAAATTTCTATAAATTCAATTTATAATTGTTAATTTTCAATATTTTGAACTAAACTAAGCTGTAATTTACATTCATTAATTTTTGTAATAAAGATTTGGTTGTAAGTAAAAATTTTGTAACGTAAGTTACTGTAACGTAAGTTACCCAGTCAAAAATTCCCGTAATTCCCAATTTTTGAAATAAAATTTTAAATTAATGAAAATCAATTCCTGAGCATTATAAGGAACTGATAAATTATACTTCAAACAAGAAAACAGCTGTAATAGAGCAGAAATTTGCCTTCGAACCAATTTTCATATTATGTCATTCCCTTTTTGTGTAACGTAAGTTACTGCCTTAATTTTGACTGCTAAATTTTGAAAAATTTTAATGCATCGAATATTTTTGCATTTTAATTTTGCTTTTGACTGTCATTTTCATAGAAAATTTTTATTCAAGGTTTGTATGACAATATTTGTCTGTACTGAGGTGCGAAATGCCTAAGCGCTGGTCAAAATGTAACGAAAGTTACCGTGGAATTGCCCTAATGCTAATAATAAATAAAGGGGCCAACCTTGCAAAATGCATAAGATTTCTATCACGAGTAACTATTGTTTTGAAATATATAAGTTAGTTTGAGATACCGTTATCATGCAAATATTTTATTTAAATTAGCATACAAACAAATCCCAGAGAGATACAAGGATTAGTTTTTAGTGCCAATCGTTCAAAATTTTAGACACGTCGGTTCATATATAAATTTTAATATGGAGCATTTATGTGAAACAATAACAGTAAGCGTTATGATGACAACGTGACACTGTTTCTGAAATACATTCACACAGAAAAGAAAGAGCTAAAAAAAATTTGAAAAAAAAGGGGGGCAGCTAAAAATTGCTCTAAAAAGTAAAAATAATTTTATTCTTTAAACACCATTCATGCTACTTTTAAATATAAGCTTTGAAGTCGGCGCAAGAACAATAGGTAAAATCATACGTAATTATAACTCAGCTATAAATATAAGCAAAAAACGGCAAAATTAAACCGGTCAAAAGGTACGAGTGTTTTTTCTGAAAAATGTGAACGAAATACAGTTATATATCATGTTACCTAGTATCATACTTGCCCCGACTCAAAAACTTGTGTTTTCAGGAACTTATTCTTTTGTTTTTTAAAAGTTTCAAAATATTTACATTTTTGGAGTAAAATACTATAATTTGGGGATTTTTTGCGGGAAAGATAACTTACAAATGATTTTTTCTGAAGGTGTACAGAATTTGTTTTGCAAAATTTTCATTTTATAAAAGTATTTTAAATTCAGTTGAAATTTTCTTTAACATTTGACTTTTCAAGTTCAATCCATTCTTTTCAGGCAAAACAAACAAATTTAGTTAATTATTCTGTCTATAAACATTAGCGAAAGAACTGAACGCTCTATTTTCATCGCTTCACAAATATTTTCTTCAACATTTTTTCCGTAAAAACTTTTTCTAAAGCAATGAATATAACAAAGCCCTTTTTAACAATAGAACTACTAAAACAAAATTACGCTTCCGATTTCTCTTTTTTTAATGAAAAGGATTATTCGGCTGTAACCTTTTCTTCCATTGGTCTATGTTATGATGCTTTATGATTGTTTGGACTTTCTAAAAAAAAAAAAAATGTTTACCACGGGTTTCTTGGCTCCATGTTAATTGTTTATTACTTGATTAATGCAAAAAAAAAACGAAATAAATCAAGCATTGAATGAGGAAAAGAAGCGGAAAACTTAGCTTCCTGAAACTTGCAAGAAGTTAGGCAGGGCTAGAGCTTGACTCGGAGTCAATCATTTCTACCTGTTCATTAGACTGATAATGCTGTAAATTATATAATTGCTTAATCTTTAGAAGTAAATTGTTGAGTAAAAGGCGAGTTTTAAAAACATTAGTGTAACCCCGTTCAAAATAAATAACTACTTTTAAATTTCGATGTTTGAAAATCAGTACATGACAAATAAATTAAGATGGTTCGTAGCTTGTTTAAAAGTGACATAGCTAAATGCGAGTAAGGGTAAATGTTGCTTGATTTGTAAACAAAAATGAAATATGAATTACACGGAAGTAAAAGCATTTTTCTCGTAAAGCGAGAGAATTCGATTAACTGATATTTATTTAACCGGAAGAATGAAGACATATTTTGCTATAAGTTTTCGGCTTCACTCTGAAGAACACTATAACATAAAGATTTAATTTATCAGTGGAATTGTGTGATGTGGATTTATCCTGTTCTAAACCGAAAATATTTCAAATGTGCCGCAAAATTCATGTCACTTAATGGTATAAATTGTCAAAGTATTTTATTTTGGAAATAACTGAAGCATAAATTATAGAATTTTAGAAATATTCAAATCATCCTTTCGTTCACTAATGTTTAAAACAACCAATATTTAAAATGACTCATGACATTAAAATGAAAATGCCTTCATGTCTAAGATGAACTTTAGTTTACTTATTTTAATGACATTCAAGTAAAGTTAATGTATATGTGTCTCCATAGGATATTGATTCGACCTCAAAGAACCTATTGTTTACATATTTGGAGGAAAATGTATCTGGAATTGATGTCATACCATGGTTAATGTTGCGCAGCAAATAATAATTTCATTAGATTAAATTTTGAAAGCTTTTATACTGAGTTTGAATGATTTTTTGAAGCTATGCTTCTTATGGGACATAGTGGATTCTGGATTGAACTGGTAAAAAAAGACATAAAAAAACGTTCCATTAGTCGATATAGTTCATTTTCAAAATTCGTCATTTTTATACGGTTTTAGCACGCTGAATAGTGTAAAACAAGTTTCAACTCGATAACACTTACCATTCCGGAGTCAAATCGATTTTAGTTAAACATAAACTTTTTTTTTCTATTTTTTGTATTTCTTGAATTTTTAATTACTTCTAGGTGTCCTATCGACTTCAAAATTTGTATAGAAACGGTGACTAACGTATACTCTTAACCTACATAAAAGTATTTCACTAATATACTTTAATTAAAATAAAAGTTTTGTAATTTGGTTAAAAAAAACTTTTGTAATTGAATGCTAAAAGGTGTTCCAGTTAGGGGGTTCCGCAATGCCCTTCTCGTATAGCAATATTCTTTGTTATAACATATGTTTATTTAGGAGCGAGAGGTTTAAAACACCAATTATTTTTCTTTCAAGCTAACATGAAAAAGTAAAAATTATATTAAAAAAACTAGTTCATAAAACCAAACGCCTTATAAAAAAAATAAGCTCATAATGTTGAAGGCATTTTAAAACAACAATTAAGTGTCAGTTAATCATTAACCCTTAGTAAAAGCATAACTTGTGTTGACTAGTCCTGCGACTTCCATTTTCTTAGCACGAAAAAAATACACTCTTCTCTGTCTGTCCATAGCAATATTGAAATTTTTTCAGAAAACATACGAGTACTACTATATTTCTTCTTTAAAAAATTACTAACTTATGACTTCGAACAATTCTACTTAATCTCAGAACTTTACTTTAAAAAGTCAACTTCAATCTTGATTCTCTAATAACCAACTAAAAAGTTTACGTTTAAATATTTTCTTTCATTCTCCGACGGTTATCCCATTAGAAATTTGTCGTCCTTTACCGTTCCGATACATACCAAAACAAACTTGTTCTCAAGGAAACACTCGAAAAGTGTCATAGGAGCGATTCCATACCAAATCACCGAAAATAAAAAAAGTTGGTCGCACGACCGACTCGGATTTTTTTTTAATTTGGTACACAGATTGATGGTATAGAGGTATGAAAAAGCCCAAAAGGAAAGTTACCTGCTCCACTTATTTTCTGAGATACATGCCCTCAAAGTTTGTCCGCCACGTCAAAATACTAAAAAAGTGATGTTATTTAATCATTTTTTATAAAAAATTGTACTCATGCAAAATAAAAGTGTTAGATATCTATGGAAACTAGTTACTACAGGCATTCTGAAAAAAAATACTAGAACGTTCATAATGAAAATTGCCAAGGTACAGGGCTCTTTGAAGTTGTCACCACAAAAACTTGATTTTGCAGATTTTGCTAAAATTCAGGCATTTATTACAAAAAAAGGCAAACAAAACCAAAGGTTTTCTCACTTTCTGGTAGTGTACAGGTCCTCCCTGTAAATTGCTACGCAATAAATTTTTTGGGTTTCTCACTCCTTCTTGGAAATATTTTAGCTTAAAGATAAGCCGTATGGCAAAAAATGCGTTTTTGGCCATCTTGGCAGATATTTTTCTCATAAAGGGGGAGCAGTAGAAACTTTAATTTTTTTTTTAAACAAGCCACAGATATGTTAGCTATTTACAGGAAAAGAGTTTACTTTTGGTTATTTCTCCCATTAAGAGATATCCTGCTAACAGTATATGCATGTTTTTCGCGACGACCATATGCTTTTGTTCCCCCTCTCATGGACTTAAAATTAATTAAACCAAAAAATAATGATATATTTATTATTAGCTGTATTATCTACCCAATATGTCATGAAATTTAATTTATTAAATCACTGAACAATAAATTAGATAATTGATGAAAAAAAGAAAAAGTATTTCTCTGATGCCTGAGCATTATGCATTCATAATTATAAAGCACTAAATACTTTCTTGAGAAATTAATTAACATAAATGAGCTCTAAATAGTTATATTATAAGCAATACCCAATCTTGTGATTGGGACACTCCTGTTTTTAATTGAAGAATTTCTTGAATATCACATGAATATCAGGAAAATAAATGAGGTCTTTTCGTTTGATGTAGGATATTTTATGACAAATTTCATTTGATGGGCTACTAACTGAGCATGGTGATAAAGAGCTATTAATTTCAGCATCGAATTCCATTTTACCTTATTAACAGTTAAATATTTACAAAATAATTAAATAAATAATTTAATATAAAGCCATGCTAGAAGAATTAAAATTAGTGCAACTAATTTATTCCCATACTGATCTTTACAAAATTGACATGCGTTGAGCACTGATAAGAACTGACAAGAAAAAGTTTACTCACTAAAATATTAGTTCACAGATACTATAAAGCATACATTCTATTTTCCACAAAATAATACTGCAACAAAGAACAAGGGTATCCTCCTGTTTATAGCCATCAATCAGGAACATCCAATCACAAGATTGGGTATTGCCTATGAGATAAATATTCGAAGCTCCTTTATTTTAATTGATTTTTCAAGAAATTCTTTAGTACCTATCCCTTTATACCCTTGTTCTTTGTTGCAGTATTATTTTGTAGAAAATAGAATGTACGCTTTATAGTATCTGTGAACTAGTATTTTAGTGAGTAAACTTATTCTTGTCAGTTCTTATCAGTGCTCAACACATGTCAGTTTTGTGAAGATCAGTATGGGAATAAATTAGTTGCACTCATTTTAATTCTTCAAGCATGGCTTTATATTAAATTATTTATTTAATTATTTTGTAAATATTTAACTGTTAATAAAGTAAAATGGAATTCGATGCTGAAATTAATAGCTCTTTATCACCATGCTCAGTTAGTAGCCCATCAAATGAAATTTGTCATAAAGTATCCTACATCAAACGAAAAGACCTCATTTATTTTCCTGATATTCATGTGATATTCAAGAAATTCTTCAATTAAAAACAGGAGTATCCCAATCACAAGATTGGGTATTGCTTATAATATAACTATTTAGAGCTCATTTATGTTAATTAATTTCTCAAGAAAGTATTTAGTGCTTTATAATTATGAATGCATAATGCTCAGGCATCAGAGAAATACTTTTTCTTTTTTTCATCAATTATCTAATTTATTGTTCAATGATTTAATAAATTAAATTTCATGACATATTGGGTAGATAATACTGCTAATAATAAATATATCATTATTTTTTGGTTTAATTAATTTTAAGTCCATGAGAGGGGGAACAAAAGCATATGGTCGTCGCGAAAAACATGCATATACTGTCAGCAGGATATCTCTTAATGGGAGAAATAACCAAAAGTAAACTCTTTTCCTGTGAATAGCTAACATATCAGTGGCTTGTTTAAAAAAAAAATTAAAGTTTCTACTGCTCCCCCTTTATGAGAAAAATGGCTGCCAAGATGGCCAAAAACGCATTTTTTGCCATACGGCTTATCTTTAAGCTAAAATATTTCCAAGAAGGAGTGAGAAACCCAAAAAATTTATTGCGTAGCAATTTACAGGGAGGACCTGTACATTACCAGAAAGTGAGAAAACCTTTGGTTTTGTTTGCCTTTTTTTGTAATAAATGCCTGAATTTTAGCAAAATCTGCAAAATCAAGTTTTTGTGGTGACAACTTCAAAGAGCCCTGTACCTTGGCAATTTTCATTATGAACGTTCTAGTATTTTTTTTTCAGAATGCATGGAGTAACTAGTTTCCATAGATATCTAACACTTTTATTTTGCATGAGTACAATTTTTTATAAAAAATGATTAAATAACATCACTTTTTTAGTATTTTGACGTGGGGGACAAACTTTGAGGGCATGTATCTGAGAAAATAAGTGGAGCAGGTAACTTTCCTTTTGGGCTTTTTCATACCTCTATACCCTCAATCTGTGTACCAAATTAAAAAAAAATCCGAGTCGGTCGTGCGACCCCCATTCGTTGATTTGGTATGGAATCGCTCATAGGTATGTACTAAGATTTGTCATGCGAGGAAACATAACAACGGTAATGGTCAATGCGTAGCAACATTAATCCATTTCGTCTTGTAGAAAATACTAAAATAAAGTTTGAGTGAGCAGTAAAACTTATCGGTCTGCAGTGATTTGTGAAGTTAAAGCTAATTCTTGCATTTTGACTAAAGTGTATTTTGTTTCATTTAGCGATTACCTTACAGCTTCTGAATAAGTCTGAAAAAAAAAATCTGACGAATTAAAAGTATTCCCAATCATCAGTTGCAGACAGGTTTTTAAAAAATATATTTAGGTTTTTAAAAAATATGTATTTTTTCTTTTCTTTGATTTTTGATTGCTCCATAATTGATTACTGCCAGTTGAAAAAAATTATAATTTTGCATAAATTTCAGTTTATTTTTTCAGCATTTTTACAACAAATATATACATAGAAATAAGAACAACAATAAATAGTTATATATTAAAAGTTTTACCATAATACACACACACGCACACAAGACGGATGTATCAAGAAAATAATATTCAGTGATAAATGTGCTCAGTTGTAATACAAGTAAAAGATGATGTTTTAAATTTTTAGTATTAAAAAGAAAACTATTTATTTTAAAGCGGACAAAATAAAAATGAAAAACATATTCTAAATTAATTAATTTAAATATCTCAGATATAGAAATTCTTAAGGTTGATATGATTTAATGAACGATCATTCATAATTGAGGTATCATTGTATTTTATTCTCTACCTTTCCGCTTTGTAACATTTTTAGAACAACTGATTCACTTCACACGTTAATGGCAACCACAAAATATTTCAATTTTACTGAACTTTTACTACTAGGATGGATATAAAGTTAATCGAAAAAAACATTTCGTGCGATGAATTCACATCTGGAAGCCCAATTTTTCCCCTTGAAACTCCAAAACACGTGTCTGCAACTTTTCGCAAATTTGTGCTTTTAACTTTTTTTTTCTTGCTATTACTAAAGTATTTCTAGTTGGGAATACCGAGTAATTTCAGGGGCGCTCTTTTAATCTGCAGAAGAACGACAGATCAATACTGGTGCGTTCTGCTAAGCACGATACTTACTTTTTTTAGTGCATTAGCATAAATTAGGAACTTTTTCACTGCTTCCAAATTTTTATTGATGTACTTTCATTCTTACTGTTCATTACAATATCTAATATAGTGGTACGGCAAAGTAAGGGCTTAAACCAGGCGCGTAGATATTCCTATTTTTAAATAATTTGGTATCTTAGTGATCTTTTTTGTTTCTTTTTTGAGCATAGACTCTACACAAGAATGTTTGTTAAGGGGTTACAGTACCTTTCTAACAAATTTCTTTAATTTAAGTGAAAAAGTTAATTCTTTGAAATATTTGTTTCTGCACTTGTTTAAAAATCAATAATTTATTTTCAAACATCAAAAATTTTGAAAACTTTTTTTGAAAATTTGAAAAATGTAAGAAAATTTCAGTTTTTTTAAAACCCTAAGGCTTTTTTGTTTCTGCACTAATTTCAAAATTTCTTTTTGCGAAATTATCATAAGGAAAACCTCAACAAATCTGTGCATTCATTTTCTTATATTTTGATTAGAAAATATTTTGTGACCTTTTATGTAAAAAAATCTTAGAAAATTTTGTTCTTCGAGGTTTAACAAACTCTAAAAATTTTTGTAATTTATAAAACGCTTATTCAATGCACAGTTTTGTTAAATATATTATCCTGAGTGCAAAAAATATTGCTTTAAAGTTATATCTTTAATAGAAAAAATTCCTTAGCATTTCTAGTAACATAGAAACACTAAAAACTGATCACCGAGAAAAAGCACTTTAAAGTTTGGCTTTTCCATTAGAACACATTGCATGCATGCCCTACAGTCACTTATAACTTTTTAAATAATTTAGCTAGAACAATGCTGTTTTTTTCTGAGTGTTTTAAATAACTTTTACTTTTGAAATAAGCAATAAAATTTTTTTTGGTCTTTTGGTCATTTTTGAGGTACTGTAACCCCTTAATGATAGAATTTGGACAACAAAGGGTAACTTGGTGTCAAACTTAATGATTTCTTCTTGCCCTACATTTGCATTCCCTACATCATATAGGTAGAAACTCACAATGTTTGTTTTGGATGCACGTAGTGCAATCATTTAATTCTAAATTTTCTTTAAGCATCTAATGTATTGCTTGAATATTTCTTTGTCATAGCTTCTTATATGGCTTAAACTTATGCATGTTTTTCCATTGTAAGCAGGTATAATGAATAAAAAAATCCGTAATAATGTGAATATTTACAAACCTTAGTAAAAAAAACTCCCGAGATTTGAAAACGAGCGGACCATTACAGGTGGAATTTTTGAAAAATTCTTACCAGGTAAAAAGAGGAATGGTTCATGTGTGATATTGGTGAACTCAGATTACAATGTAAACGTGATATCAAAGACCCCTACTCTCATCTTTAAACGGAATCATTGTATTTCATTTGTAAAAGCGCCATATATGTATGAACATTAATTTCTTCATTTGAAATCACCATTTATTACCAGTTATTTGAGATTATCGCTTCCAAGTAAACTGCATTTTTTGTGTAACATGCTTACCCTTGAAATTAATCCAAAAAGCCTTTTTTAATCGTGCAAATAAATCATAAGTTATTTCCGATCTCGTGCCACTTCTTGATTTCGTTGTAATGTTGCTTGTAATGCTCCTAATAAACTTCTTAATTCGGTAGTTTTATTTTCAAGGGACCTTTAGTAATCACAAAAGTTGAAATCATCAATTTTCTTTCAAAAATGAGAGGAACAATAATGAAAATAATTTTTGAATCCCACATTGGATTTATTTGGAGATAAACATGTATAACTTTTATTTGCTTGTATTCAATTTGATTTTCTCTCAATGCGTGCATGATGAGGGATCAATTTTTCATTTTGGTTTAAATTATTGATAAAAATAATCTCGATTAGGCTGATGTATGTTTTTCGCACTTTATTCCTTATGTATCCAAGCCTTTTTCATACTGAACACAGGTTTTTAAGGAATTATATTCATGAATAACATATTAGATTTATGTTTCTGTGGTAAACTACGTGAACCCTATTTTTTCGGCGATTGTATTTACCAACGAATTAAACTAGTTATCAAACTTTCACCTGCTTTTAGAAAAGAGAGCAACAGCAGATTGGTGATGCACGATCGTCCTTTATTTTCTTCCTAATTCGTTCAAGTTTGTCAATTAATTAAGGGCTGAGTGTTTGAAGCGTATGTTCATATCTTCACCGTGGCTTAGATTTTTATAAGCTCCCGTTATATTTGTCAATAGCTTTACTCTTTCATAAATGGCTTTTAATTTTAGTAAATTGTTCTTATGAGTTATATTTATAATAAATCTGAATAAGTTGACAATTTTGATACAAAGATTTTTCAATTTATTCTCTTGCTGAACCTGTTCTCATACTTTTCATTCGAAGTGTGTCGGTTTTATTCTATTGATCTCGTAAAATCTTGCTTAAAAATATCATTTCCAGATTACGCAAATTTTATTATTGCAGTTAAGAAGTTTGTCAAATTGTTGATTGTTACCTTTGAATCGAGACATTTTGAAACAAATTAATTTGAATATCGATGTAATAAACAATAACATACAGGGTGTCCACTCCAATCGTGGACCAATAGCTAATTTCTAAACCGTTAGAGATAAGCATATAGTTTATTTAGGAAAAAATCTCCAAATTACGAAAGGAATTTTGGGTCCATTCAATGTTTTTCAAAAAATCAAATTTTGAAAGAGTTACGAAATTTAAATTTTTATACAGCCCCCCAGTCCTATTAATCATATTTAGTAAAACATTCTTGACACTGTAACGTTTAAAACTAAAAAAAAATCGCTCTTCTATTCATATAATAAATAGCAAATCGTAAATATTGAATTAAGTTTTAAAACTTAGTCTCGCAATGTATTAAAAAAATAATGCAGTTATTATCTAATAGAGCAAATAACAAACTCCTAAGGAGGCATGCAATTGACCTTTGAAACTGATTCATTCAGCTAATACATTTTTTGTCTTTCGCAAATTAACTGCCAAAATTCATCAGGACACATAAGGGAGTTCACTAACTAAAGAAGTCGAAAGTTTAGGAATAAAATCTTTTTTTTAAGTATGTAAGCTTAAGTAAGTTAGAATCTTCCCTTGTAACTATTGCCTTGTATTAAGTTTAGTGGTTTTTAATTATTCATTTCTTTGTCTCAATAATCTTCAACTTAGGTGTAATTTTTATAACTTAGTGTTAATTTGAACTAAGATGTAACTATTCTTAATATATCTTATAAACTCAATTAATCTTTAAAGAAAATCACGACTGCTTGAAGTTTAGCTACTGAATCAAGGTAAATGGAGAAGGTGAAAAGAAATTCCATTTTGTTGTTGTTCGTTGCCAAAAAGACCTGATTAACACTGAAGGATACTTTTTCTTGAAACAGCAACAAAACGATATTCATAAATAATTCAGTGGGTAGGTGGGACAATGAAAAGGTCACGACGGGATGAAATATGGTTTCGTTTTTTCTGGACAAAAATGTGCCTTTTTGATAGGCCGCCAGAAAATACAAGGCTCTTTAGTGGAGATGAAGCGCATTGGTAATGTACGCAAAGCATTAGGGCCTGAAAATGACTCTAACATTGGTTTTATGTACGCTACAAATGAGTTGTATCTCTACGAAAGGGCTATGTACACTAACCGAAATATCATAGGTAATTGCTTTGAAGAAGTGTACATTTACAAATGCCATTTTACTGTGAAACGCACTTTTACAGCAATATTTTCCCAATTACTTTACAAAAACAATTTTAAGTTTAAAAGAATAATACCCACTCGACACAACGATAACACTCAAACGTCATGCACTGAACCTCAAAGACAGGAATGTCATTGGGAAGGGGGGGGGAGGCAATTGTGCCCCCCCCCCCCGAAATGACATAAGTGGGCGTAGTTTTTCATGTTTTCCGATGAAATTGCATTGTGTTTGGACCCCCCCCCCCCCCGGAAAAACTTGAAATGACGGCCCTGCTCAAAGATAATATTCAGAGTTTACAAAAAAGGAAAAATTCTATATTTATGATAGAATTCCCATAAATCGCTATTTTATTCGTACTGTAGAATACAGTAATCTATTAATCCACTTTTCTTCTCGAAAAGAAGAAAAAAATCCTTGCAACTTTTGCAGATTCCGATACTTTTTAAGTTTATATGAAAAATATTTCTACATCAAATGAAAACTGTATAGCAACTCCATTAGTTTTTTTAAACACCTTTGAACTTTGATGAATATTCGTAAAGGTGAATTTCAAATGAAAAACCCATCTTGAGACACCTTTTACGATATTCTAAAGAGTAAAATAACGCCAGAAAATGCATGCATTATTAAAAATCAGAGAAGCGGCGGAAAATTTGGTTTCAATACTTTTCCTTAGTTTGAATCACGCATCTGAGTGGGCGCTTTGATGGGACTAGCAGTTCATAAAAATGAATTTAATTTCAGAACAGCTTTTTTGCAGTTTCATTACTGCAAAAACTGAAATTGTGGTAATATGCATACACATATTTCTGCCAAATGTAAGAAGAATTCAGCTTTTTTATAAAAAATTTCAAATGATCAATAGTTGAAATTTCATAATAAAGATATAAAAAAAACCACTGTTACACTTTGTTCTCGCAGAAAAGAGAGAACTAAACGCACAAAATTAAAATAAGAAGAAAGAGACAGATGCAACTTCTTGAGAAATATTTTAGCATCACAAAACTGATGTTGTACAAAGACGAAATGTTGTAATGGATGTAACCAGTTTTTAACAAAAAAATATAACTGTTGAGAAGTTTTAAAGAAAATAGAAAAAAAGTAGCTACTTCGATTTTTGCTCACTTTTATTATAGAGGAGAAGATAGCACATAAATTTTATAACTCCTTGAAAAATAAAATTAGAACTTAGAGGAAATATTTTTCTCTTTTTATTTGATAGATATTTCAATTCCAATTAAAAACAGATTTATTTCCTGCTTCTAAGAATCTACAGTCACAGCCAGAATTCACACACACACGCACACAAGTAATACTTTCACTAATGGGATAACTTTTGATACATAGCACCGCAACAGATGATTATGACGTCGTATTGATCTTAAAATTTTCGGAGATCTGAAATTACTGGACACGGTTGGTTTTCAGACACTTGTTATTGCATTTATATCCTAAAACTAGGTGCCTATTCCGCAAAATTGTAAATTTACCTGTCACAAAAATGCTGTTTACTAGTTTAAAAGTTTTCAAAGCAATTAAAAATTACCTTTTTTATTTTTATTGTAATAATATTCCATTAAAAAAAATGCCAAAAAAATTAATTTCCATATGTGGGCAATGGTTTGGTAAGTGCTTTGACATTTTTGGCAGGCATTTGTTTCGTCTAAAACTTCAAGATTTTAACAACCAACTGTAAATGTTAATCAGTCTCAAAATAAATAAATAGCATATAATAAAATTCAAATTTAATGCTTGCACTAATAACTATTTTAACAACTGCAGTGCTGCAGTTGGGAAAAAATATTTGAAGGAACTCACTTCGGGGTTTGGGGGAGGGGGGGGGACTCACCCAAAAAAAGTTATACATAACCAATTCACATTACATCTGCATTATTTTTACAATGAAAAGCCAAATATTTCGGGTTGTTATCCCCCTCTCCCCTTGTTTACATCATTGTAATAAAAATGCGCTTTTATATTCAACCTAAATATACGTTTTATTTTTCTTTGACAGAGGGCTTCTGTCCAGTGGCAGAAATAAGAGCGGAGAACTGTTCTATTTCCTCATCAGCCTTTTTGAATGTGTGCAAAACGGATACGGACTGTCCCGGGACCAAGAAATGTTGTCACAGTGGATGTAGTAAGGTGTGCATCGGTGCATTGCCAGTACCACCAAATCAAGTGTCTCGAAGAAATCGGACGCCACTGAAGCACGGATGATGTCTAAACACCTTAACTCCTAGATATATCATGATGGAGCAACAATCAATCCAGACGTTTGATTGAAAAAGAAAAAAAAAATATCCCCCACTATTGAAAAACGCCAAGATGTTGTGACATTCCAAAGTACTTTTTTAACGAACTTGAAAAGTGATTGGTATCTGACATGTAAAAAGCCAGTTCGTTTCGATCTGAAAGTTCAAATACCATTTGAGGCAGCAGGAAGCAAAGGGATGTAACTCTTTTTAAGTCTTATAATAAAGCGGGTACTATGTTCAAACCGTAGGTAGGCTTTCGTCGAAAAGTTTTTTTAAATCATACTGTGTAGCAGCCCCACCCTGGGCTACTGTTACCACAAGGCATGGGAGTTTCTGTCATCATTTGTACTGCCCATTACTAAATTTTTATTTTTGAGAGTTTCACCCCTTTGCTTCTACGTGCTTCATTCGTTATATTTATGTCCCTAGACAGCACATGCCTAAAATCAAATTTAAACGAAAAGAGGAAAGAATTTCATAATTGTAACGCAAAGCATAGATAACTAATGCTACTATCCCTCTATATAATTCATTTATTTATTTATTTCTTTTTTTTGTTAGAAATGCATAAGGATTAATGATGTATAAAAACCCATAATCGAGAAGTGCTTCTTGGCTCACTCCCAAAAAACTATAATGCTATGTTTTTGACAGAAAAAAAAAGAGATAAAGGTTTTTTTCCCCCAGGTGAACAATAGCAGATTTAACTCATTATTTTCAAAGCAAAACTAAATCGCAGTTCAAACACAGGTCCGAGTGATTTCCGTATTTCTTTTTGAAAGATATGAGTTGCTTTTGAAGATTTGAGTCTGTTTTCTTTTCTCGTAACACGTATTCCTGAGCCTATACTATATAGACAAAAGTCACCGGATACTCCCAATGAGAGACATTTTTTCAAATTTTTGGAAAAATGTTGCATTAATTATTCTGTAATCTTGGTCAAATAAAGGGCAAGTTTGAGTTCACACTTTTCAATATATATTCCACCACGTGAGTATTTTGAAGACCAATAGCAAATAGGAGAGGAAAGATAGGTTATCAACCAGTTTGTACTACAAAAAAAGCAAAAAACAAAGCTGTAAATCTTTGAAAAAAAATGTGCATACTGTGCCCCCCCCCCCTCCCTCAATCAACAGCCTTTAAATCTGAGAAGTATACTATTCTCAAAACAAATAATTTAATAAAAATAAATCACAAAGACGAATCATACTTGTTTATTCATCTTTATGTATATTCAAAAGTATATTTTATATATGTTTAAAATGTATGTTTGTAAAATTCAAGTCTGAAAACTTTTCGCTCAGTTTTGTAACCTTTCATTTTAATGTATGTATAAATTTAATATTTTTTTCTAAATCTTCAAAGGGACACTATAAAGATCAAATGAAACAAGCAAATTAAGAGAAATAAAAGTTCTGTGATAGATCAGTTTAAAATATTTGATGTCATTCGTTATTACATTGACTATTCTTTGATACTGTAATCTATTTGCAAAACTAAATCAAAAGCAAAACCAAGGAGTCAAAAATTATTAATAAATAAGTAAATAAATAAATGAAAAACAAATAAATGAAAATAAAAAAATATTAGGTACACTCGTATTTTAATGTATCCAAAGCATTCGACTTGTTCGAAATTTTGATGTTTATATTAAGAAAATGGTTTCACTGTAGAATCATTCAGCATTCAATTATAAATATTTAGACAATATTTCACTTTGGTTCATACAATGACTCTAAGCCTAAGACAAAAAAGAACCATGCAAAAATCCAAAGATCAATTAAAACACCAATAACTCATATCGTTTTAAAGCCTTTATCAATGAGACATTTCAGCAATCTCCTTTTACGGATAAGAATCGCTCTATGATTAATCAATTAGATTACTATTGAAATCTAAATTAAAATGTCAAGGCGGTCTCAAGTTCAAATGAAAAAAAAAATGTGGAGGGAGAGGGATCACCGTCATCTACATCACTAAACAAACTTTTTAATCATAATTCTGAAAAATTTTTGGCGGTAAATTTGGCTAGTGATCAGAGAAGTTTGACCGCGGGTAGACAAATTGTAACATTTCCTTAAGAGTCAAAAATGTGTCGATAGCTCGAAATTTTTGGAAACAACAGCGTGCTTCTCAAGTCTTGCACTGATAAAGAAAAACTCATTAAAAAAACTGCTCATTTAAACATTATTCTTTCATTTTGATCCTTATCTTAAAAAGTTTGTTTCACAAACGTTGCGTGAGAATTTTATATTTCTGAAATTTAGACACTTTTCAATTTCGGGTTTATAAATATAGAGCAACTATAATTGAATCGTTTACTTCAAAAACCAGTCAAACAACAAAATTTCTAATTTTCATCAACATATCATCACATAAACTTATTCAACCGCGATTATAGCACTTTTTACTGGAGAAATATATATATGTAAAGATGTACATATAAATTTCAATTTAAAATAACAACAATATTCAATTTGAAATCCTAATCGGATTTTTTTAAAAAATAAGAATAAAAATGATTTTTCGAACTTTTAGAGCTTATCACTGGACACGCTTCGAAATAAACGGTTCAATTTACTTTTTGGACAGTGAAGCTTTGGTCATAATAGTTCTTATATGGATATAAACTCATATTAGCATTGACAATATGTGTTAAATTCAAAGGTTCTGGGGGTTGATCCTTGAAACTCCTTTGAGTTGCTCCCGGGAGTTTTTTTTTTTTTTTTTAGACCTCATTTTCAGTTTTTGCTGTAACCGCCACTAACATGCCCTTAGTTAATATCGTATCAATGAAAAAAAAAAGATAAAATTAAAAAAAGTCTATGTAAAAAAATCTTATAGTTTCTTTTTCTTTCAAATTTCCATCATGAATTTTAAAATTTTCAATTATAAGTCTCCCGACCCCCTTTTGGTATTTTCAATTGTTTTCAATACATTTCCTCTTTGCCTTTTCCCAATTTATTTTTGAGTAAAATAATATTTTTAATCTTAAAATAATTTTTATGCCAAGAATCTGCTTGGATATGTAATCGAGTGAATGGGAAAAAGGACACAGCGGTTGCGTACTGTGGTTTTCAAACATTTTCTTCTCATGAAGAAAAATGTTGATAGCACTAATTGGAAAAAGAAAAGCAATTTAATAAATATATTTATTGTGCACTTGTAATAAAAGTGACACTTTACAAATAGGCACAATCACATTATGCATATTCACAGACATTAATCTGTTTCACAAACTTTGCATAGACATTGATCTGTGTCATAAACTTTGCATACAAGTATAATCTACCAACTAATTCAATCCCACAATTTTACACACTGACAAATCAAAATATAAAATGACTTTAGCCATGTACACATTCATAATAAATTAAAGCTCCCAGTAAATTGTGACACTGCTTCTCGTAATTACATGCATTTTGCTTTTCTTTTACAGGCCATTAAATTGAGAAACTCTTTCTGCAATTCAAAATGCGTGCAATACATAACTACAGAAATTAATACATCATGTAGGGTATTTCACAGCACACAGTGAGCAATTCTATCATACGCCAGAAAAGCAAAAAAACAGCCTGTTGTTTATACTTCGTGGAGTACAGATCAACAGTAAATGCAACCCTGAGTATACATAGAAAGTACACCTTTTACTACAAAATATCACTAAAAAGCATTAACAAAGGAGCCAAATGGCATTAATTTTGATCAAGGGTGAAATAGACAGTGACATTTTGGTTTTATACAAAGCTGTTAGTAATTGGAAAATTTTCTAGCAACAGAATGAATGAGCATTGATCAAAATAATTCTATGAGTATTACTTTTGACAAAATTATCTCAAGTAGTCCTGAAAAGTATATATTCTAGTTTTCTTAAAAAAGATATATCTCTCTATACATAGCCTGAAATCTTGTCAATATTTTAACAAGCTAATTAATCTCAGACTGATTCACTAATAGCATTTTTAAATTTTGTAATACATAAATGCTAGTTTCATAATGAAGTTGTATGCTAGTTGAAAAAAAAGTGATAATTAAGAGAGTATGAAAACTTAGAAAATACCTGCATGAAATTTTATAGATGTACATTTTTAAAGTTTTGAAGCAAATAATAAAATAGAAAAACAAGAAAACGGTAAATAAGTTTTAGGGTAATTACATTTTAATTTTCCAATTTCTGAAATTAAAAACATTGCTCTTATATGCCCTAAAAATATAAAATTGATTTACATATGTTATTGGCTACTGGAGGAGAGCTAGATAATTTTGTCATGTTTCAATTCTAGAAGCAGGGAAACATTTTCCATGTTTCCCTGCTTTAAATAGAGAAAGAAATCATTTTTCCTATTAAAAAGTATTGGAGTGTAATATGTTGAAGTAGTCAAAAATAAATTCAAACATTTCACTTAGTATTTACTTATTTATTTACTTACTTAATGAGGGTCTTGAAAAGTATTCAGAATAAGCAAAACACTAAAATAATTCTTAACACATAAAATTGTATATTGGTTTACTTAGCGATATTTTTTTCTGAAAATAAATGGGAAACTTATTTTGTATAGTGCAAAAGGTTTTATAAGGCAAAAGCAAAATTTAGAGTTTTGTTAGAGTACGAAAGAGAAACACTAACATGGGAGGTATCATTAGAGCTGCAGAAAAGAAGTATAAAGATGAATTAGCAGAGTGCTATTTCATTTTCCACTTCTTGCCTGATGCTCTGCTAATGTTTCAAGCCCATTCAAGATGAAGCAAACACAGAAAAAATAACTATTTAGACAGCTTATTTCTTTAAACATTTACATAGTTGCATTGAGTATTCATTGCAATAAATATAATTAAAAACTTCAATATAGAAAGTGTTCACAAAAATTGCACATTTCAAGGCTAAAAAAGTCAAAATACAAAACTATTTAAAGCAACAATTATAAAGCAAAATACATCGAAAAAACAAGTAAAAACTCAGTACAAATTAAAAATTATAGCGCACTCAAATAAATTACAACATACATGCATTAAATAAATTACACATGAAACAAAATATTGAGAAATTTGATGATAGTATGAGTGACACATATGAATTAAAAAAACAGTAAAAAAATCAGGGAGCATTGCTTCAGTAACACAAGTAAAAATTACATAACTTTAAGCTCTATTTTGCATTTTATTAAATATAAAACACTTAAAAATAAACTGTTTCTTCATTTTGCAAGTGAGCGGTAAGTATAATGCAAATACAAGTAAAGTGAAAGTTCATGAGTATTTTGATGAAGAAGAAAATGAAACTGATTTATTGAGTATAAAACAGCAAGACAGTCAATAGGGCATCTTTGAGATAGTCTGTATAACTTTGCATCACTATAATACTTTTTATAGTATAGTATATAGTATAGTATTTGAATATCATACTGTACTAAATATAATTTTTTGTATAAAATTATACTATACTTTTTAAAATTATACGATATTAAGAGCCAAAATCTCATTTTATGACCTCCACAAAAGAATGCATTATTGAGCCTTCGTAGTTTTTGTTTTTTAGTCGACTAAGTAAGAAAAAACAGAAGTGGTGTGAAGTGATTGGGACCGGCTCAAAAATACCTTGAATGACTGTACTATTTTTAAAAAACAAACTTTTCACAGAAGTAGAATTTTGAATGATTTCTTTCATGTTTAACCAGAAAGAAAATATTTTTTGCATTAAATTTAAAAATGCTCAAAAGTACATTCAAAGCTTCTAAACTGAGCACAATTATATTGCCAAAATTCACACATTTAATAAAAATAAGTACTTTAAAAACATTTTGAGCAGTATTTCAAATTGCTTAGTTAAGAATGCAATCATTGAGAATATAAAATTTTTTTAACTTACTATTCAAATTTGTATTTCAAAGAAAAAACAGAGCAAATAAAAGTATTTAGACATAAAAGTAAAAAAAATGCAATCAACTTAAAATTTGTTGCACCACGCATTGCAAAACACACATTAAAATTCTATCTTTTTTATTTGAGTTATTTTTACTATAGTTTTCTTTAAAATTATTTTTGAATATCTTAAAATCTGAATGAAGTTCACAAACCATAAGTTAAACGTATTCTGACTAATCAAATAAATGATGGCCCCCGATACAAGAAGCTTGAATATAAAAATGATCCTAATAAGACATGGTTCTTGATCTTGGGTTATTGATATGTGAATAATAACATTTATCAGTTATTACCAGAAAAATATAAGCATAAAAATTGATATTTTCATTTGCTAAAAATTGTACTTTTTGAGCCTATGATATCACATTTAATAAAAATAACAAATATTAAAACAAAAAAACATTACATTACTATAAAACATCTTCAAATGAAAACAAAATTAAAAGTATTGGAGTACAATTAAAACAATTGCTTAAAAAAAAGTTCTGAAATGAAAAAAAAAAATACTTTCTTAGTTGTTACACTTCAAAATAGTTTGACAATGGTCATTGCAATAGACTCATGCAATTATAAATATTATGGTGAGTAGAGAAATACTTATCATTGTGACTTGTAAAAAAATAGCATCTATGATTAGATGCTGTAAGATGAAAGAAGTGTAAGAGGCAAAAGAAAGATATTGAGAAAAACAAGTGCAAAGTTTCAATTATATGTTGGCATTAATGTAACTGTTTTGCTATAACAGGGCTCCTCAACCTGTTAGTATTCGAGACCCAGTTTTTCAATCATAATTTTTAACCTCTACCTGTCCTAATAAACTAGAAATATAAATGGTAATGCATTTAAGAATGCTATCTCTACAAGAAATTTGCTCTGAAAAAAGAAAATTTTATTTTTAAACTAAATAGTAGATTTTCTTAACTTTCATTAAATAGTAATATTTCCGTTCAAGATATTTTTACTCAATTCTTTAGTGAAATATACGAGCATATGTTTATTCATAAAACAATCACATTACAAATGTTTGATAATGTTATGTTTTCTAATTAAGGCCTTAACATTGCACAAAAATTGGAAATTTATCAGAGCATAACTTTACTACTTTCATGTATATAATTACTTAAATTCCATCAAAGAAACAGGTGCGGATCCAGGAGGGGGATAAGTATTTGCATATAAGTGGCGTGGTTTTTGTTGTTTTCCGATGCAATTGTATTGTGTTTGCACCCTTTGCTCCCACCCCCTCTGAGAAAACTTGAAATTATAGGCCTGAAAGGAAGGATTTTGCAAAAATTGTCATTTTTGTGGAACTGCCCTTCATTGAAAATAGGAGTCTCAGTGAAAATCCTTTTTTTCATGAGTATAGTAGTTAAATAAAAGCCATAATTCTTTTGGACAACATATGCGTAGTTTCCAGCTGATCGACAATTCAACTAGGGTGTGTATTTTAATGGAAATATTTTAATTATTTTTTTTCCTTCAGGGAAAGTATGGATTTTTATTTTTTTCCAATTGTACGAAATATTTTAATTAAATTCTTTATTCTTTAGGAATGGGGAATTTCACAAGATTCTGATACTTCGCTATGAAACCAATGAAATTCATTCACTTGAATTTAATATTATCATCTGTTTTTTTTTTTTTTACATGTATAAATGTAGAGTTCATTTTCATTGGATTTTTTCAATTAATATTTTTAGATAATAAATTAAAAATCAGAGATATTTTTTATTACTTTTCTTCTTTTTTTTTTGAAATTTCTTTAAGATTGGATAGTTGTAAGTTATCTTAATATTTAACTTTAAACACTTAGCCATTTTTGGCAGACAGTTGAATTCATTAAAGCAGGATGTTTTATTACTTCGTGGAATATGCATGGAACTTGGGTAAAATTCTGTGCGCACATTATAATTAACAAAACAACCATTTTTTCGAATTTGGAGTGGGAAGGGAAACTTACGTAAGCTGAAACAGAGCTGTTTTTAATAAATTTTAAACCTTATAGCACCAGCAGACCATGCAGGTACAGATAGTTCTATATAATCATGCTCTAAAATTGATTTACAAAACTTTCTGCCATTTATCTCCATAGCAAAGCCCAGGCTTAGGGGCGGCAACTTACTGCTCAATACCCAAACTTCACCTTAAATTTAGGAGTTGTACCATACTATTGCTGCAGTCTCTTACTGGTACGCTAATTTCACAGTAGCTACCAATTTTTTGGCACTCTTAGCTTTTATAAGATGATATCTGGTTCAAGCTCTGTTACTTCCTATTAAAGATTGATGAGTTCTAAAAGGATTGAAACTGCAGTCTCTGGATGGAATAAGCAAGTTAACGGCGTATTGCATACATAAGAAAGAGTTTAAAGCTTCAAAGTGAAGGAAGTTTGCGTGATGAGAATTACATAAATGGTCATGAAGCATGGGTGACCAATAAATTGATTGCAAGAAAACTTCTAGGTGTTTTGCATAAACTATTGGATAAATTACTTACTATACAATAGTTCTACAGGGTTGCCACTCAATTCCGGGGAAAAAATTCCCTGTGTTTTCCCTGCATGAATATGCAGTATTACGAACGAGCGAACACTGATATTCTATATGAACATTAATATCCTGGCACAGAAAAAAAAACTAACTAAATAAAAACATAGGGAGGCAAAGCAGAATTCATTAAAACTGAAATCGTAGAACGGATTGATGACTAATCTCATTCTCTCTAATTAAATTAGCATAAGCTTTAAAATGCATTTCAAACTAAGTAATAAATATTTTTTGCTTCTATAATACACAATTAAATATTTACTTATAAATAAATAAATTTAGCAAAAAAAAAAAAACTGAAATAAAATTACTATTTTATTTTATTTATTATTATTATTTTATTCATTTGGGCACAAATTTATTCATTGGTAGTTCACATATTTTAGAATTCATTTTGGCACCTTGAACTTTTGAAAAAAAGTAAAATTCCCTGCACTTTCCAGATTTTTGGAGAAATTTTCAAAATTCCCTGGATTTTCCCTGTTTTTCTGTTGATTTTTCAATTCCCTGTATTTTCCCTGTTTTTTCAGGTTTCCCTGTGACGTGGCAACCCTGTTCTATTATAGTCTCCTTTCTAAAATAACAAAGAATCAATTTTTCCCCTATCTGTTTTGACAAGTTCACACATTGAAAATTCTTAAAGGCTGAACACAAACTAAAAATTTTTTTTCTTAAATGTTTACACAATGTTTGAGTGTGTTTTGCATTTGATTACATGTAAAAATATGTAGCAAAAACATTAATTTCAAATATCCCATGTTTTCTAAGCAGATTTTGAAATTTTTAGCATTATTATTATTATTGCAATTCTCAATATTTTACTTTATTTTTACTGAGCAGTAACCGATCCTGAAATGCCATCATGTGTAAGGCAAAACCACGATATAAGTTCATAAATTTAACCTACTGAAGAAAAAGGGAAGAAAATGCAGAATTTTTAGTAATGTATTATGGATGTTCAGAGGAAAATAAAATCAAAATATCTATATAACATGCAAGTAAAAAGCTACACTTTAAGTATAAATTGTTTATCTAATAAGAAACTGTGGGTAATGTTGAAGATCATTTAGATTCAGATTAAATATGATATGGTTTAAAACAAATATTTTGGCTTGAAATTGATAAATACATGTATTTTTAATGCAATTAAACTGAATTGTTATGCACAAAACTATGAAAATAATACCTAGTAATACAAAAAACAATACACACGAACATAAAAGGAAACTATGTTCAAATAGTAAAAAACAACATGTTTTAAACCAATGATGTTGGAACCAACCACACAATAAACAGAGGATACTTTTGTTAGGATGAATTGCTTGACTTAATCGAGAAAATTCTATCACTAAAAATATAAACTCATTAAAAAGTGGTTGCAATGTACAAAATCTGATGGCTAAAAAAATTTCTGATTTAAGTCTTAAAAATATAATGCACCAACATCAAGATGAATGAATTTAAAATAATAAGTAATTCACAGGAGTTTATTAATTATTTTAAATTATGTGCTTAAATATTTAAATGCTGTACCTGCTTCTCCTAAAGTTTTCTAAGCAGCATGGGTGCCCAATTTTGCCAAGAGTGATATCCCCAAAAGATACTAAGAACCCAAACAATGTTATGTTGTAGTCTACAGCAATAGCTGTATTTATTTCAAACTGGACTGCATATTGGCTACTAATCATTTGCAGACCTATTGCATTCCCTGAGAACAACAATCATTCTTTCATGTGGTACTATACTATTGGCGAAGGCCATTGCCACAATTTTTGATGCCCAGTTTCCCCACTAGATGGAGGCACTTGGGCTCCAACTGATGGGAAACTGCACCAGGAATTTAAATTTTAAGAGATATTCTATGCCAAAAGAGTACTCAAAGGATGTTTCACATGCCGCATAATTACAGGGTGTCCACTCCAATCGTGGACCAATAGCTAATTTCTAAACCGTTAGAGATAAGCATATAGTTTATTTAGGAAAAAATCTCCAAATTACGAAAGGAATTTTGGGTCTATTCAATGTTTTTCAAAAAATCAAATTTTGAAAGAGTTACGAAATTTAAATTTTTATACAGCCCCCCAGTCCTATCAATCATATTTAGTAAAACATTCTTGACACTGTAACGTTTAAAACTAAAAAAAAAATCACTCTTCTACCACAAAAATTGACCGACTTATGACGTTTTGAAAAATCAAGATTTTGCATTATTTCATGACGTTATCAAGCGATCGCTTAAGGGACCGTATGCGAAATCCTTCAAAATCTTGATTTTTCAAAACGTCATAACTCGGTCAATTTTTGTGGTAGAAGAGTGATTTTTTTTTAGTTTTAAACGTTACAGTGTCAAGAATGTTTTACTAAATATGATTGATAGGACTGGGGGGCTGTATAAAAATTTAAATTTCGTAACTCTTTCAAAATTTGATTTTTTGAAAAACATTGAATAGACCCAAAATTCCTTTCGTAATTTGGAGATTTTTTCCTAAATAAACTATATGCTTATCTCTAACGGTTTAGAAATTAGCTATTGGTCCACGATTGGAGTGGACACCCTGTATAATAACAACCATTCTTGTATTGTCATTTTCATTTGTTTTCTTGTACTAGATAGAAAACTTTTAGATTAATTTTCATTTCATATTTGTTCTCGGCTGCGAGATGCATCTTAATATGAGGTCCAGCTCTTGGGTTAAAAAAGGTTGGGCATCACTGGTTTACAACATGACATCCCTAGTAAGTGTCCCTACAAGGAAGGAATCAATTTATTTCAGAGTGAAAGAAAGTAATTCTTCATAGGGGAGAAGTTGAAAATACTAAATTAATGCTACATTTTCGAAATGTATACAGAAAATGAAAAAGACAACTTTATGCAAGCTTGATAATTCTGAAAAGATTGTAAAAATTCAAATTTTTCAGGCACTAATATTATTTACATTTCATTTTAGTCAACTAACATAAAAAATTATATTTTAATATTAAAGATATAGATAGTTTTATTTTATTTTGTGTAGAAATTAAAAAGGGAAAATAATATAAAATAGCAATGTGCCATAATTTGGACATGCCAAAGTGGATCACAAAACTTTGCACTGTAATTGGGTTTCTTGCAATCTGTATACATTCCGAAATTTACAAAACTTTGCCTGATGGGTTTAACAGTACATACTTAACTTTTGAACTTTAACTGTGATCATTGCTGACTAATTACACAATCAATAATTTTCGATTTGTCTTGAGCTTTCGAAAATATGGTTGCATCTGAAGGTTACATGAACTTATCACATCTGATATGACTATAACAATTAAAAAAAAATATTTTCCCCTAAATAAAATTTAAAAAGTGCATAACTCAATCCAAAATTACAAATTAATTTTACCATTTAGATAACTGCACCAAAGGTATAAAATACTGCCCCATGGAAGCAAACAGCCATAAGCAACGTTGCAACAGAGTTGTAGAGTAATTACACCGAAATTATATACTAAAGTATCTAGGACATATTATACATATATACAGTACTATGTACTATGCACCTTGAAATCATACACATACACATGAGAAATGTGAAAACAAGGTGGTCATGGAAGAAAATTTCACAATTCATAATTTATGAAACATATATATGAACTTTAAAATATTTTTCATGATCTTCAAAAATTATATTGTATTTTATGGTCTTATGTACAATTAGAAGGTGTTAAGAAAATGTCATTCGAAAATAGGATGGTACTCAGCAATTCCATTTTAATAATTAAAAATTTATTATTTAAAATACAGTAAGAAGTCTATTTTGCAAAATTTCTCCTTTTTACAAAATTTTCATTGGAAAGAAAAATATTTTGAATTTATTTGTAAAATAACCACTAAATGAATAACTATATTTTATGAATTTTTTTTCCCCTGTAACTTTTTTAAAAATTATTTTGACCTTAATTTTTAAATATCCCTTTTCTGTTTACAACAATTATCATTTAACAATTATCATATATTTTGGCGTCTATCTTCTTTTACAATTTGCTCTGGAAGAGATAAACCATTGCATAGAGCAGTAATAATAAAAATATAACACTAAAATTCAGACAGAAAACATTTGATTCAATACATTATCATATTTTATTTATTTATTTTTTTAAACAAAAGAGGTAAGGCTTTTTGAAAATCTTTCCTAATTTCAGACCCATATTATGTTTTGCTACTGTTGCTCTTGGGCAAGTGTTTTTCACTTTAAAGCGTTACTTTGCTAAGAGAAATTTAATGAAAAATGCCATGAAGGGATAAATAAAATTCACATCAAGGGATACATATATAGTTTGTCTACAGTTAACCTGAATGTCCTCTTTTCATTTTTACAACCATTGCTCTTAGATGCATATTATCAATTATAAAAATGGTAGAAATAAGATTTTAATACAACCCTCAATTTTCGGCCAACCGAAGCCTAAATCTAAACTGCTGCCCACTAGTTGATGACTGTGCAGATATAGTCCAATTAAAACAAAACAATTTTTACATGCAATACACTGCCAGCTCGGTCATGCCATCCAGAGACTGCAGTTTTGTTCTTTCTGGAACTTAGCCTGGCATAGTTAACTTAAAGCTTAATACCCAAGCTTTGTCTTCAATTTATGAGGCATACTGTACCCAAGCCCATCATTTAGGGGGGTCAGGGGGAGTGCAATTGCCCCCTCTGACTTTGAAAAATCAATGTACTGTTGGCCTCGCTTAATCGGGTGGTGGATAAACGAATACTCCGCTTATAAGGTTAAAATACCCTGGAACCGAATACTTCCTATGCCTTAGATGAAATGTTAAAGATCCCTGCTTAAAGAAATACCCCACTTACTCAAATAATATTTCTTGGAACAGACAATATTCGTTTAAGCGGGGCTGACAGTATTTACAAATAAGCAGGCATGGTTTTTGTTAGTTTTCGAGAAAATTTGCATTGGGTTTGCACCAGTTGACCCCTCCTGGAAAAGTGAAAAGATGGGCCTGACTGTACCATAGCTGCGGTCTTTGGCTCGTGTGCTTTTAGATAGCTACTGACTTTCAGCACTCTTAGCATCAATAAGATGTCTGCATCTAGCTTGTTTATTGCCCATTCCAGACTGACAAGTTCTACTAAGAGCGAAACTGCAGTCTCTGGATGGACTGACCAAGCTGGAGGTGTATTTCTGCCTTAGGGGCAAACTTACTGCCCTTAATACATAAGTTTTCCCTGTAATTTTTGAGTTGTACCATAGCATTGTTATGATCTCTTGCTGGTGTGCTAATTTAACAGTAGCTACCTGTTTTTTTTTTTTTTTTTTTTCACTCTTAGCTTCTATTAAGATGATATCTGCCTCCCGTCTGCTCACTGTCTATTTCAGATTGATGAGTTATAATAAGAGGTAAACTGCAGTCTCTGGATGGCATGACCAAGCTGGAGGTGTATTGCATATATTTACGTATTAGCCCTAGCTTTGAGGCAGTAATTTACAGTTTAAAACCATTTTTGTTCATAAAAGCATGGTCAAGACACCTCAATTTATTCTTTCTTTTGAACATACTTTTGTTCAGTTTCAAGCAGTTCAAAAAACACATAATAATAATTATGGGAATATTGAATACTGTAAAACCCTGATTAGACCAAGTTAAATAAAACTGATTTATCAGTACTTCTACAAAAATAATAGCATAAAAGATGGCACCTTTACAAAAATAATGGAATTAAATAGCACTATCATAAAAAAAACTTAATAAATAAACTATAAAAATGGTGGTTAATTTAAAAAGAGAATACGTAGCCCCATTCGTTAACGGAGTCATTTTTTATTAACGACACATCCGTTATAGACCTGACATTATCAGATATTATTGACATTAATTGATGATAAAACTAAAGTAACACAAATTTGAAGAGCTACTTTTTTGTACAAAAGACTCCAAACAATCTTACTATTTTTATTTTAAGTTTTGATCTACCATTTTTATTGTTTTTGGCAACAGCTAAAAAATAACATCTTTCTTATGGAGTAAAAATTTAAATTTCATTGTTTATTTTTATTAATTATTATTATCTGTTTCTGTTTGGAAATAGGGCCATTCTATGGTAACAAAATAACAATTTGTGAGGTAGTCATAACATTCATCATAGAATTTACTAACGTAATAATAAAATATGAAATTTTAAATAGAACAAACTATAAACAACAAAATATACTTGATAAAATATTAAGAAAACTACGAACTATGCACATAAACTTCCTTAAAATAATGCGGTCTGGTTTGTGTTAGCAACACAAAACAAAATGACAAATTATAGCATGCAATTGCCATGTTATAAGATCAATTTATAACAAACAACTCATGCTTGAACAAAATAAGAGTCACGCCAGTAATCAGGTATTACAAATTTATCTGAAAACAACTAAAACTACACCTACTTATGTGTATAGAAACATTAATTTTTCAAAGCTAGGAGAGGTAATAACTCCCCTCAATGACAGCCTTTCAGCAAACTAATATTTTTCAGTTGTGAAACTGAACAAGTATGATGAAATCATGCAGCTACAAAATGAGAGTAACAGAATGATTCTCAAAGTATACACCTAATTAACATATAATTGTTTTAAAAAACTAAAAATCAAGATATATATGCTGTTTTTGAAAGAAAACAACACGGTCGACGAGAGGCCATGTCAGCCTAATTTAAAACTAAAGACCTTGGTTGGAATCAGATTAGTATAAATTTGAGAAGTTGTATGGGGGAAGGGCTCAGTGACCAAGCTGACATAAGGCCAGCCAAGGCGGCCCAGGAAAACAAACAGGTCATAACTAAGTATTTTTTTTTCAATATATCTATAAATAAAACACCACAATGAGTGCAAAAATATATGGTTTTATACCATTAAATCATCAATGCAAAACAAACTTATTTGTAGTATGTTAAGCATGCTTTTTGTATAAGGAACAATATTATTATATATTATTCCTCGCTCTGTAAAATTATAAAACTTCATCATTTTTGAAAGTAATGATGCATCAGTCTAGAAGAAAAACACATTTTTAATTTTTCCTTCTACTACCGCAAATGCATGGAATAGCCCAACTTTAAAAAAAAAAATCTTAAGGAATATCCATTGGAAAGTAGGTGCTTTTGTTAAACAACACATAAAAATTGTTTATTTCGACTTTTTTTTTTACCAATCCAGATTCAAAACATTTTGCCGAGAAAATTTTCTGTTGTAAGTTGTAACTTAGTTCCAAGTTTTTTTTTCTTTCCCTTTGGAGTAGAACAGGAAAAATACTATTTTACTTTTTATCACGTCCATATTAAAAAATAATTTTTTAAAAATGCCTGAATTAAAAATACTACATTAAAAACTTGTTAAACAAAATTGATAAAATTACTCAGCAAAAATTTTCGGCATTTTTTTTATTTTTTGTAGAAAATTATTTTATTTTCAGAAGAAAAAATGTTTGAACTTTTAATTTTTTAAAAGTTTAATTTATATTTGACAAAAATTGCTAAAGAATTAGTTAACTCCCGATTATCTGCTTGTCTTTCACTTTTGCTTAATTATTTTACAGTAGTGATTTACTGAATGTAGAAAAAGTTGAATGTGTTATTGATAGTTTTTAGCTTTAAAAAATATTTTTTTTACATTCAATGTTTTCATTTTTAACTATAATTTAAATTATTATAATTAATTAAAGTGTTGTGTTCATTGACTTTTTTTTAGCCTTATTAAATTTAAGGCAATTGGGAAAAAAAAAGATTTAGCAAAATGCTAAAATATGGAAGGTTAACAAATCTAGTATGCTTCTAGATGCCTCTATGTGCTCCATCTCCAGTGAAAACAGAATTTAAAATACAGTAATGATACCTTTCACCCCTTAACGATCGGTTAATTTTCAAGAAAACGGTCATGAAAGTGCTTTTTTTTATCCCTGAAAATTATATGAAAATATATATATACATATATATACATGGATATATATATATATATATATATATATATATATATATATATATATATATATATATATATATATATATATATATATATATATATATATATATATATATATATATGTGTGTGTGTGTGTGTGTGTGTGTTTGTGAAAAATAAACATTCATTTTTAATTTTTGATTTGCTTTAAGTTTGAAATTAAAAAAAAATCTTTTTTTTTTACGAAAAGCCACCATTCAGGGTTACTTAAGTCCAGTCTGCTTTTCCAGTCTGCAAAAAATATTATTTTATTAAATATCCAGGGGCTGGTATCTCATAAGTAAAATGTTTTTATTCAAAAGAAATAAATTAGTTTTATTCTTATTGGAGCATTACTACTTTAACACTCCAGCCCAGAAGTGTCATGGGAACAAGAAATAAAGGGCGGACACTCAGCTCTTCATTTGGACAGGAGCCAGCGAGAGGGGGTTAAAGCAATAAATATACTTCAGCATTTTTCTTTTTTAAAATTTGAAACAAAAATTTAGTATTGTACTTATTATAGAGAACCCAAGTATGATTTCTAATGTGGTAAAAATCCCCTCCCTAAATAGCATATTTATTGGGAGACATGCTAATGCCCGTTAGGATTAAGTATTGCTTAACTTCACGTAAATACCTTAGCTAAATTTATATTTGTTTCTTAGAGAATAAATTTTAACCATAGTTCTTTCAAAAAGAGCATAACATAAATAGAAAAAATGATAACTAACAAGTTTATATACCATAAAATATACAAGGAACCATAAAATACACACTTCTAAATTGTGCTAAAAACGCGAAAATAATGGAGGAGGCATATAACTGTACAAAGTAAAATAATAAAGTATTGATTACGCACCCAGGCCCAAACAGAGACCATGTCAGCCAAGCCAGAAACTAGAGGGCCCGTCCTTGTTAGGGCTCGGAAAGGAATTATAGTACCAGTACGCAGAGGCGTATTTGGATGTGAGGCCGCCATGGGCTTTTGAAATTGGCCGCCCTCCCCCTTAAGGTGTAGAATTTTAGAGTTGTAAAAAATTTATTTACTTACAGGTGTACAAAATTTTATTGAAATGGATCATGGCTTCATTTAAATATTTTAGAAAAAATAAAATAAAATAAATAAATGAACAATAAAATAATTTTAAAAAATGTGTAATGAATACAGTCGAACTCGTTTAAAACGAGCTCGGATATAATGAGAGCTTGGATTTAAGAAGAATATTTTCTTTGGATCAATGTTAAGTCTATGGAATAGAATTCGTTTTTAACGAGCAAGACCTGGTTTTAACAAACAATTTTTTCTGTCTCGCAGTCTTTTTTTCTCATCTTTCTAGTCTTATCTTCTTTTTTCATTGCAGTTCAATACTTTTGTATGAAAAATTAAACCAGCATTCCAGTGTTATTAAATAAAGAACCAGGCGCGGATCCAGAGCCCCCCCTTAACCAACAAAATATAGCAAAAAATTGCATTTTTGATACTTATATTACGAAAAAATTGTCAAAACCCCCCATTTTCGCCCCAAAATTGCACTTTGACCCCCCCCCTTTCCGAAAATGACCCCCTCCTTAGCTAGAAGCTGGATCCGCCCTTGTAAAGAACAGTATTTAATTCAATTAATTGATGTAATTCTCGCGGCAAAAAAAAAAGGTCTTCACTTTGCATGGAAAAAGTGCCGCCGACCCCCCCATCGTTCTGCCCTGGGCTAAAGCCCATTAAGCCCATACCTAAATACGGCACTGCCAGTACCAGTTTAAGGGGGGAAGGCAGCCCAGATACCGAATTGTACATTAGTATACACTTTTAGTTATAGTACGTTAAAAACTCGCCTATTCCCCATTCATGATTCCTTGTGTGTGGTAGTCTTTATTATTTTCTATTTGCATAAAAAAGGAGGACACATTGGCGAAAATTTTTGCGATCGCACTTGGGAGTGTAGAACTCAAGTTTTCTATCCTTTCACATTTTTCTCTCAAAAATAGCAATAAATAAATTAATAAAATAAGATACATTAATAAATTAGCATTCACACGAAAAAGCTAGCAAAAGAAATGATCCTTGACACGTGCTAATTACCAATTTTGAAAGGTGCCATTTTGAACATGTGTTCCTCTTAAAATAACACAAAATGGGATAAATAAAATGAATTCAATGAAATAAAAACCTAAAGCAAAAATTTAATACAGGAAGTATTGCAATTACTACAGAAACTTATTTGTAGTAATTAAAATGTTTATTGTTTTTATGCATTTATTGAAAAGGGTATTTTTGAGAATAAAACTAAAAAATTGAGGAAAATAAGGACGAAGCTACAAAACTGACATCAGGAAGAGTATACTGATCTTATTAGGTAAAACCTTGCACTAATTTGCACATGCATCAGGTCTTATCTGATTTTATCAAAATAGGGTTGACGGTTGCCATTAGGGGAAGAACAAATAGAGGTGTTTTGCACAGCATTAAATGAAGTAGAAGTATGCACTTTGAAGATAGAAAGTAATGTTCCAAAAGTTCAAGAGATAGCAAAGTGGAAATGTTAAATTTAAAACTTTGGAAAGTGCCCAATTCCCATTAGCCCTTTTTGAAGACGAACCATTAGCGAGTGTTTAGGTGTGATTTTCAAGAACGGACAGTAGGTTAATTTCCTTCAGACATGATACTTTTCTTCTAAAAAAAAAAGTTTCTGACATAAAATAAGGATCTTGCTCTGTGCTAGACCCAGATATGCATTTCCTCAAAAAATCCAATTAGTTATAAAACTCATTTTCAAGTCAGCAACACATTGTGAACAAATGAACTTGATTAGACACAACAGTAGCAAATCATCACACAGGAGTTGAGTCTTCAAAAAAAAAAAAAAAATTTTAGAACAAAACACTACTTCTCCATTATTTATAAATAAATGCATTTGAAAGTGATAATTTAAAGAAGGAGAATGTTTTCTGCCCAATTCCTCGCATTTTGCCTTATGTCAGTATATCATTAGTATAGTGATTGCTCTATTCCAGAGAAGAAAAAGATAAAAGAAAATCAATCTGGTAACTTGTTTTAAAGAATTTTTTTACAAAGGTACAATTTTACTATAACACTATTGTATTTACACTAGTAATTTATGATTAAAGAATAAGTCCATCCTTCTATAATACAAACTCTTGCAAGAAGAGTATTTGCTGACATAGAATTCAACTGTACAATACTGTCTCTTTATAAAAATTTAAAATTCAATTCTACAAAGTAAACAGATGGAAGGGGGAATCATTCAGATTGCAGATCTTTTGGGAATAAAAATAACAAGCAACATATTTTTCAAAAAAATAAATTACTTCGAAAGCAGAGTGTTAGAAACAAAGTCATTGGTCACATTTTGGGACCAAAATTTTTTTTACTTGACGTCTAGGTTTTCAAACCTAGGCGCCACATTTGACGCCTAAAATTTTGGAGCACATTGAAGCTTTTTCCTCTAACTCATTGTGACTATGACCAGAAAGATAAATTAGTTGAAGTAATTAAAAATGCAAGCAATTTTGTCGATAAAAAATCTTTTTTTCATTGTACATTTCAGATCTTTCGTGAAAAAGCTATCAGCATGTGCTGCATTTTTTAATTACTGTATTCTTTTTATTATTCGAAAACATATATGTTTAATTTATTAAGAATAACAGATAGGTTGCTCATTTTAGTGCATGGAAACTTATTCTAGGCGTCATCATGACTCCAAGATTTAAATTCTTATCTCTAACACTGCTAAAGCATTTACATTCGCACAAAATGCAGAACGGATGACTCAATGCGTTGTCCCTTCAAGCATGCATAATTTTTGCTCTTATGGCTTATTTTCAAACACTTCAACCACAAGCGGTACAAACTCTGTTCAGATTAGTACATTAATCAAGCTTTCTTTTTTTTTTAATGTCTGTTGGTCCTAATCTGGACAATGACAAGTGCTTAAAAAAGATTATAAGAAAACTTTTATATGTTATAGCAATTGAATATGATAAAATAAATATTTTGACCCCACGAGCTAATAAATTAAAGTGTAAAATATGTGCATGCGATTTAATCAGTAAATTTTTATGTTAAAATGTTGTTCTTCCCTTATAACTAAGAGTAGATTAAAATGAAACAAAAGGAGATATAGTTGAGATATTTCAAATTATTAGGACCATTAATTTTGGATTATAAGACTTAGTTTACAATATTATGATCCTAAATAGGAGACTAATGCATTTTTTGAAACTATTGCACGTGGAAAGTGTATACATACATTCATTATCATGTATGTAAATTCAAGCATTATAGCCCTATTCAGAATCACACAAATCAAATAATTTTGTAAGAAAACCAACATTATAATTTCCAATAAAAATTGCAGTTATTACGACTAATTTCGAAACACTATTTTTAATTGCATAAAAAGTTCACCGTGACGGAAAAACATGAAAAAAAATCTGTTGTTTAACAAGTAGAGGTCATAAATTATTTTTATATACATATATTTTTTTAACACAGATAACCAGCTTTTTTCTTGGAAACCATAGTGACAGATATTCAAGAAATTTAATTTTCATTTAAAAGACAAATCAGAAAATTCATTTTTACTTTTAAGATTTTTTTGAAAAAAAATCATGTACTTAAGAAAATGCAGCATATATGCACAGCATATGCTTTATCGAATCATATTGAGCCCCAAAGCCAAATCTGAAAACAACCAAAAATTTAGGTGACTTTCTAAAATGCTAAAATTTCTTTGAAAACTATATTCAGCCACTTAAAGGAGCAAATCATTTTGCAAATAAAATCATTTTTTCAATAAAATATAAAATGTAAATAATTTTCTACAGCATGGTTAAAATAGATCAAACAAACAATTCTAAAACTTTATATATAAATTACTCAAATATAACATTTTTACACAAAACAGAGTGGATACATTGCAATGCAACTTAATTTATTGCAATTTTATCACCCTTAATATACAATAACTTATTTTTATAAATTTTCACACAATCGGTTTTGAATTGAGGTAAGCTGCTGCATCCCAAACAGGAAAAAACACAATCAATAAAAATCACTTAATATGCAAGAAATGTGTTCTTTTAGGAGCAATTAACATATATATTGGCAAATGCTGAACTTGCGTGAGTTTGTAAAACACTTTTAAAAGGCAAAAGCTGGAAATGCATGCTTTTTAAAAGAGTATGAAATACCTTTTTTTAGTTTAAAATTCAAAACAATGCTGTACAATGATCAGATATGCATTGTACAAAGGAAAATCATTTCAAACTGCTTCTTACACAAACCATTTAAAAACTCACAGTGTTGCAAAAGCTCATTATAAAACTATAATCTAAATATCACATACGTTAAGGAATCTTACCAAGAGAAGGTAATGTACGAGAATCAATAACACTCGCAATATTCTCTCCAGCGCTACTCAAAGCTGTTCTAGTTTTTGAAGCATTTACAATAGGCTTTGGGGCTAGACTAGTACGTACATCCACTATACCACTGCTACTGCCTTCTTGCATATATGATCGATGTGAAGGGTCGCTGCCTGCAGTATTGCTGGTGCTCTGAGGAGGTCTAGGCAAACGACGTCTCAACCAACCATGACGCAAAGCAGCCGGAGGCGTCATGCGGGCAACTGGGTCCCACTCCAGACATCTCTTTAAAAAATCAATAAATAACACATCATCGCAGCCACGTAATGCTCGGATCCAATCTTTACTTCCAGGTGGTCCTCGTAATTTTCCTCGCCTAGACCTTCCCCCACTCAACGCCAGTTTCCCATCGGGTTGGACAGTAGCCGTGCAATATCGAGGATATCCCTTTGAGTTGATAAATGTCTTGGCACGTTTGGATTGCTCTAGAAGTTTGGGAGATGGCATACCCAGCAGCTCTATCATGCACGCAAGTTGGTCACTTTCATCTTCACCAGGTAGCAAAGGATAGCCAGTCAAAAGTTCAGCAAGAATGCAACCTAAACTCCACATGTCAATGGGCATTCCGTACTTGGAGCCTAGGATAACTTCTGGTGCTCTGTAGAAACGTGACTGAATATATGTATATACCCTCTGATCTTCAAAGCAACTGGATCCAAAGTCAATTACCTTAATTCCGCTACGACCTTGCTGCTTCAAAAGCACATTTTCAGGTTTTAAATCACAATGTATAATTTTATTCCTGTACAGGGCATCTAAACACTGCAGCAGAGAATGTGCAAATTTCCGAACAAGTTGCAAACTGAAACCTTGAAATTTATTTTTCTTAATAAGTTCATACAGATTAATACTGAGAAGCTCAAATGTGATGCAAACGTGATTACGGAATGTAAAGTGTTCATACATGTGAACAATATTCATTGTGTTATCTTTGTCCTGTTTCCTTAAATGATCGAGGATGCGTATCTCTTCCTGAGCTTGCCGAAAGAATCTTTTCTCATTTCTAACCATTTTGAGGGCAACGTATTGTGAAGTTTTATGATCGAAGGCTTTGATAACTTGCCCAAAACTTCCTTTTCCAATAACTTTAAGCATTTCATACCTGTAAGATATTTGATCATGAGGAACATGAATGTAAGATCCTGTACTGTCATCGTAGCCACAATTTGATGGAGCACCAATGATACCTTGCCTCTTAGGAGCATTTGCACCAATGAAGTAAATATGAGAATAAGAATAAATTTCTTGCTGTTCATAAGGTGACAATTTATGCATGTACAATTTCATTACTTGTTCGGGAGTAGCAACGAGTATTTTTGACTTTCCAGAGCAGCTTTTGTTGCTGGATGAACTATCTCCACTGGTCGCAGGACGGACTTCTGGAAGCTGAGGAACAGTTTGGGATGCTGAAGTATCACTGTGATCCCTTTCATTATCGTACATATGCCGATTGGGTAAGTTGTTTTGACAGACAGTTTTGAACCCCCCGACAGTTTGACTCTTAATTGGTGGAAGGGATGTTTTTGTACTTCGATCATTAATTTGTGGAAGAAATGACTCCTTTGGAGTTGAACTTGGATTGCCATTAATGCTCGTAACAAGTGATCTAGCACGGGATAAAGGCATGTTAATTGTGGACATAATCTAAGCCTAAACAAAACTCCTCATCTAAAATCTTTAATCTAACGGAGAGAGAAGAAAGCATTAAATTTTCTTTCGAACTCACAGAGGAATACATCCCGTTCTTCATTCTTCCAGATCTACCGAATCAAACACATCGAGACTTGAGGAATTAAAACTCTCAGAACATGCCACAGCTTATACACATCCA
>JAXGGA010000709.1:0-195821 GCA_038373865.1 Uloborus plumipes | reverse complement strand
TGGATAGGAAACTATTTTTAATGACCTCGTTTATATCGCGCTTTCGGAAATATCGCGCTTTTTTCTTGTCCCCCGAAAAGCGCGATATAACGAGGGGTTCCTGTATATCTTTGCAGAATATTGACGAAGGCCGTTAGGAACCTATCAAAAAACATAAAGACTACCATTTTACTAAGCAATACATACTTATAAGGCAAAATTAGTATTATCTGTTAAACGACAACAATATAAACCTAAGTTCGACCATTAATTTTACGATAACTATCGTATAGAGTTAAAGAAAATATAAGTAAAATAAAAGTAATTATAACAAGCTAGTTTCAAATTATCTGGCAATTTCTTCAACTACTATTTAGAACATTTTTACTTTAGCAAAGAACTTAAAAGTAATTTTGTCATTGCTGAAATAAAGTTTCGAAGAACGCATTTACTTTAAAGAAAATACAAAAATGTAATATTGATTTTGAAATACAGAGAATTTTACATAGTATGCTTCAAACGATATTTTTAATGCTTAAGAAATGAAAGGTACTCTAACTATTTGTTAGTTTTAAATTAGTCATGTATAACTAGCAAAAGGATATGAGTAATGAATTCAATTCAAAAAAAGACGCTTACTTATTTTCTCATGTATTTGCCGTACGCGTGTTATATAAACATCCATTATCTCTTGCATTTATTCTCACCTTCCAGCAGATTAAATGAATGCTACAGAAGCACCTTCCACTATTTTAACGAAAAATTGTGTAACTCCTGTCGGCAAAGTCATTTTAATATGCATTTTAATTTTTTTCCCAGACATTTCTTAATGCGTAAAAGGATATGACTTAAATTCCTTGTATTTGTTCCGCATTGTTTTGAAATAAGTCAATGTGTGTAAACAGTTCTGGCATTTCAATCTAAATGCTAATTCTGAATGATAGTTCGGATTTAAAATCTCTTCTTGAAAGTTTGGGCAGATACTTGGAAAGTTTTACGAAACGTTCAACATAAATTATGCGAATCGAACACCAGTTTTATCGACAGCCTACCATACGTGCATAATTATGCATTAAATAAAATAATTCTTGTCGAAAAATATCTATTTATACTATGCACTACTACATTTTCAGTATATTTTTTTTTTCTTACTTATTACAACATGCATTGTTAAAATGTTTGGGCACCCAGCCCATAAAAGTCAGGTTATTGAGGACAATTTTAATAACTTTTAAAGCTGTTTCTATTCAGTGTTTACATTTTTTTTAAATACGTATGAGGGAAATATTCAATTTTCAAACAAAACATTTTCATTGGCTATTCTAAATTCAGAATCGTCGATGGTAATTTGTGAATCGGAGACTGGCTTAGGAATCAGATGGCTCTGTTTTTTGGACCCCGCCCGCCGTTGCCAAGTACCGATCCAGTATAATATAGAGCATGCATACATGGTATATATAGTTATTTGCTAGTCAAATCCATGTATTCGTAAGTTTCGTGGTCAGCCACTATCAGTTATTATTGGGGCTGTGCGAAATTAACTAAAACCAGGTCTTCCCTCCACGACTGTGCCTAAATTTTGGTGGTAGTGTTTCATCTATTGATGACAAAGTAGATCTCTTCCTCATTCTAGAACCTTATTCTAGCAATAGTCATTACTTTTATCCACAATCCATTCACTACGCGTTTGAGGCTGGGTTCCAAGTGACAGAAGACAGCAAGAACAAATTCCAGTGCATATTGTACTGTTTACATTATGGGAAAAAAAAACACTTTGAAACCTAGGCTATAATTGAAATAAATAGTTGGCACTGTTGTAATTTAGAAACCATATTCAAAGTCTTAGAATATATCTCAGAAAGTAAATGCTAGAAAGGAGAGTTCAACAGATAATAACAAACGCAGTAATTTAATATTAATAATAATAATAATAATAATAATAATAATAATAATAGTAATAATAATTAAAAACAGTATGAGCAATGCGAAATCTGCATGTAAACGGTATAAATGGTGATGGAGATCACACTTTGTAAACTGTGACCTATTCTTATCAACACACCTCTATAAACACGTTTGAGCAATACGTGTCAATAACGTAGATGAAATAATTTTCTGTAACTTGCTTACTTTCTATTTTGTTCTTGCAGTATTTAATCTAAAAATAGGTAATGAATAAAGTATCAGTTCTTCAGATGCTGTTTAATAGATATTTAAACGTTTTCGTAATTTCAATTTAAGCTGTACTCTGTTTGTTAAAAATGATTTGCTAGATAAATGAAAATTATTTTTTTCTACTATTTATCGATGAAATATGTACATTAGAGTTAAGGAAAACCAAGGTGATTGCGGTGACACCACTTAAGTAAACTCAAATTATGAAGACAATTCTAGATAATTATCTAAACTCGAATTAGGCAGAAAATTCTTAGCAGTTAAAATTTTACACTTAGTATGGCAAAAGCACGTAAATACATTTTACTTCCTAGTAAAAAGTACAGGAAGTAATGAAGCAAAAAAAAAATCCACCCTAAATGTCTATTTAAATCACCCATCAATCTATGTTCATAAATGTTTCGAGGTGTCTGAACGTATTTATGTAAAAACGGAGGTGCAACTAAAAAATCCAATTTTTCTATACTCGAATTCAGTTTGATTAGTTTTGTCGTGAGTTATTTTGTCTCATGTCATGCGATTTTTCCAAGCCTTTTGACGAGTGGCGGAGACACATTACTTTACCGTGGGCAGTTGATAAAGTTGTACAATAGTGGAAGCCTTTGGTTTGTCGAAAGAAAGCATATGTAGCTGTTAAAAGTGTTTTAGTTATTCGTTGTACTAGTATTATGGTGTTAAGAGTAGATACTTTTCTTCTAGTGAATACCAAAATAAGCACTTTTTGCTATCCTTTTCCGCTAAACATTTAGAAAGTAAATAGGTATGCTGTTTCCAAATAGATGTGTAGGGCCAATAATGTTCAATGAAGAAACAAAAATAAACAAATAAATATAAAATAAACAATACATAAATAAATAAATTTGAATTTTGATATTCTGATTTCAAACTATGTTTTTTTGTAATCATGGGGACACTCTAAGACCTTTAAGAATAAGAAGTTTTTGTAACCCATTCTACTCGACGCTCCACTCCATGCAACTTTAAAAATAAAAGACCTGCATTGCCCATTTAACTGGATACTCCATACTACTTTAAAAACAAGTACCTTACGTGACCCATTCGATCGGATACTCTGTACAACTTTTAAAATAAGTGACTTGTGTAACCCATTAAACTGGATACTCAGTACAACTTTTAAAATAAGTGACTTGTGCAACCCATCCGACTGGATACTGGATGCAACTTTAAAAACTAGCTGTCGTGGCCGTCACGAAACTTTCTTCTATATCTATCTTATGAATTCCGGTTACAAAATAAAATACGTACTCGCCCGAGTAATTGGAGACAGCTCCAATTTCCCAATTATCGTAATAACCCTGCAAATGCAGAATCAATGAGCGAAATTGGAAATCATTGCAAAAGCCTTGTTTAGATTAATTGCAAACATTTTATTTGTTAGTAAAAAGAAATTGGCAACAGTTAAAAATTTCAAATCATTGAAAGTTTTCAGCTGTTTTGATAATTAAATAGCGTGAAAGCGATTTTTTAATGACTTAATTTTTTGCATTGTTGACTAAGCGCAAAAATCACCCCACCCTCCCCTGGGGCGATTGGCGCCAAAATTTAATCGATGCTTGCTTCCATATTGGGTTAGTGTTATTCCAAATTTCATTCAAATCGCAGCAATATTTCCCGAGATACAGTAGGTGCAATGACAAAATAAGCACTTTTGATTGCTCCACCCCCTTTGAGATATTGACACACAAATTGAATCAGCACCTGTACTCAATAGGGTCTACCTATGGACCAATTTTCGTTTGATTCCGCCGGTTACTTCCTGAGATATAGCAGTCACCCCCGCGCAGAACACGTGCGATTGCTCCACCCCCTTCGAGATATTGACAAACAAATTGAATCAGCACCTGTACTCAGTAGGGTCTACCTATGGACCAATTTTCGTTTGATTCTGCCGGTTACTTCCTGAGATATAGCAATCACCCCCGCGCAGAACGCGTGCGATTGCTCCACCCCCCTTGGAGGAATTCGCTAAAAAAAGTCAGGTGCACCAGTTCACATGGTGGTACATATGTGCAAAAATTTTTGTTCGATTTCATTCAGTAGTTTTTGCTCTAGCGCGGCCACAAAAACTGGTCACACACATACAGACTCACACACACACAGACAGACAGACAGACAGACATTTTCCAAAAATGGTCGAAATGGACTCAGCGCACCTCAAAACGTGCAAATCCGTCAAAATTCGACATTCGAAAATTTTCACGAAACCAATACTTTCTTCTATATATTAGATATAGAAGAAAGTAATAAGTGTCTTGCGTGACCCATTCAAATGGACACTCTGTACAACTTTTAAAATAAGTAGCTTGTGTAACCAATCCCACTAAAAACTCAGTACAACGTGAAAAATTAATAGCACTCATAAGATTACACCAAACAAAGACTATTTCCTTTCCATATGTTTAAAGGATGGCGTATCGTTGTACTTTTGTGCCTCGTAGGTTATAACTGTTGAATTTTCAACCTAATACATTTGTAGAAGATATTTCGTTGGCTTGGGACTGGTAAAAACCAGTTTTCCCTAGCAGCATCATCTCATCGGCCGATGATCAGCCATTCATCGAACCCCGATGAAATTCTCATCGGCCGATGATCAGCCATTCATCGAACCCCTATGAAATTCTCATCGGTCGATGATCCAATATGTCTCATCGGCCAAGCAGAATCTGAGCAGCAAAATCCGATGAGAATACGATGAGATTTGGAGCAATTTACAAGCAGAACATTCCCGTGCCGACGAATTTCATCGGGAAACTTGATCGGAAGGCTATCGTTTTCCGGTGGAATATAGCTCGTCTTATTTTCATCGGGAAAGTCGATCGGAAGGCTTTCCGATGGAAAGTAGCTCATCGAAAACCGTGCTCGGGTACTGATCGGAACGATGTTATCGTGCGTTACATGATCAGTTTACGAGGAGTTTGTTAATCGGCCGAGCAAAATCCGATGAGTTGATGCTACTTGGGTTATGTTTGTCAATACGAATGATAATGTTTTGTTTCCCGTGCCGAAGTTTTTTTTTGTCCAAATACAGTCCTTTCCATCACATTCTTTGTACACCTTTGAAAATAAATAAGTGGCTTAAACAAAATAAGTGATTTGCATAAAAATAAGTGACTTACGTAACCCATTCGACTGTATACTCCGTACAACCTCTAAAACAAGTAGCTGGGGTGACTAATTCAACTGAGAACGCCCAACGTTTAAAAAGGTGCAATGCAAATAAAGATGTACAAAACAAAGACATTCTTTTCCATACGTTTGAAAATGGCCTATCCTTGTACCTTTGTGCCTCTTAAGGCATAACAACTGAATTTTTAACTTAATAAATTTGCAAGATATATTTCGTTGGCTTGGGACTGGAAAAGACCAGTCTTATGTTTGTTGATACAATTGATAATGTTTTGTTCCCGTTGTCCATGTTTTTATTGTCCAAACACACTCCTTTCCATCAGATACCTTTTACGACTTTTAAAATAAATAAGTGGATTGAACACAATAAGTGACTTGCGTAACTCCTTTGACTGTATACTCGGTACAACTTTAAAAATAAGTAGCTTGAATGAGCAATTCGACTAGATACTCTCCATATAACTTTTTAAAAAGTTGTAGTGCAGACAAAAGTGTACAAAACAAAGACTTTACTTTTCATACGTTTGAAAATGGTGCATCCTTGTACCTTTATGACTCTTAAGGCATAACAACTGAATTTTTAACCTTATAAATTTGTGAGATATATTTCGTTGGCTTGGGACTGGTAAAAACCAGTCTTATGTTTGTAGATTACGATTGAGAATGTTTTGCTTCCCGTGCCCATGTTTTATTGTCCAAACACACTCCTTTCCATTAGATACTTCGTACGACTTTTGAAGTGAACAGAAGCAATTGCTCCAACATTAAAATGCGGAAAATAACCAAGAAAGATTTCATTCTCTGGCCTTTATTTTTTGTCTTTATTCGTGGGTGGAGATGTTTCCGGGTATTTGATTGGTGTTGTCTTTTCCATTTTGGATTTTTCGCTTCCGTCGATGGGTGACTGCAATCAACCCAGTCTCTTCTGACGAAGATAAATAAATTGAATTCAGCACATGGATTTGCTATTCAATTCGACTAGACCCCATTTAGACTAGACACTTAATGGGGGTCTAGATCGTTAGACTAGACTCCCTCCCCATTCTACTAGACACTCCATACAACTTTTAAAATGAGTAGCTTGTGAAACACATTCAAGTTTATACTCCGTACAACTTAAAAAATTAATAGCGCTCATAAAATTACACAAAACAAAGACTATTTCATTTTCATGTGTTTGAAGGACGGCGTATCGTTGCACCTTTTTGTGTCGTAGTTTATAGCAATTGAATTTTCAACCTAATAAATTTGTAAGAGATACTTCGTTGGCTTGAGACTGGTAAAAACCAGGATATGTCAGTCAATGCGATTGATAATGTTTTGTTTCTGGGACCCATGTTTTTATTGTCCAAATACACTCTTTTCCATCAGATACTTTGTAAGACCTTTAAAGCAAACAGAAGCAATCGCTCCTGCATTACAATGCGGAAAATAATCGAGAAAGATTTTATTCTCTGGCCTTTATTTTTTGTCTTTATTCCTGGATGGAGATGTTTCCGGGTATTTGATTGGTGTTGTCTTTTCCATTGTGGATTTTTTTCGCTTCCATCGATGGGTGACTGCAATCAATCCAGTCTCTTCTGACGAAGATAAAGAAATTGAATTCAGCACATGGATTTGCTATTCGCTTCTTGTTTTGCGACGTAAAAAAATGGGAGACACGATTTATTATGCGTACATTTTCTTTTCCTTCTGATTCAATTCCTTCGGTATTTTAGCAGTGAATAATAAATTTGCAGTTGCACTTGTGAGGTGAAATATTTTGTGTTTCGGTGTAAAAACCAATTTTGTTAAAAATCCCTGAACATCAGATTTGGTCGCCCTGTTTTGTCGCTCTGTGGTTGTTGATCTGGAAATAAAATGCTTAAATAAGTGTAGATAATTCTATTTCATCATTGATAGTATTTTGAAGTTCGTAAATAAATGTATATTTTTAAAGAAATGCACAAAGGAATGTTCAAGCTGGAAAAGTGTTCTTGTAAAAATTGGACTAAGGTTTATTTAATACAAAACCTGATTTATATTTTAGAATCGATTTTTAGTGTACATTAATACTTTAAAATTTTTGAGATAGCAAGTTCTGAAACAAAATTACGCATTTAAATTTTTTTTTTTGTTTTCCTTTTCTTTTTATTTTTGCTTAAAAGTTATTTAAATGGGAAACAACTTTTTAAATAAGGTCTAAAAACTAAAATAATATTAACATGCTACTTTTCATTGGTTATCACTTTTTGGTTTGAATCTCGTGAAAATCTTGATAAAACATAAAAGGTAAAAATTTTATTTTTAACCCGATATTAATTTTACATGGTCAATGTAACAAACGGCAAAGTAGTTGTCCAAAAAATTCTTCACAGACAATTTAATTTTTTTTTTGGTCATCTATAACCAAACATAATATTTACCGTGACATGAAGTAAACCGGCCGGGATACCGGGAGTTATATAAAAAAACGACCTCAGAAGCAACTTAGAATATTAACTCAGAACAATAAAATTATATAAACCAATATTCTAATAAGCAGGTCCGACTATAGTTAATTATTTTAAAAAATGTATGGTTTTCAACTATCTTAAAGCTTCAACAAACTAAAACGTAAAAAAAAGTGCATGAATGGGTGAAAATCCAGGCACGTAGTAAATAAATTGACAAGCTCATTAAAAAGCGTCATAAATATTGCTCAACAAGAAGACAGAATTTGAAACCCAAACATTACTTGAATATAAACACTTCCAAACTTTTTAATTCCAATTTTTACTGCTTTCAACTATTAATTAATTGATGGATTTCAAAATGATTCTAAATGTGAATCTGTAGTTCCTTTCCATTTTTACGAAAACAATAATTTTTAAAATATAATCAACAATTAAGAAATGAAAGTTTGATTCACCATGACATTCGTTTAATTACTTAGGCATTACATGCGTGGAAAACTTGATCATTTTATTCTCTTGATAGTATATATTCTTTTCTCTCAAAAAGATATAGTTCAAAATTACTATTGTTTTTCTTTTTCCCTCGCAGTAGAAAATTTTTAGTTTCCACAGACATTTTGCTGCAACCAATCATATCTTTTCCAACTAAAATGAAAAAAAAAACTGAATTCCACACATTGATTTGCTTTGCTGTTCTCTGGTTGCATGGCGGCAGATGAGAGACGTAATAAATTATTGAATGCTCTCCCGTTGTTTTGCTCTTCTTTCGCTTGTGGATATGTTCATTATCTGAGATAGTAAAAAGATAACAAATGAATTGATTCTGCCGCATTTTTGTGGGATAAATATTTTATTTACTGAAAAAAATCCAGCGCATGTTTACTGTTATTTTATCTGTAATGCCTAGTGAAATTGATAGTGAGATACACTTGAGGAGGCTTAACGCCTAGTCTATATCTTTATCTTTATCTTCATTTTAGTCTACCTCTCATCAGGTGCTGTTGTTGGAAGGAGCGTAAGGGAGCACCGTTCCCTGAAATATTCGGCTTAGGTTTTTAACTACAATACAATTAATAATAATTTATTTTCAACATCCATTTTTAAATAATAAAATTTGCTATCTTTTTAAAACAAAAACCGGTATAAATAATCTGAAAAAGTTTTTTTTTTTTTTGGGCTAACAAAAATTCGTCAACCATGAAATTTAGTCCATAAAAGGGGCGTTCTCGCCCTTTTTATGTTAAGTGAAAGTTTTTTTTTCCCTAACTACAGCATTGCTTTTACATTTTTTTTTTAAACATAAAAAGCACATTATTCAAGCTTATTATTCAGTATTTAATGGCAACGGTAAAATGAAAGCAAACCGTCTTTGAATATTTCCGATTGTTTGATTTGATGTGATTAGTAGTAGCCATTTGAACAATACAGAACCAAATCAAATTTTATTGATACACTAGCTGCGTGGCCCGGCGTTGCACGGGCTGTAATGTAGTGAAGGCAGTTTGAGAAAACTACTCGCCGCCAAGGCGGCTCGCCTTTAAAGTAGTGAGGAAAGTTTATATAACCTACTCGCAGCCAAGCGGCTCGCCTTTAAAGTAGCAAGGACAGTTTCCACAAACTACTCGCTACCAAGGCGACTCGCCTTTAAAGTAATGAGGAAAGTTTAAACAGTTTACTCGCCGTCAAGGTGGCTCGCCTTTACAGTAGCGAGGAAAGTTTCAACAAATTCGCCGCCAAGGCGGCTCTCCTTTAAAGTACCAAGAAAAGTTCCAGCAAATTACTCGCCGCTAAAGCGGCTCGCTAAAAAGTTTTCCTGCATCAAAGAATCAATCGAATTATTTGCACATGCTTGCAAAAAAAAAAAAGACGATGTCAAGTAGCGCATACTTAGCACTCTCCCTAAATAACAAATAAAATCCCTTACCAAAAACAATTATTTCCAAACCGCTTTCTTCCCGTAAAATTAATTGCAAAATTCTAAACGAAAAAGCTCTTTTAATATTTGGATAGCAGCCAAAAAAAAGTCCCTTCTAAAAACAGCAATTGCAATTTTATTTAAAAACACATTTTCAAAATGGTATAGTACCAGTGAAAAAATATAAGTAATTAATAATTAGAACAAAAACAATTGTTAGAACTTTGTTGTAACACGTATTCAAAATGACAATGGAAAGAAATAACACTCTTTAATTTTAAAAAGTTCAATAATTTAATTAACGTTTTAATTCAAAATGGCAACGGTAAGAAATAAAAGTCTTGGAATTTAAAATAGTGCAATAATTTAATTAACGTTTTAATTTAAAATGGCAACGGTAAGAAATAAAAGTCTTGGAATTTAAAATAGTGCAATATTTAATTAACGCTTTAATTTAAAATGGCAACTGAAAGAAATAAATGTCATGGAATTTTAAAAGTGCAAAGAATTTAATTAACGTTTTAATTAATATCTCAGCTAGTTAACGTTGTACAATTACGCGGTTGGTCTTATTATCTTCCTTAGAAAATTTCGAATCGAATGGTATTATGTTTGATTCTTTACGCTCAGCGGTTTTTTAGGAGTTCAAGCTTCAGACGGACAGACAGACAGACAGATAGACAGACAGACAGACAGACAGACAGACAGACAGACGCGGACAGATTTTAATAGTATTAATCTTACAAGTGCTCCACGTGAACTTTGGCAGCATTACGATAGCTCAATTCCTAAAATAATCTACTCAAATTGGTACTATATCAACGCCTGAAACAATATTATGCTGTGCAGTATATAAACAAACAGATCAAATGAAGTATTAGTGCATTTTCAACTTAAACTGAAAATGTTTTTTTCCCACATCTTACAGTATAAAATTCCTTTTTATACAAAGTACCAAGTTTCAAAGATATGAAGGGTCAGGGGGGAAAACCACGGTAGTCCACTTTTTGTTGAATTTAAACTGATACTACCACCTGTTAGAAAAATAAGTGTAATTTCGTTTAGTATATGCAATATTCGTGAAAAAACACTGTAGTCCATGTATTATTGTCGTTTTAGAACAAGTATACTGGGGAAGTTTATGAGTTCGTAAATTTTAAATTTCGTTTTTCTCAAAATGAATCAAATGTGACTACCGTGGTTTTTCCCCCTGACCCTTCATATGTTTACATTAGACGATAAATTTAAACTCGAATACAACTGACAAAATTTCTGAACTCACCTTAATTCCGTGTTTGTCTTGATATTGCTTTATACTAAATCCATAAAGGAACGCAGGAATTTCCTCTGCCCCTCGAACTCGCTTAACATTGTTTAAATGGAGTTTCACAGCAACTGGTCAGCGTTTATGCAATCTGTAACTGTTTGATCTCCCTGACAGTCTGCGTAATTGGGCAATAAATGAAGCCATGTTGCTATATGTGACGTAGAGCAAACGCTGTTGTGCAAAGCTGCAAATGAGCAAGCTCCACCATGACTGGAATATTATGTGAATCCTCCGAATTAATCAACTGGGGAACGGGTGATTAGTGCTGCTCCAGCGTGATGGAGTAGATACTAAACACAATCCACCGCAGGTTCGCAAATAACTAGGATTTATCAGAAATATCTCTTTATTACATATAAAATAAACAGTTTATCCATAATCAATACACATTGGTTGCGTGTATGGTTTTTATTTGAAAAGTTTAGCAAAATGTAGCTAATTCAACGCTTTTCAGAAACTTAATGTATATTCGGTGTAATAAATAAATTTCCCAACTGTAAAACACTTAATGTATAAGTAAGGAAAGGTTATTTCTTGTTGAAATAAATAATTTTATTGCAAGGCGTGATGGAATATAATATGAACCAAGGGTTTGCAAATATATAGTAGCTATTATAAATTGTTCTTCATTACAAGGATAATTGACAGACATTTATAATAAATGTCAATTACTTTATTTTTATTTGAAAAATAGAAAAAAAATATACATACTTTAACAGTCTTTACTATCTTTAATTATACTCTGTCATAGATACCCCTTTTCAAACTATTAATCAATACTAACGAAATGTTGCTTTTCATTGAAATAAGTGTGATTTTATTGCACAGGGTAAAAAACATTGCTTCAGCTTGATGGAATATAATATAATAATACACAACGCGTCTCAGGCTTGAAAATAAGTAATTAGGATCGATCAGAAATACATATTTATTTTGGTTGCTTTATTTTGCTTTATTTTGGTTTTCTATTCGAGAAGTTAACCAAAGTTTAACCAATTCAACATTTCTTACAATCTTTTCTTACAATGTTTTTTCTAAAGGCCACAATTTAGGGCCGTAGTATCTAGAAATCCGGATGAAAATGACCGGATAAACAACGATTTATTGTACTTTTGCTTCCTAAAGGGAAAGCATTAAGGCGTTGTAATCCTGTTAAAAATACTCTTTGTCATTTCAGTTGATTTTTTTCTTGTATAACCTTTTGTACATAATTGCAGTCGAATTCATAACAAGTTAAGCACCAAAACATAAGAAAGCTAATGAGAATTCCAGACTTGAATACAAATGCTACTTTCAAATGCATCATTATCAACTATGAAACCAAACCTACCACACCTAGATAGCCGCTCAACGTTCATTTTCCCCCACTGCATTTTTCACCTCTACAATGTTGTAAACAAATGGTTATTCTACAAATCTGAAAATAATTTATTTGCTTCTAAGCTCAAGTTATTCCGATATGACCTGTCTCAGTATTTTCGGCTTCTGTTCAGTAGCTATTAACTTCTCACGGAAATTCCTGTGAAATCGAAATAGGGTCGGAGATGGATATCTAAATCATCTTATCTCAGTTTACAATCACCAAGTTTCTCTAACAAAACCTCAAAGCCTGCTTCTAGGTTTGGAAGAAGCAAGACAGATGCTCTTTTACTCTGTCGGCGGTCTAATGATAAGGATAGTTTATTGGATGGTAAAATTGTTGAAAGCTTCTTGCTTTTTCAGTGCTGGCATCAGTGTTTCTATAGTTATCTGGTTTTATAGCTGGGAGGGAATGTTTATCTAGTTGTTAAAAGCTCCAGACTTCGTCAAAGATAAGCCTCCTGGTGACAAATTGTTATTTCAAATGTGGCTGTTTTTCACCGTTTTATTCTAAAAGTGAAAGGTCAATGTTCGTACATAGTTCCGAAAATTCTCACTAATTGAATGTCGGGTTTTTTGTAAATGACAGACAAATTGCTTATCTCTACTTTAGGGGGAATTTTATAGGTTAAAAAAGCTAAAGTTTGAAAAAAAGCTTATAATGTATCTTTAATTTGTTTTAGTTAGTGTGAAATGTTTAAAACCAAGTAAAATAAGTATTACCACAAAGGTAAGGCTGAAATAAAGCAGTTAAGGAACACTAATTACCTACTGTGAAATAGGGAGTATAGTTTCGTTTTGTTTTCTTTCAATGCCGTATTGTGGAAGGAAGGGCTGCCTTCATTTAAAAATCTTATCAGCTGAATAGCAAAACCTGATCATGAATGTTATAAGAAAGTATCTTTAGTAATTTTTTTAGAATGATCTGCGTTTTATTTGAGGTGTGTAAACTTTAAATGATAGACTTGGTAGACAGATTTGAACAAATTTACACACATTTACACAAATTTATATGATAGTATTTTTAACTTTTAAGAAAAGTGGAGAAGATTACGAAATGAACAAATGCTTTTTTTATTCTCTCAAAACTATGTAAAAAATATTCTCTTACCTTTGAAAGTAGAAGTTAAACATTAGAGCAGGTTAGAGAAAATATAATATTTTTAAGTTAGTGCTGACAAATCAACACAACATGAATTTGAAATAAGGCCAAATAAAGTCATGGCAAACTGGATAACTATAGAGCGTGCACTTTTTTAGTTTGCGCATGGCCTTGATATAAAATATCTGAAACCGTAAAGTTTTTACCTCGAGAGATTTTCAAAAATATATTAATTCAGGTTTTCTTTTTTTAGTATGTCTCTGTGAATGAATAAAGATTTTATGAAGAAAAAAATGCGATCGCGGGCGTTATTTTATGTACATTTAATTTCCAGTTCAAGTCCATAACTTACCCACAAAGCTCTCTAAATATAAAATACACCTTTGTTTCTTAAGTCCTCATTTCTTAATTTCTCCCTTGTTTTTCTGCAGTAGTATAGTTTGAATGATATTTTCTTTTTTCAATAAAGATAAAAATGTTTCAAAAAATATTTATTGTCTGCAAAAATAACCTCACAAAAAATACCAAATATTTCGAAAATAACTTTTTTATAACTCGTTCAAGCAAACATTTTCAGTTTAAATTTCAATGCCATGATTAGTAATTTTATTTTTACTATCTCAGGTGTATTAAATATTTTAATTATAAGACTTTATGAACGCGAGTTAACTTATTACGTTAGGTTCGGCATCGAATCTGTTACGATATTTACTTTTTTAAACAGACACAAAAGTTTATAACCCATATACAAAAATGCCTTTCTTAAAAAATGATAAAATTAACCTTTGAAAAAACACCAGAGCTCCAATAACGGCATTATGTTGAATTTGCTTGAAAGATTGAATTAGATCCCGTTTGAATGAAAGCTTTACAATATTATATTGGCAGAAGCCAGAAGCGGAGGTGGTACATTGACACAAACTTTGGATTTTTAATCCACGCCTTATTTTACTATTTCCTCTGCTTCAATTTGAAAAATACATATCAAAAGCTTCACCAAAAACCCGATTTTTATCGATTTAAGTAAATAATTTAAATTTAGAAAAATGATACCAAGTTCATGAAACCCCAGGCTCCGCGTAACACAATTTAAGAAACTGTTGTTTTGATAATGTTATTCGTCTTTTGACTGACAAGTAACGAAGAAAAAAGAAAGAAAAAGGTATTGTTATTTGTATCACCTCCATGTCTTATCTCCTTTTCATCGCCAGCTTCTACCGTTTACCTCCTGCTGCTCTCTTCACTTCACCCCCCCCCCCCACGAAAACGTAAAACGCATTTCTTTCATCAATGTTTAGTTTAACTCGCGGATGTTGTACGTGATATTCTTGGAAATCGGTGTCATTAGTTTGCACCTTAATTTTCTTCAAAAAATTATTTCTTTCATTTTGATGAGTAAAAATTGGAAATATATTTGCTTTCCCACTAGCTGTTTTCGTCAAAAGTGTTTTCCAACGCAGATTGTTGAAGGGCAACCCAGTTTCAATTTCAAAATCTGTATTTGCCTTAAATTTTAACGTAGCCAATAATGTTTTTATGCAAATCAGTATTCATTTTGAACATTGTTTTACTAACAAGTTCTTCAGCAAGTGCTTTTAACAACTAAAGCTGCTTCAAGCCGATCCGCTTTTAAGTTGCATTGTCTTAAGTTGATTTTAAGTCTATTTGCCTTAAATTTTCCCGTATGAGTTAATGGTAAAAAAATAATTTAATTTCTCCATTTGAAGGTCCATTTTTGAATAGAGGTACGTTCTTTGTCAAAAGCTTTTCCCAAAGTTTGGATTAATCAAATTCGCCTTCAAGTTCATGATTTAAATTGCCTTAAATTTCCCCGTAGGCGATAATGTTGCATTTTGTGATGTTTAAAATTGATCGTAGAATTGTTCAAATCAAAATTTTTAGGTTTATTTCTTTAAAAGTTATAAGGGGAAGCTAAATAGTCTTACCTTTTTTCGCGTGTCAAAGCATCTTCATTAACTCTGTACCTCAGAACCAGACTAACGTAAGTCCATTTTCGTCATTTTTCGGTAGAGGGGAAAAACGATTGTCGAATGCATCGTTTTTCCCCTCTACTGAAAAATGACGAAAATGGACTTACGTTAGTCTGGTTCTGAGGTATAGAATTGAGCCTTTATGGTTTCTTTCTTTTTTCTTTCTTTCTTTCTTTTTTAGGGAAGAAGAAAACAATCGAAATGAGATACTTAGAAAATCAAATTACATTGCTTGCCTCAAAGTGTTTTTTTTTTCGCATTAAATATTATGCGTGCTAATTTGTTAAAATACTCAGCAGAAAAATACGCTTAATTGAATTTTTAAGCGTATTTCTGATTTCCAACGATTGAAATGCGCTTATGGAGGCGATAAAAAAATTTCAAGTTTAAGTGTAAGTATCTTCTTTAAACATGTTCTTATTCCAAGATATTCCGTTTAAATATTTATATTTATTTCACCATTCAAGTATTCTTGAAAGATTCGAAAGCTACATGCACGCAATTTCCGGAACATTTATGAAAAACGTTCAAATCAAACCAAAATGTAGAATACAGCATAATGGCTTAACTCTGTTAGCGGAATTCTGATTTCTCTGAAACGGTCTATTAGAATATTATCGATCGTTCCTTAAATAGTCTTGTAAGAATCGAAATGAAGATATAAAAGAAAGAAACCATGAAAGTGTTTCTAGAATTGCCATAACGACGAAATACGAATACAGGAAAACATTCCCGCATTCAGTAATGAGGATGTAATTACTAAATTGATCCGAACGAACACATTTGTTAACGTTCAGAAATTTGATGCTTTGCTAATGAGATCAGAGAGTTATTACCTCTGCAATTTCCTAGTTTAATGTCCCGAAAAATACGTTGAATATTTAAAATAATAAATGCTATCGATTATATGGTGAAAGAAGTCACGGTGAATAACCACAGATTTAAAGTAAATTAGACTTTGAAATGTTAATAAGTAAGGCATTTCAAAAAAGAAGAGCTGCAACAGCTAGACAATTGAAGAAAGCAAGCTTTAGTTGTTGAATCAAAAAATATTTTAAAGATAGTTTAATGAGGGAATAAGTACAAGAATTAAAGTCAGAAACCACGGTGCATGAGGTCGCAAATTAGCATTAAATTTTTGATAAAGAGGTGTCAAATTATGTCATACTTTGAGGGTGGCAGGGAGTTGCGACATCATGCTTCATTTTTATCCGAATATTCTTATGAAAAATAGTGTAATATATGAAAAAGGGGGGATGGGGAAGGTACAGTGACAACTAGTGACAGAAAGACTAGGATTTATCTTGAAAAAATCTTGAAAAAAAAAGTGTATCATTAGTTATGGAAAATCCCTATGACGGAAATAAAAAATACTTTGATCATCATTAAACTATCAAAAGAAAAAAAAAAGCTCTGATTAAACGCTGTCTATCGGATTTTATTCCGATTTATAGTTGTCTGTATTTTTATTTTAAGGTGATCAATTTTTATAAAACAATTCAAAACAATATTATAAATTAGACTAATCATTTATATTTTACCTATGCTGTCATGAATACTGGATTAAGTGTGGAAACGCATAAAGAATATGTAGAACATAAAAGTATATTTCCTTTTGATTAGTGTGCATAGTTTAACGATTAAATTTGTGTGTGGTAAGTAAGCCGTAGAGTCACCGAGAAGTATATTTATCGTGTTTCTATTAGTATAAAAGGGTTTCTCCTAACAAAAAACTCAAAAGTTAAAACATTAAACTACACAGAGTAAATTTTTATTGGCTTTTTGGCACTTTACCAACTTTGTCAGTATTATTAGGTTCAAAATCCCAGAGCAATTATTGAGAATAATTCAATCTTATTAAGTTTAATTTTTAATTTACTACATTTGAATTTATTTCTCGTTTTATTGTTACCAAATGGAAGGTATTTACTCTTTTTATGGAATGTAACTCACACGATAAAATGTTATACTTTTCTCTTCTTGAATAATACTTTTAGGCCCTGAAAAAAAATTGTTTTTGTTTGAATGAAATAAAATTTCATCCGATATAAATTACGTTGAAGCCGATTTTTTTTGTCATAATGGAAAAGATTAAACTTATACTCTAAAAACGTCTCCAAACACATTTTCATTAGTACCATTAAAATATTACGTTTTTTAACGTGAAAAGCAAATATTGTTCTGAATTATATTCTCTAAAACATTGTTTTAAAAATGAAAAACATTTTTCTCCGAACTTTGCGATTGGTGCAATATTAAAAATTCGTAATCGACCATTACAAATGTTTGCCTAAATGTCTAAAAATAGAAACAGGAAATTAAATTCAATCTTCGTAAACTGAGAGTGGTACTGAAAATATCGGAATTTCATAACAATTGCATAACTGTAGTATCTTTAGCCTTTCTCTGAAAAAAAATTTCAAAGGAAACTTCCCGGAATTTTCAAGCTTTAATGTTATTGTGTCTTATTTGTGTACTCTTGAAACTTGGAAATAGGGATTTTTTTCTTATAGATAATATTACACTTCCGCTTCTTGTTCGTGGTATGAGAATTGACTAAAGGATTTTGTTTCACTGTTTCCTTGGATAATGTGATACATTTGTATTGGTTAAGAGATTCTTTACTTCTACAAAACATGTGTATGCATCTTTAATTAATGTATTATGATACTAGCCCTGCCTTTTTTTTAATTTACCCAATGAAGAAAATATTTTTAATATCCTTTAGTTTAAACAATTATTGATTGTGTACTTATTATTGGTATCCTAAAACTTGAGTTCAATATCCGACGGGGAGTCTTTAGACACAAGTAAAAACCTCCTTAAACATGCATACTGAAGCGAAATGAATGCTTGGAACGGAACAACAAAATAATTAAGATTAGAAGTTCTTACTCGCAACAGTTTCTAGATGATTAAAAGGGGAATTGAAATGTTTCCTTATTACGATGGTCCAACAAAGACTTACATATTGCAATACTTTTGTTGAATAATAAAATTATATTCCCTTTGAGGCAAAACAATTACACGAAAATACAGAGTATTCAATGTTAGGCTTATAATTTGCTTACAATACGATGAAAGAACTGTTTATTCTATTGCGTCATATGTCTTTGTGTTTCATAATTTAATTTTTTTGCGGTGCTAACATATAATCCATGGCTGCTGATATCCAAGGCCTTTGTTAATTTAGTCGCTAAGCTCTCATCCCTCCAAAATATGTAAAAATAATAAAATAAAGCTAATCCAATACCCTAGAAAGTCGAGCCACCAGTTTCCGACTAGAACGACATGGTCTCTAGTCGGCCCCGATATAATCTACATAAGACTAGGTTTATAATTTAGCACAGATTTCAACTTTTGCAAAGAGAACACACTTAGATCATAAAGGTACGCATTATGACATTTAACAAATATATAACACTAGCAGTACCCGCACGGCGATGCCCGTGCAAAAAATGTAAAGGAAGTAAACTGAATAAATTTAAATTCACTCCAACCCTCTGAAGTAATATTATAAAATTCTTTATTTCAAACGTGCTCCCCAACGTTTTGAATTCCACTAAAAGTCATATTAAAGTTTAAATCAATTCGCCAAATAAACCAAAAAGACATCAAGTTAAGTAACAGGAGATATTAATTACTCAGATTTAGTCAATTTTCAAAGCTTAACTCTATACGCAAATTTTAACAACTGAAAAAAAGCAGTTTGTCTGGAAAATGGACCTAGTGTTTCAGTTTTGCGTACAGAGTTAAGCCTTGAAAATTGACTAAATTTGATTAATTAATATCTCCTGTTCTAATTAGCCTAGAGAAACGTGCTAAAACTTTTCTTTGTCAGAAAAAAACGCCTTTCCAACGATGTATAATGTTTGTTTCAAATGCGTTTTGTATATTTATTTTTTATTAACTTTAAATTAATACACATTTAGTGCAAATTCCTATGCATAGTGGTAACAAAAATACCTGTGCGACAAAGAAGAGAACAGCTCTATTACCAGCGGGAAGGGCGGGTCAAATCGCTGTTGGTGAAAGGTGGAAACATTTGTAACATGACTAACGAAGTGATGACACGGCGCTGTGATAACCGTGAAATGTGACCACTTCGAGATGTTGTTTCGGAAAATAAGTGGACATAATGAGGCTGACTGTGAAATTGTCTCTCTTCTCAGTCGGGGGGAAGGATGCGGTATATACATGTCTAAACAGTCGGAGGCAAAAATACCTTACGACTTTTTGCTATAATGCAATGTCATATTTTCAGCAAAATCCTGTTTTTTAGTTTCTCTCCAGCTCTTGAGGTAGAGTGGGGGAAGACGCTGTAGTTTAAGACTTTATTTTATAGAAAATAGGGCATTGGTTTTATTTTTTCAAATCTAGTTTATTCACAAAGTATTGACTTTCGTGATTGGTATAAAAAAAACCAATAAATTTAGTTTGAAAAACAGTTTTGACCACCGGAAGATAATAATTGCAAAACCTTTTCATTTCGCATCTTCCCCAAACTGTTGGGGAAGATAACGTAAGGCAAATTGCCGTTGCCTGAATATGCCGTACACGATATTTTTGTGCCAATTGTTGCATACAGTTTGTTTCATCGAATCTGATTTTTGCGACGTTTCGGTGTCGCTTTCTAGGTTTACGTTTCAAGTAGGACCACATTGTTCTCTAAGATGTGTCGAAAAGCTACGGTATTTTTGTCATACGAAAATATTACGCCTTATCCAAAGCATTTAACATTATTTTGGGTACTCAACAGAGCGGTAAAAATGACAAAACTCTATAAAAACACCCCTTAAGCCTGCAGTAAATCAAAACCAATTTATGTATACTCTCAATGTACATGCTCCTTTTTCCAACTGACAGGTTGGCTGTTCATTTCGATAGTTGTGTTTGAAATACGTGATGCAGCCCCAAGTAGCATCAACTCATCGGATTTTGCTCTGGCGATCATGGAACTCCTCGTAAACTGATCCCGTAACGCACGATGGCATCGTTCCGATCAGTATCCGAGCATGGTGTTCGATGAGCTACTTTTCATCGGGAAGGGATATCCTTCCGATCAACTTTCCCGATGAAAATAAGCCTAGTTATATTCCATCGGAAAACGATATCCTTCCGATCAAGTTTCCCGATGAAATTCATCGGTACGGGACTGTTCTTTTCGTAAATTGCTCCAAATCTCATCGTCTTTTGAGCAAAACTCATCGGTTTTTGCTGCTCGGATTCTGTTTGGCCGATGAGACATATTGGATCATCGGCCGATGAGAATTTCATCGGGTTTCGATGAATGGCCGATCATCGGCCGATGAGATGATGCTGCTAGGGGCATCTTCCCCAATGTGGCATTTTCCTCCAATCTATCTTATATGTTCTATGCTCTTATATTCATTTTTATTTTGTAGATTTAAAATCATACACTGTAAAACAACGTCACTAATTATTTCCGAGTAACGTCCTAGGATACGTGAAAATTAAGTATATTTGCATAAAATTGACGTAAATTGCGAAAAAATATGCTAAGCGGTTTTATTAAATGATGCACCTGCAGAGCAATTAGGACCTGTCCAGGTTGGCTGATCCCCTAGTGATGGTTAACCATAGTCTCTGGACTCTAGTCTTTTTGTGCATTGCAGGCAAATATGCTGTTTAATATTTGCTTGCAATTCTGCACTAACTTTGCCAACATATGCTAAATGCTTTAGTGACTGTCCTGGTATTTCAGAATGATGCTAACCCCTCACGAGAAATATATATAAAGTTTCTTAGAAGGTACACCTGTTTTACACCAAAAGTAAAAATCGGTTTCATTGGGTGAAATCCGAAATTCTCCAGGAGGATTTCAGAAAGGGTGCTAACTTTTTTTTACACATTTTCTTGTTTTTTGACAGATATGTTACTATCAGAATTTAGCAGATCATTTGTCCATTAGTTTTTCAGGAGAATGAATCTGAATGTTTTTATTCAGCGTATAGTGTTTTATTATACGGAGTATGATAGAATGTAACAGCTTCAGCTTTTGCAAAACGTGTACTAGGCATATTTATAGAATTTATTATATACGGTAGTCACTCGTACTCGTATTAGCACAACAACATTCCTTCCTCCCCCTATATTAGGATGGACATTGTCAGATTGTCAGATACTTTAAAAATAATGCCCTTTTTTGGAATAAGGGGATTTCATGAAATAAAGTCCTGCAGATAGCAGTCTGATAGTAAAAAAACATTGAGTAGCTATTTTCAACTCAAAAAATAATAAATTAGTTATTTGAAAAAAAAAATGTTTTATTTTGTAACATAACAGTGATATACGCCAAAAATTTGCAGCTAATCCCTATGGCTATGTGAAGCTTATTTTTAAATTTAAAAAAAAAAAAAAACGTTTTATAATTACTCCTCCAGTGAGCTTTGCTATTTTATCCCTTTTACTAAATAAAAAAAAAAACATTGTAACTTATTTGAAGGTAAAAACATTGCTTTATAAATGGAATTACTTCAAGCAATAATTGTATTATATCTTTTTCAGATATTTTTTGATTTTTAAGAAGTTTCAATGAAAAAAAGGGAAACTCGTCATATTAACCCCTTCGGCCCTGAATTTTTAATTGGGTAGATAAAAAATCAATGAGTGGTTATATATGCTATAATGCATGTAAATATGTTAAATATGTAATATTATGAGATTCTACCAATTACGGAACTAATTAAAAAGTGTTCTAATAGTAGGACACCAGGCTGTTATTAAGTAAAAAAGAGAACATTTATTTCTAAGTATATTTACACTTATTTGGTGTGAATTTTTTTGAAACAATTCCTTTACGCATGAAAACATGATACACTTCACATTTTTTATAATAAGAAGTTGTTTTATAGGTGAAACCTTCTAATTTGCACCTCTGCTGTTTCGAACTTCTCTCAATCATGTGATTTATTAATCATACCTCACATCTCCACAGGGTCTAACAGCTGGGTTTAATTTTTTTTTCGCTGGTGGTACAGCAGGACTATTTCCTGATGGCCTCCCACGTTTAGTAGCGGCTGTTGCTTGTTTTGCGAATGCCAACGTTTCTGCTACATCAAACGTGAAATCGAGCAAATCCATTTGATCTTTACGTGTAATTCCTAACGAAGAGGCATCCTGTTTATACTCTAACCAAGAGTTTGTTATAGCCATACTGAAATAATGGAATCTTTCTCTTCATCAAGTATCAAGTGCGGCAAACCATAATTTGATGGCTGCCATTCATCATCAGACCCATCTAAGTCCACATCTTCTAAATCAGAATCATCCAGACTATTTAGGCACTGAATGGCTTCCAACAAGGACAACTTTTTACTTCGCCTATTGGCTAATCAAATAAAAATGAGTTTCAGTGTGCATAATTTATATAAACAGACAATAATATGCATCTTCTTATTCAATAAATTCCTTAAAATTTAAAAACTATAGTCATGAGCAATAATTTAACAGAAAGTAGTGCTTTGTTTTGAAACAAAACGTGATTTTAGCACTACTAAGCACCTTATATACTCTTAATAGAACATGAAGAAGAATGGGCCATGTGTGCTCCAAGGCCTGATGTCCTATTAGTAGAACAGATGTAAAAATCGTAATAACAATTAAATTTACAGTTATTTTTTTCATTAAAAGTACTAAACTGGTCATGAAGAGTCTATTTGGTGCAGTGGAATTTTTATTAGGCACAGGAAATTACATATAATAACATTTTGAGAAGTAATAAAAGCTGCATTTACCTTTTTGCTGCAAGTGGTGAGAAACCGACATTATCTTCTCTGCAGAACACATGCTGAAATCTGCTGAGCAAAAATGGTACCACTTATGAATTCTTACATGTATTATGAGTAATCCACTGGATTTTGAAGTTAAAATTCTTAAAAAGGAAGAATGTAGAGCATTATGAAGATTTGTTCTAATAATAGAACGCCAGGGCCGAAGGGGTTAATAAAACTAATGGCTAAACACAGTGGACTTTGATATTAAATTGTTTTATTTTGGTTGCTTTTATTAAAAAAGTATATAACAAATGACAATTTAGTAATGGAGTGAAAAAATAAAGTATAAACTATATTTTAAAAAGTACATACTTAACAACTTTAAAAAATGCAAATCAATAAAATTAAAAAAGTATTCATTTCGAAACAGAAATCAGAATAATTATTTGAAAATGTTGTTCTGATTAATTTTTGTCGGTTAAATTGTCAGAAAATAATAAACTACGCACTTACATTGGTGATAGTAATGTAAAAACAAATTGCGATGACATTTTTTTTTTTTTTTTTAAGTTCACTTGATTACTGCCAACAAAGCTGGGCTTAATAGTTTTTTTTTTCTTTTTTCAACAATATCTACTTGATATAACTCTCCAAGTACAATTCAAAAAAAATATATATAAGTAAATACATAAAATTGTATGAAGTCGTTTTCCTGAGAAATGGAAAAAAAAAGGTTCCATATTGAGTTCAAAGAAAAAGCCACCAAATTGCTATTTTTGGCCAGAAAGTAAATCGATAGTGCACCTTTCTTTTAAAGTTGGAGAAATAAAAATTGAGCAAAAAGTGCTAGGAAAAAAAAACCGAAAAGATTTATTTCTTACACTACGTCGATAAAGTATAGGAACTGGTCTCATCACTTTTCTTACACCGATAACTCTTTCACACATGGTTTTACCAATATGGAAATTCTGAATCTTTTCTTTTATTTGTCAAAAATCCTGATCCAACTAGAGCTATGGAATCAATGGATTTAGATATGCTCTTGCTTTTTTTTTCTTTATTTCTGTATTTTTCATACTTTTTGTTCGTTGCATACGGTCCTTTCATCGTTCCAACTTTGGTTTTGATGAATGCATTAGTATCATACATAAATTTCGGATGAAAGTTTCAGGGAAAAGTATCCGAAAGATATATATAAATGTTGGATTATGCAAATTTGAGAGCAGAAGGGATGAAAACGTATTTATTAGCTTCAATGTATGATGCAAGTTATTTGAATATATTTGTAAATTATCTCGTTGCATAACTGGATTACATAGATTTCAAAAACTCCCTGCAATTTGATGCCTGCTGTGTACACTATGATACTTAAAAAGAAAGAAAGAAAGAAAGAAAAGATAAACCTCAAAACTAAAAATACTAAAACTACAATTTATAAAGAGTTTATTGTTAATGCATTTAATATACATACATGTATGACCATTTGTACTCTACAAGTTTTATAAGGGTGGTACATAAATATTTAGAATAGAAAAGAAAAAAAAATACATCTTTAGTTAAGCCCAAATTTGCAAATTATCGTAAATTTTGATTTCCAGCTATTTTAAAAAATACTTCTTTAAAATCATATGAGTGGTTCACTTACAGGATTACATTCAAAACAATGTTTGCGTTCATTAATAATTAGTTTTGACACCAAAACACGTTGTTACTTTAAGTGTAAGAAAAATGTTTAATTGTTTGCTTGTTTGTTTTCTCGGTGTTTTTATTTTATTTTATTTTATTATATATTTATTTATTTATTTATTTATTTTTGACTAACTATGTAGTAAATGAATTAGCTCAATACCAATAAAACTATTCTCCTTTTTATAAATAAACGCCCAGAAGAAACTTTATGTTCTATTTTCCTGATGATTTGAAGTGTAGATAATTTCATTTAAAAAGGCATTGCTTAAGCATGATTAAGTTTAAACATAATGATACATTTGAACCAAATTGAAAATACAAATCAAATATTGACTGAAGTAACACTAATTTTCACATTTTCTACAACCAAGTTTATTATAGAGTTAAAATAGTCCTTTGTATGTCTAAAAACCATATATGTTTGCATTTAAAAATAAAATCATAGCATAGAAATAATCTTGAGTCCCTAAGTGCGTAAAAAAATTCTTCAAGTTATCTAGGCAGAGTGCAAGAAGCCTGAAAAAGTAGGAATTACGTATAAATTAAAGCAATTTTTCCACTATACGCTCTGCCAGTTAAGCGAAGTTGAGATCGTTTTATCGGCTTTGCACTGTTAGGTATTTTTTCATTCCTTTCACTTCAAATTGCATATGCGTAAGTGGTTTTGAAACTTTTTTGGTGATCCTCAAGAACTTAAAAATCTTCTTTTTTCGCCAGTTAAGTTAAAAAAAAAAAAAACTCTAGCTTTTTGAAATTCAAAAAAAGAAAAAATATATTTATGAGAGGTTATTTCAACGAAATGATTAATTTCTTTAACGAAATAAATTCCTTTTGAAGAATTCTGTACTTTTTATGCTTTTCATTTTTTCTTGATTGTGCATCCGAATGCTTTCACGCGATTATCAAACAACCTTTTCCTCCTTAAGCTAATGCACATATTATTTGCTTCCTTGACATTTAGCTCAATTAGGTATGAATATCCCCTAAAAAAAGGAGTAACCCTACAAACATCAGATTTAGAGGGGGAAAACTTCTTGTTGAGAAGGCGTATCTTTATCGATTTTGTACTTAAATTTTGAATCTGGTTTTTCTATTTATTTATTTTAATAATTCAAGTATTTTATTTGCTTTTTATTTGTATTCTACATTTTAATTTCAGTTGAAAACATCCAAATTCAATTGTTTACAAGAGACAGTTGAAAAGCTTCAAAAGACTAAATCTTTTTTTTTTCTTTTTTTTTTCTTTTTTTTTTTACGTTACATGCGAAGAAAAAGCATCATTTATATAAGCTGCGGTCACTGTATACATTTTTTTTTTCTAATTTTGATTTTTGTCTCAAAAAAACTAACTTTAAGAACTTAAATACACTTATATATCAACACGTTTTGTAGTTTTGAAAATATTTTTATAATTCTTATCTCCACATCAGGCACTAGCGCAGCCAGATTTTACTTTTGAGAGAGGAGGGTTTGGTTATAGCAGTCATTATATGGATAAAAACTGCGATATTAGGATTGGTAATATGTGCTGATTACCAAAGATTCTGAAAGTTGTGGGGTCGATTTAACCCCAAAATCAGCTTCGGAGGTGCCCTTTGGGAGATATTTCTTTCATAAGCACTGTTTTCAGTTTCCGATGCTAGCGCTACCAACATGCTTTTTGCAAAAACTTTGCCAATGAGAAAAAATGATGAGATAGGGAACAAAATAAAAAAAGAATGATGCATAAATCTTTAATAGCTCTTTTTTTTAATAAACTTTCCTAATTATCGACAAAATTTATAAAAAACTGTACAGAAACCTTAAGTATTGTTTTTTTTTTTTTTGTTACATATTAAACAAAATATTTCAGCTTTCAGTTAGTTGATCAAATTATCCAGGAACCATGAATTTAGTTCACGTTTCAACCGAACTTTCAAGCCAAACTCACCAAGCAAAAATTATTTATTGTATGCCTAATTTGCTTGCTTTCCTCAATTGAATAAACTGCAAAGACTAAGCAAAGGGAAATGGATAATGATCTTTTATTTAAGTTACACAAAAAACCGCAGAATCAAGTGGGTGTTGATTTTTGCACCTTTTATAACATTTAACTAACCCACCAAAAATAATGTAACTACGAAAAAAAAGTTTTATCGTCTTATTAGTGTGTTTCAAACGGGGCTGCTTATTAGCTACGAACCATTTACAGACTTAGTGCATTCAAAGAGACCAGCAGACATTCCTTCATGTGTCACAACTATCAGCGAACCCCATTGCCTCAAGAATTTTAACGCACAGTTTCCCCACTATTTTCTTATTAGTAAATAGGTATATACAAATAAAAAGGCTTATCTTTGTTGAAATGTACCGCTATATATAAAACTTGATGAAAAAGACTGAACTACGTACTGTGACGCTAATGATTTATTTTTAATCTAAATATTAATCTTTTCTGGTGAGCATTTTTTTTTATTCATCCTTTATTTTATTTGTCATTTTCCAAGTAAAAGAAGTAATTCATATACCAGGATATAGCTTTTCACTTCAAAAATATATGACTTTTGTTTTTATATTCAAGAAAATGCTAATTTCATATTTAGTCTTCCTAAAATTTATCTCTCATTGAAATTGTAATTTTCTAGAAGTTCGATTTTGTTTTCTAAAAACAACACCATTTTAGATCTGAATGAAAGCTGTAAATTTATTACCATAAACTATTAGGACAAATGACGCCTCAGCATTGGTCAAAAAAAATTGCAGTGACATTATTAAAAGCTTTCCATTTACATTTCAAAAAATACATTGTAAGAGCTTTCATACACATTAAGACAGTAGAGGTTTCGTCTTTTATATACGAGAAAAAATGAAAAAGAGAAGAACCATTGAACATGCTAAAGAGATTAAAAGGTGAAATGATTTGCATTTATATTGAAGTGGTTGAGTTTAAAGGAAGGGACCAATGCTGCACCTATAATGGTTTATTATTAGAATTTTAAATTGTTAATGTTGATTTTTAGAAGGCATAGTGAAACACGAGATTTTTAAAAGAAAACTGACGTTTTTAGTGTATTATAAATCATGTAATTCTAATTCCATTATAAGATTTGATTGCAACAGAAAAATGATTGAAAAACTGTTTTGAAATATATTTATAGCGATGTTAAATTTTTAATTAAAATACTTGCGTTTAATTAAAAATAATGATTGTAATTGTGTTTACTCAGAAGAGAAACGTTTTATTTTTAATAAACTATTCCTTTTGAAAACTTTCAATTTTGTACATCTAGCTTACTTTTCTCTAATAATACAGTCATCCTCTAAGTAAAATTGAAATAAAAAACAATTACTTTCTTTTTACAAACTTGTCTCAGTGTTACATAATTTTCAGGTGAAGATACGCTTTTTACATCAAATAGATGCCACATGAAAATACTTCTATAACTAATACTTTATAGTTATTTTATTTTAATAAATTTTCCATACAGTCATTAATATTTGCTACTTCGTTCCTCACCATAATAACATGTTTTTCGTTTCGATTAATATAAGTTCTAATGTCCAAAGTTCAAAAATAAAAAAAACAGGTTAGATTTTCAAGCATTAAATTAAGAGTTTATTTTTTTTAAAAAGAAGAGATCAATATTCAAATACTAAATGAAGAACATATCTTTTTTTTAATCAAGAGAATAATTCAACAGATCAGTCTGCAAATATTGAATCAAGAACATATTTGTTAAGTTGAAATAACAGATCAAGAGTTCAAAGCTAAAATGATGAGCTTGGTTTACTGCTTTATTTGAAAATCGTAGCACTTTAAGAAAAAACAAAATGTAAGAACATTTGTTTATTATTAAATGATTGATTCATACATTAAAAAGCTACAAACCAAATGCTGATGCCCGCAGAAAACTAAAGAGCAACTTAACATTTTAACTACCGCTGATAACATAGTAAAAAAACATTAATACATACAATTTACAGGGTAACCAGTAATTAATATGCTGATATTAAAAATTAAAATCTCGAAAATTACTGATTAAAAGAAATCTATTTAAATTGAAACAAAGTACAATTCATGGGAATTAGCTTGGTACGTCTAGAGTTAGTACTCTAGATGTAATATGGAGCAAACAAATAGCGAAATTCTGCATCACTCGCTGCAGACTCTAAGTTTCAATGCTTTTAATGACTGCGAACTTTAAAATCAAACAATTGATTGTCAACTCGCATGGACCTATTGTCTTCTTTTTATCTTCTGTCATAATGTCTATTTTATCTTCTGTCTGTCTGGTAGGTCATCATTCTACCTTGAGAAAAAATGGGCTGTTGTAGTTCGAATAATACGTTTGAACAATGGAACTGCCCTCAGAAACGCGATATCTAAACATTTTTATTAAAAATCCAATTTCAGTGGGGGGGTGGGGTCTTCTTCTTCAATATTTTGTTCTCTCGAAACAACTGCAAACACATCGGAAACAAATAGTTACGTATCCCTCTAAACAAAATAGGTGGAGATCGCTAGTACCGAATCAAGCGCCATTTACACTCAGCGGGGGTCAATTATGGCCAACGCCTAGTGAGATTCTAACGATGAAGATGTTTGCTCAGCGGGGGATTGTCTCATGGACATATGTGTTTGCAGTATCCATTAACGTTAAGGTTAACACGATGTTTCAATAGCTACTACGAATGAGCGATTGCATCACTTTGAAGGTTGGTAGTTTGTTTTTATTCATGCGTGTGCTCTCTATGAAGTGGTGCATAGGACGAGAGTTTAAGATGTATCCAATATCGTTAAAATGAAATTCTTTATTTTATAGAATTAGTTGATATTTAATGGAACAGCTAGACAAATTAGCCTAAGTAATTAGTCGAGCCCGGTTATTAGAATATCGATTAAAAGAATATCCCGCTTAATATAACACATTTTCAATGTACTAAACCGTTGTAATGCATTACTTTGATCTCGGATAATGGAGTATCCATCTTATTAGAATATCATTTCGTGACCAAATGACTATTTCATCAAGGGCGGATCCAGAAATGTTCCAAGCGAGGGGCTTTTTTTTTTTACTTGCCCCCTCCACTTTGTTTTACCACATGTTTATTACAAATGTTTCGGTCTTCAATTTCGAAAAAAATCCAGATCAGAACCCCGAATCCCAACGACTTCTCATATTATCATTGCAAACCATCTAAAATTTTCTTTTTTGAACTACAAAGTCGAAAAATTGCGGGAAAAGAGTCCCTCAAGGGAGGGACGATCACCCCCATCGCCCCTCCCTTGTATTTCATTGAGCGGGCTCGACTGTACTATAATTAAATTCTAGGATTGAACAAGGTATTGTACAGAACAACGATTACTTGCTCGTTAAAGTATGAAATTTGGCACTCGAAAGTACTTTGAGGCAGTTGTTTTAGTCAGTTTTGAACCTCTTAAGTACTGTACGAAATCAAAAACCTTTTGAACTGATTTTAATCGCGGACACTTATCTCCTTTTTGATAACACTTTGCAGCACGCGTTTTGGAACAGTTCACAAAACACTTCTGAGAACACTTTTCAGAACATTTATTCGATTGATCACTTTTTTAACCCTCTTGGGTAAGCATGTAATAACATTTTTTGAGCCATTGACCCATACTCCTTCTTTTAGAGCACCCTTTTTGTGAAACTTTCTACGAAGAAGATGGAATATTCTTTGTTTATAACAGAATGTGTTTGATGTTAATTTTTATAGTAACCTAGAGTGTAGGGGCCAGGGACGTCATTTCAAGTTTTTCCAGGGAGGGCCAAAGGGTAAAAACATAATACCATTTCACTAGAAAACAACAAAAACCACTCCCACTTATATGTTAATACATTGATTTCTTAAAGTCAGGGGGGCAGTTGACCCCCCTGCCCCCCTAAATGACGGGCCTGTTTCATGTTAATTTTTACAGTAATCTCGTGAGTAGGGGCCAGCTGTTTAGCACCTGTCTGAAATGGATTGCCTACGATCATAGAAAATTATCCTTTTAGTAGGCAGTCGTGACAAGATTGGAAAGGGATTTATTGATATAAAATTTCGAATAGTATATTGAACGATTATATTGACGGGTAGTTGAGTAAGCTAATGAAATAATATTTGAACAATAGAAAGCAATTATTTCCCAAGAACGCGTAAATGTGTTTACAATCTGCTGTCAAATATGCCCCGTAATCAGTTCTCAAGTGTGTTTCTAAGCTCTAAATACAGATAACTCTCGATTTTACGAAAAACCTTTACAAGTCAAATTTAGTCCTGATAAATGCCCACTTTATGCAGCCCATTAATTCCCAAAGAAGTATACTTACCTGTAAGCTTGTTTACAAGCTACATGTATTCAGTTTTAAGCATAAGGGAGGAAAATAATTTAAAAGTCCAATAATAATTTCTCAGTTTAACAAAAATACTCAACTTTTTTCCACGTAAATATGATTTTTATGAATGATAACATTATGTAACACATCATTTATGAAAATCCCATTTTCTGCTTTATATGTAAAGTAAGACACATGAATATCTCTGAAGAGAAAAACAATTTTTCATTACATTTTGAAGAATCCAGAATGTGTAATTATTCCTCTAGAAAATACATAATTTACAACATAATTTAATAATACCATTGAAAATAAAAGAAAGATAATGACAGCCGCTACAACACCGCTACAATATCAATACCATCCATAAACATTGCACAACGTAACCCCGAGCCATGCAATCCACCTTAAAAGATAACGATGATTTCAAGAAGAATGTTGAGAAGGATCAGTCGCTCCTGTTTCATCTAGACGCATGGGGAAATGCTTTCCTACTGCACCCGAAATCCATTCCTTAGAAAAGCAAACGGTAATTGAAATTGTAAGATTGTTGGAGAATTAATTCAAACAGACGGAATAAAATCTGCTTCGAGAGAAAGCGGGACTACATATCTGATAAAGATTTTACGTCGAAAACGGCAGTTTCGGAAACGTAATTACAATAACAGATATTACATTTTAGCGTCTTTTCATTTCATGTTGGAGTTTTCAAAGAGGTAAGGTAACTGCATTAGTGTTGGGAAGTTTAGTTTCCGATTACTTTTGTTACACAGACGAATAGTTTTAGTGCTGCGAAATATTTTTCTCTTGAGTAAATGTCATCCACTCATTTTGGCTCACTTAACATTTTCCTTAAGTTTTTTTTTTTATTTTACTTTTATATATATATATATATATATATATATATATATATATATATGCAAGATGGAAAAGTTATTAAAATATTCTTTGCGAATTAAATAAGACCGCTCAATAGCAGCGTAATATCAATAGCAAATAATATATGGAAGTTGAAAAATTGTCCCTTAAGTGTCGAAAGATGCGTAAATTGGAAAAAACAACAAAAGAACAAATTGAAATTTTAGCAAACATTTTAAAATTTACGAAACAATTTAAACAGATAAAAATTTTGTTCTTTTGTTCTCCCATGTTTGATCTTTTTATCTGTTTAAATTGTTTCGTAAATTTTAAAATGTTTGCTAAAATTTCAATTTGTTCTTTTGTTGTTTTTTCCAATTTACGCATCTTTCGACACTTAAGGGACAATTTTTCAACTTCCATATAATTATATATATATATATATATATATATATATATATAGATATATATATATATATATTACGTATTTATGTATGAAGTCCTCCCTCGGGCGTGTACTAAGTCAGTGTAAATAACAACAATTAGAAAAAAGACTTGAAATAACGTTGTAAATGTTATAGATGCAAAAATGCAAAAACGACAAAATTTCAGAACCAACTAAAAAATTCTAAATTTAACTGGGTAAGTTTACGGAGAGCGGGAGCAGTTGGTAAAAATAATAATTTGCAGGTTTCTGAAGATGTCAGCTGCACACGAGTTAGCGTAATGAAATAAGGATGTTCATGTTTTGAGAAGTTTAAAAGGACTAAAAAGTGACAACTCTTCTCCAAACATAAACATCCTTATTTCATTATGCTAACTCGTATGCAGGTGACCTCTTCAGAAACCTGCAAATAATTATTTGTACGAACTGCTCCTACTCTCCGTAGACGAAGCAGTAACTTACCCAGTTAAATTTAGAATTTTTTAGTGGTTTCTGAAACAAACTTTGTGGTTTTTGCATTTTTGCATTTATAACATTTACAACGAAATTTCAAGTCTTTTTTCTAATTGTTGTTATTTACACTGACTTAGTGCACGCCCGAGGGCGGACTTCATATATAAATACCTAATATTTAGAATACATTTAATGCTTTAGCAGCAATTATGCGCTGATTGAATGTAGAATTGGCTACAAACAAAAAAGTAATAAAATTAAAAAAATCATAAAAGCATCAACAATTTTGCAATAATGCCGGATCTAAAACTCCTAATTTGATTATACGCAATAATAAAAGACTCTAGTACTGCTACTTAAGTATCCTTTTTTATATCGTACTGGTACGGCAGTACAAAAAAATAATCAACGGCGAAAAAATAGTCAAAAGGGGAAATTCCCCCTCTTACTTACGTTACAACAAAGCCTGAAAGAAAAACAAGAATAATATTTGTTCACACAAAGAGAAAATGGCTACAGGTATTTATTCAGTTTTCACTTCTCAGTATTTCCTATTTTATGCATCGGTATTTCTTCTTAATAATTTATTTCAAGCCAATTATTAGCTTGTGCCGACGCTTTTTATTTTTCTAATTAAAAATTAATTTTACTTGCATAAAAATTCTTGTATGTTTTTCCCTGGATAATTTAGCAACTTGTATTAGATAAAATAGCAGGAAGAAAATATTCTAGGTTATATTTTTTTCTGCATTTTCTATTGAAACCAAAATTGATAGGTTCCGATATTTTTTTGGGGGGTAAAAATAGCCATTTTTGGATCTTTAAATAAAATTTTGTATGGTTCGGTACTTTTTGGGAGTTCGCCCTCCCTCCTTACCCCACGACACTTGCTGGATGCCCAATTACCTGTATGCCAAATTTGCTCGAAATCCGACTTGAATTGCATATTTTTCTAGTGAACACACACACATTCGCCAATATTTTCTGGTTTGTTTATATGGATTTAAAGAGCCCACATTAAATGCATTACCATACACCTTTGATTAAATAACTGAAGAACATAATCCTTTACTTATTTTTTCATAAAAGAATTATAAAAATATTTATATATACCTAATAAAATATGTTTTTCTGTTATCGCCTAACATATGTTTGGGGGTGTTTTTTTAAACCAAATAACCTGAACTCAAACAAAGATACAGAGAAAGGAGCTATACGTCTCAATATATTTAATATACCTACTTTTTAATTGTATAATATCCATTGTTTTCATACAACTTATAACTGGACTCCCTTAAGAATCAAATGCATCATAATGCGGAAATAATCTTTCTTAATTTTTATCTATACTTTAAGAATAAACTGAAATTGCAACCTCCATAATAACGATAGAAAGAAGATTGTTCAGAAATTTTAATTAGAATGATTCATTATTGCGGTGTTTTGTTGGGCTAAAAAGTAATTAATATTGTGTTTACTTAGGCTTTTCCATAAAATTTGTTACAAGAAAAATATTAAAAGAAATAATTGAGCAAAGCATGTTAGTTCGTTTTTATTTCATTTATCAAATTAAGAAAGCAGTTTACTTCAGTTTTAGTAAAACTGTTATTAGTTCATACTTTACTTAAAGCTCAATTTCTTTTTTGTACGTAATATGAGAAAATTCACTTGGGTTACTTTGTTTGATGCTCAGAACTTAGTCTACAAAAATTTACGTGGGATCGATTTGGTTACTTTGTGAGCTTCTTTATTTTTGTTTTTAATGTACTGTAATTAGTGATGTTTTATGATTTAAGCTTATATAATAGTCAATATTAGTTATGTGGACAAAAATACTGGTTTGAGCGTATAGGAGTTTTATTCTTCATAAAATTACGTGGGATTATTTGGTTAACTTTGTGACCTTCTTTATTTTTATGTATTTATGTATTTAAATATTTATTGTCATTATGATTTATTATTTGTTATATAAATCATTCTTATTATGATTATAATATATATTATATACGAGGGTTGTTTTTTTTTCAACCTCTGATAGGCTATAAAAAATAAACGGATTCAAATACAAAAAATGTTTTATTATCAAAAATAAGGTACAATGCTCTGCAATTCACTACATATTCACCTTGACGATTGAAGCATTAGTTATATCTGTGAACAAGCTTTATAATAGCCCCCTCGTAAAATGTTGCCGCTAATGATTGGAAGTGAGTTGTGATGGTGTCTTTGGGTTCCACGCCACTTTGGAAGCACGATACCTTACCATACCCCAAGCAGGAGTCTTTCCAAGCAGGGGAATATGGCAATGCCCATCATCACAGCGCTCGTGTAACCCAACGGTTTTTCCAGCAATTTCAATGGGACATTTTTGAACACCCACCATAAAGTTCCGACCGAGCACCAAGTGACTTTCATCTGTTCCCTGAACCTAAGCAGGGACTTGGAGACCCCTGCTTGGGGTCTGGAAAGGCATCGTGCTTCCAAAGTGGCATGGAACCCAAAGACACCATCACAACTCACTTCCAATCATTGGCGGCAACATTTTACGAGGAGGCTATTTTAAGCTTGTTCACAGATATAACAAATGCTTCAATCTTCAAGGTGATTAGAAAGATCCATTGATAATTTCGTTGAATCTCGAAGTGTTACAGGAAATGCTTTGTGTACTGTTCTAAGTAGAAATATAACTGGGTATTAAAATTGAATTTTTGCTTTTTATGATTTTTGAAGAAAATAATTCTTTGTAATACATTTAGAGAAAATTAGAGACTTAGAAATTTTACTTCTCTAGGTTATGTGAAAAAACTCCTAAACAAAAATTATCCATATCATATAAAATTCTCATTTGTATTACTGACAGTCTTTCTTATGTCACTCACACTCTGTAATAATACATATTTTATTATGTTTGTTTTTTTAACTGAAATGCTTATATATATCGAAGTGATATTTCACCAGCATCAATATTTTAATTGGAGTTTACAATGAGATTTCACTGCTTCCTTAACACACCTTGCGCTATTAAGAAAATAGTTCATTCAAAACTATAGAATCTCCCATACAATATTATAGAGTTATCAAAAAAAGAAAAAAAGGAACTAATAATTAATTAATCTATTTTTAAATGAATAGCTGCAAAGTCAAGGTGTCATTTAGAGTAAAAAAAGAAATGCATTTCTTTTTAAATGCAAGTTGTTCTACTTTGAAACTGAAAACTTAAAATTTATATTATAAAAAACTCTTTTTTTTACTACCTCACATCACAAGATGCATAGATTATTACAATGTAAGATAAGTAATTTCAATAACTTTAAAAATAGCTTCCAAGCAGTAATTTCAATTTGTTAAATGCTATCATGAGCTGTGCATGATTTGCTAACTTTTGTTTTGTAAAATCAGAAGTATAGCAAACTGAATTCTTAACTTAGCCTGAAAAGCGTAACAGCCCAAGCAGCACAAAGGCGTTCAAAACACGTTCTGCAACACGTACAGTTCACCAGCCGGCACGTTCAAAACACGTTCTCGCAGCACGTGTTGTCAACGTCTATGTGTCTCATCGATCGATGGTAATATGACACGTCGAAATCTGGTGTTGACCACCTTTTTTTGTCCCAGTTTTGAACGTGGAATGATAGGTTATATTTAGGTTCTGGAAATACGTTTGTTTTCAGTACTCCCCAGCTGAAAAAGTATACTGCGTATACCCCACTATCCGGTGGCCGCGACGTGTTTTAACCGTGACGTCATTTTTGATCCATGATCGTCGCCATCTTGCTTTTAATTATTTAATTACTTTATTTATTTAATTTAACTATTTATTATTTAATTACTTTGAATTTAATATATTTACTCCGCGGGATTCGAACGCGGGTCCCTTGCGACTACAGCAGGAGTCGCTAACCACGGGAGAAAAATAATACTTTAAATGGAAATTTTTTTTGCAGGAGGCGCCATCTATGAAAGACTAAGGGCGTAAATCATATAATTTTATTAGTATGAATGTAATGCTTTTTTACTGAAATGCATGCAAATCTGATTAGGATCTTGGGAGAAAGAGTTGTTAAGGATAAAACTTAAAGTTTCTGCAGATATGATTCCTCTTCCCTTTCTAAAAAGCAGCAATTCACGACCTCAATTCTGAGAAATTAAGCACCTCCTTAAGCACTGAAATGACACCGTGATAATATCAGGGCTGCAGAGTCGGAGCAAAAATGGTCGACTCCGACTCCCGACTCCTGCTTTTTTTTTAAATTATTTATTTTTTTTCCCAAATGTGAAGAGGGAAAAACCCTAAACAAAGGTTGAAATATTAAGTCCATTTTTAAAAGTTTCGTTTTTATTCATGGTCGTAGCCAGGCCTCACTTTAGGGGGGGGAGCAAGCTGGGGTATCCCAGTTGGAGGTCATGGGAGGTCATTGTGACCTCTCAAAAAGTTCAATTTGGTCATGAATTCTCGCAGGTAATTTCACCACATTTACCTCAATTCTCGGAGATCACTGTGACCTCCCAAAATGTTCATTTTCTCCAGAGCAAATGACAAGTGCCGCTCTTGTCATTTGACTCCGTACAAAACTAATCCTTTTCTTGTTAAATGGCCAGATTTTATTTTAACACAATGCATTTTTGCTGCAAATATTTTTTATTATCTTGCATAAGCCCATACATAGCAATTCGTTTCACAAAGCAGACCCGCCATTTTGAAGCCCTTTTTAATGATCCTAGATGCTTAGGATTTGGATATTGGACGCTGAAAATTTGTATCTGTTAGTTTCAAAGACATGTTTTCACCACCATAAAATTTCATCGAAATCGGAAGTGGTTGGAGTCGGAGTCGGAGTCGACATGTTTTTCAGCGACTCCGGCTCCGACTCCTTTAGTCCAAAATCAGTCCGACTCCGACTCTTCGACTCCGACGCCCTGGATAATATTACTGTTTTTGCACGTCAAATATCACGTTCCTTAAGCACTGAAATGACACCGTGATAATATTACTGTTTTTGCACGTCAAATATCACGTTCCTTAAGCACTGAAATGACACCGTGATAATATTACTGTTTTTGCACGTCAAATATCACGTTCCTTAAGCACTGAAATGACACCGTGATAATATTACTGTTTTTGCACGTCAAATATCACGTTCCTTAAGCACTGAAATGACACCTTGAAAATATTACTGTTTTTGCACGTCAAATATCACGTTCTTTAAGCACTGAAATGACACCGTGATAATATTACTGTTTTTGCACGTCGAATATAACGTTCAAGGGACACTTAGCACCGTTATTTGACCAATAACACCATTTTTGCACCAAATTTGAACGTTCTGGTGCTGCTGGGGATAGTAATGCTAAAAACATTAACTAGCTCAAACATGTACTAAATGACGTCAATTTTTGCTCTATGATTGAAGGTTACTTAATTTTTCCTCTACATGTTTTCCATATTGATTCTATTTAATATTTTCATTTAATTGTTGAGGAATGCAAATTTAGACCCAGATTGTTCAAGCAGATATATTTCTTGTATGAAGCGTCAACTTATTACGTTCCATACTTCAAATATACGTAATTAAATTATTCTTGTAAATTGCTATACCTAAATGCAACTTAACTTGACACTGAACGTCAATACGGGCGGAGCCAATAAGAGCTCACAAGCAGTCAGAGATCTAATCTAATTCGCCAAGTAGGCTGTGACGTTTTATCTAGCTCGTTTTTCATTGGCTAACGTCACGCAAACGTCACGCTGACGTCACGATGCTGTTGTCAAGAAAGGTTGCAGTGTAGTATATACAATGATTAGTTTTAACTTGCAAAGTAATTTTATTTAGCACATAATTATTTAAGGACTGAAAAATAATTCTATAATCCGACTAATTTCTTTTTAAATCACACCGTTAAATAAAACCTGAGCAGAAAATGAGTTACAGGAAAAGTCCTTTTACTAGTACTACGATTTTTTACGAAAAAAAATCTTTAAAACCCCCTAAAAAGTGAATAATATTTCATTTTTCACTTTCAAAGCTAAGTTTATTTCTTTAGTCACAGTTCGTGTTGTAAGTCAAAGCATTTTCTTCTTTATGAACAAGTAATTTCTTTTAAGAAACCACACCCTTTAGCAGTAAGCTGTCAAAAATTTTATCCTGAGAAAGAAAATAATAAGCGTTGATGCGGATACAAGTATTTTCCCTCAGGCTATGTCTTTTTCAAACTTTGTTAACCTGAACTTTTTTGTATTTCTTTTAGTGTTTCATATTTCTAATAACTCATTAGATTCCTAAGCTTTTCTTTACCAAGGAATAAAGAATGTGGCAAGTTTAATTTTTTTAAACGCATAAAATAAAGATTGCAATTAAACTACGTAATGAAAAGTGTTATAAGTGTTTGATATATTTTATTATATAATAACATTGATTTAAATCAGAAAGGTGTATTTTCTAATATAATATTAAATCTTGCCTCTTCTGAGTTAGTTGTATGATAAGTTTATCCTTAAGTGTGCACGGATGCAATTTGGTACCGTAAAGTCGCGTTACTTGGACCCTAAGGGGTTACTTGAGCCCATTACAGTAAAATGATAAAATCTAGGTTTGGTACTTATTAGTTGAAGACTTGCACGTAGTTCCTCGTTTCTCCGCAAGGTAGAAGCACTCTGCAGTCTCTAATGCTAGTACCAAACCCAGATTTTATCATTTTACTGTGGGCTCAAGTAACCTCCTTGTGGGTCCAAGTAACCCGACTTTACGGTATATAACTTAAAGTAAAAAATGTGAGCGTCGTATAAATATAAAACTGTTTACGCATAATTACCGAATTCACATTGTCAAGTGTTTTTTTTTTTTTTTTCTAGTTGTGAAATTGTAACGTCGAGCTATATGAATTGCTTTTGATAGAAATTACTTATCAGAAAGTTGAACACTGAATCTCATTTATAATTCTTGCCCAATTAGATTAATATTTACTTAATTAGCATAAAATAAATTAACAGTATCGTTCGAAATGTTTACAACAGCAACGGTACAAATATTCATATTTTTTCTTCAGCACTTTAATTGGAAATTATGTTAGTATTTAACGAAAATGCAATTAAAAAATGAATAATGTTTTGAAGCATTAAAGTAACTTTCAGAGAAAATAAACAAAATGCTACCATTTCGTTAGTAATGAAAATAAACACAGCAAATAAAAACAATATACGAGGTTTTTTTTCCCTTAATTACCTTTGAAACAATGTCAAACATTAATTATTGCTGCAAATAAAATGCAATATCATTATAAACGTATGTTTTGTGATGGAATGGGGGAATAGAATAGGAAAAAGCAAAATATGGACGTTCCCTCGAGAAAAAAAGAAACAAAAACTTACGGAGTATAAATAACGTAAATAAAATGTATTGACTTGCATTGTGTTTATCAATTTTCACATACCAATTTATATTTTGTGGTACACCAAAAATATTTTTTTGCTATTAGTACTTAATTTTTAAATACTAATTAAGATCTACTTTGCTGCAAATAAAATGCAATATCATTATAAACGTATGTTTTGTGATGGAATGGGGCAATAGAATAGGAAAAAGCAAATATGGACGTTCCCTCGAGAAAAAAAGAAACGAAAAACTACGAAGTATAAATAACGTAAATAAAATCTATTGACTTTCATTGTGTTTACCAACTTTCACATTCCAATTTATATTTTGTGGTACACCAAAAATATTTTTTTGCTATTAGTACTTAATTTTTAAATACTAATTGATATCTACTTATTTCAGTTTACAGTAGTCATTTATAAAGTATTAAACTTTTTTTTTCATTTTATTTTAAATGCTTAATGCATCACATGAAATTCATTTGATAATTCATTGATTAAATCTGGGACATTTTTTTTTTCTTTCAAATGGGGCTGCAGTAGAGGCACACCCTTTTGCAGACCTAGTGCGATCCCCCAAATAAGCATCCATTCTTTCACGTAGCACCAGAATCGGCGGAATGCCATTACCACGAGAATTTTGACTCCCAGTTGCCGCCAGATGGAGGCACCTAGGCTCTTTTGCATGCGAAAGAGCACTAGGATTTAAGGGGACATAGATACATGGAATAATTCACCTATTTATTCACTTTCCTATCCATTATATCACCTATGTTTCATACATTTATTAAGTCATGTGCTGATTTATTGATTCATTCATTATTATTTGTAGTTGTTGATTTATACGTTTTTTATTCATTTTTTTCAATTCATCTATGAATAAAAAATATTTTCATTAATCAAACAGAAAATACATCATTGGAAACATATTATAACCACTACTTTCCGGAATAATTATGGAAATGATAATTTTCCAGATTTATGGTAAATTATACATTTACTGCAAAAAATTAAAAGTAGCATTTTCACTCAACTACTTTTATAAAGTACAGTGGTGTCTCTTTATATGCCGCAATTAACACATTTATTTATTTTTTATTCATTCAAGAAAATAAAATGTATCTTCACTATTTCACTTTGTCTAATGTCCCCCTTCTTTGACAAAAATCATTTTGTGAATAAGCCAAGAAGTTTACAATATACAAGAACACAATCTTGGAATTTCTGTTTATTCAATGTGAATCTTAGGGCGCTGCTCCACATCAGCTTAAAACGCGACCGAAACCAAAGGCAGAAACCGAAAATCCAGATACTTTCCATAGGAACACTATTTAATTTATTTTACGTTTCTACTTTATTTTTCTGCTTTACGTCAATGTGGAGTAGGGCCCTTACTTCTATTTCTTCGTTCAATTTCTAGCAGCAAAGAAAATAGCATCGCATTTGCCTTTTCTTTTAAGACGAGTTGAAAATGCCCCAACATTAAAAAAGTTCTGCCGAAGTAGAAAATGCGAAAAGTCAGAAATTTTAATGAGATTTTTTTTCTTCAAAGCATTTGTAGCTCATAAACGTTAAGAAGTAAATGTCAGCAGCCTAGATTTTGTTTTAATGTTGTTTACCTAGGAATAAAAAGCCGCCACACAAACGCATACTCATTTTTCGCATAAACGCATTTTCGCTGAAGTTTATTTTTGCGGAAGAGATAAATATTTGATTCCAATCATTCCTTTTCGAAAAAAAAATCTTTTTTGACTTTATACTAACAAAAGGCAGCATATAAAACAAACTTAACAAAAAGGCAGCATATATTTGTAAATAGAAAAATAAGTTGCTGTTTTGCAAGAATTTTTAAATATTAATGGTACCAAAGCTAGTTCCAAAGTTAGAACGAAAACTGCAAAACATCCTCCCGATTTCCTACGGAAAGAAAAGTAAATATATCGTTTTCTAAAACATAAAGTGACATAATGCGTTAACAATGGTTTTAAATATAAAAAGTGTTAAGTCTAATAATCCAATGAACGTTTACTATTATACTTTATTAAAATACATTATTTTTTTAATTATATTTTTCCCCAAGTCGATTTTATCGGACATAAATTAACGAATAGTCAAAATAGATAATTTAGTCATACGTTTAAATATGCATATGCACGTACAGACGTACCGAAGAGCTTATCACCTATTATTCAGGGGTGAGAAAAATATACATTTGTACCAACCTTTGAAAGAATTTTTTTTTGATTGTATTACATCCTGTGTTTTATACAGCAAAATAGGTATTTTTTTTCTTAAGTTTTTTTTCAAGCATGAATAATTTGCACCAAGTTTTTTCTCACTTTAAAACACTTACACGTGAAACAATTAAGGGTTAACTTCCGCTAATAATGAATTACTTTGAGGTGCATTTCTGGTTTTAAAAATGTGTTAATAATGTCTAAATCATGTCTCTTAATATCATAAAATAATTAATGAATTTATTTAAAAAGGTACCGTTACTTTTCCTTTCTTATTTTCTCTCAGTTCCCACACAGGGCATATATTCTCAGCAAACTAGTTTTTTCTTTCTTATTTTGCTCAGTTCCAATATACAATAGATATTCTCAGCAAACTATTTTTTTATGCTTAACAATGCCCCTTTTTTAATCAAGAGAAAACTTAATAAACGTAAACTTCTACATCTTAAATTGAACAATTTATTTTCTACTTTGCCCCTTCAATTACTCATTCATGCAAAAAATTGAATTTATAGCTCGTCCTCAGATTTTTAATGATATCTTCAGCTTCATGTACCCCATTATAGCATAATTGAAGCAACCTGGGTAGCAGTTAAGTCACAATTGCATTACTTCTAAACAAAACAAGCTGACTTCGAGATTTTAATTAGATTTTTTCATGCTTCCCTTCTTTAATTGGATTAAGTTATTTAATATTGCATTGATATCGAATTTCCAGAGAGACATTCTTTTAAATGTTACTGGAACAATTCAATAATTTTATTTTTAACCAAGTATAATAAGGATAGAATATTTTCGTTTTACTAATCAGTAGTCATTATTATTTAATTATAATTGTCTGCCTTATGTGTAAGTCTCACGTTTCATTTTTTATACCTTCTTTAAAAAAATACATTCAAAAAATGTATCATTTTGTTTTTTGTTAGTTTTGTAAGCTTTTTTTCTTGAACGTTTACTTTTACGCTTTTGTATCTTCACAGTAGGACGCGATTTTAACTTCGTGCAACAACAAAAATAGTAATTATAATTGCTTTTATAATTTTTTCTTTCTCTCTCCTAACACACCTGATTTATTTTGGGCGCTTTTTTTCGAAAATAATGCTAAAAATAAAAACAGCGGTAGTTTTTTATTTATTACAGCTAATTGCCTCAAAAACTCTTATACATTCATGCGAAGAATCATTAATAAAATATTTAACAGCTTCTTTCCAACAATTTTAAGTTTTTACTTAAGCTTACTATTATTTTGTTTTTCAGTTTTTAAAAGTTCACACAAGTAATAATTAGTTTCTTACGTAATAATGAAAAAAGCTCATCATAAAATGTGCATTTCGAAACTATAAAGCATGATTGTAAATTGCATATTGTGAGAACATCTATCGAGAAATCACAGCAAGATCACCATTTCTTTTGAATACGTATTTGTTTTTATCTTACAACACTTTCGAAGGTTTTTCAAAAGTACATAGTATTAAGAGTTGTACACTTTATCAAAACACAATCTAATAGTTCGAATGATAATACAATGATATACAAATCATAATAAACTAGTCTTCGTTTTTTGTGATTAATATTGTAAGTGATTGTAGTTAATGAATGGCTTACCCGCGTATGTTTAAGTACTGTACATTGTACATTAGGGTGGGTCGAAAAAAGCTTTTTTTTTCTGATCAATTTCTAATAGCACGGAAAACTTGCCCATGGGCATCCTAATAACGGGAAAAATAATAAAAAAAATAATTAATTACTTTTGTAATCGCGCAAGAGCTCTAAAGTTTAGAAAAAAAGAGAAAAATCTGTCATTTTTAAAGATGAATATTGTTTTCAAAAAATACTTTTTTAAATTTCTAATAGCGCGGAAAACTTGCTCATGGGCATCCTAATAACGGGAAAAATAATTTAAAAAATAATTAATTACTTTTGTAATCACGCAAGAGCTCTAAAGTTTAGAAAAAAAGAGGAAAATCTGTCATTTTTAAAGATGAATATTTTTTTTAAATACTTTTTTAAATTTCTAATAGTGCGGAAAACTTGCGCATGGGCATCCTAATAACGGGAAAAACGTTGGATAGAAAAGAGACAGTTAAACTGGCTAAAAGAGAAGAAAAAAGAGAAAAACTTTCTATGCATGAATGTATTACCATCACAATAAATAAAACTGACCTCAGTAAAGATTAGAAATATCTTTTAGACATTGTTCAAGCAGTCAGCACAGGAAGCTGTGATCCAGAATTAGCAGCTAAAAATCCTGGACCCCTCAGCCATTCCAGATGGTTAACTTGTGCAAACCGGGTGTTAAGACTTTATGTTTCCCAAATAAGTCCGACAAGCGAAATGAAGACCCTTGCAAATTACATTGCAAAGACCTACGTTCCTGTTTGGTTCAATATTAAAGTGCACAACACTGTGAAAGATGGTCCGAAGCACGTATTAAAGATCATTCAAATAACCAGACATTTTCCGGACAACATAAAAAAAAATCGATCCAGTCATTCAGAGAAACTCTTTCTTCTGCCATCTAGAGATTATCATGCTGGCGATGATAATGGATAACAGATACCACATTAGAGAGGTAGGCTACAGGAAGATACTGAAAGCCAGAAATGAGCCGCCAGTAGTGGGTCACATTAGAGCTTTCAAGCTTTCTTCAATTAACTTTGAAGCCACTGACTATCTTGACTAATTGATTGGACAAATTGTAAGCTGACACCTCCACCCCTTCTGTCAAATATGTCTACAGAAAATATTTCAACCCTATTGAAAGAAAAAACCCTTCCAGAATTTGATTACTTGAAATTTCCCTGCCACACTCAGTCAGTGGAGAGGTGTGTAAAACTAGTACCAGAGGCTGCTGCTAAAGTTTGCGGGAATGAAAACCGAGAGGGTTTTATTAAGACAACCTTAAAATCAAGATCTTTAATGCAAAAATTTGATTCGAAATCAGAATTCAAAGGGTGTAAGTAAGCACACCCAAAATGGTTGGTTGAATGGGTAGGATGTGGGTGGGACTTGATTTAGTATTATTTTAGAATCTGTAAAAAATATGCTAAAATGTGCAATAAGCTGCGATATGTGATTTTTTCCAAAAAAAAAAAGGGATTTTTAGGGTTTTTGTGCAAATTCAAACGAACGGCAATGTACCCCAAGTTTTTTAAACCAATTTCTATAACTGCAAAAGTAGTTTTTATACTATTAAATATAAAAAACTATTTTTTTAAATAATTATATATTTTTAAAAATTACAGATTTCTCTCTTTTTTTTCGAAATTTTAGACCTTCTGCGTGGTTTCAAAAATAATTAATTACTTTTAAAATTATTTTTGCTGTTATTAGGAAGCCCTGGTACAAGTTTTCCGCACTATTAAAAATAAAAAAAATATTTTTGAAAAAAAAATTCATCTCTAAAAATTACAGATTTTTCTCTTTTTTTCTAAACTTTAGAGCTCTTGGGCTTGCACAAAAGTAACTAAATGTTATTTTCATTATTTTTCCCGTTATTATAATACCCATTCACAAGTTTTCCGCACTATTAGAAATTTAAAAAAATATTTTTTGAAAAAAATATTCATTTTTAAAAATGACAGAAATTTCTCTTTTTTTTTCTAAACTTTAGAGCTCTTGCGCGATTACAAAAGTAATTAATTATTTTTTTATTATTTTTCCCGTTATTAGGATGCCCATGGGCAAGTTTTCCGTGCTATTAGAAATTGATCAGAAAAAAAAGCTTTTTTCGACCCACCCTATTGTACATCCATTGCTAAACTGAACGAGTTCAATGTATCGCACCCTTGCTACAAAAGTGCCACAACTCAAAAATTGTAATTTTTGAGTTATGACCGTCATTAGACGTAGTTTACACGTCTCTACCAATCTTCAAAAGAGCCAGAAGTTGCATTGAAAAATCAGCTGCCAAAGGGCAGTTATGGCGTTTTGTTGTTATCAAGATGCATAGGACCCCTTCCCCTGAAATGCCACATCTTGAGTTGTCGTCCAGCCGTCGTAGAGTAACGTGCGTAACTAACGATCATAGTTTGAGATGTATCGGTCTTCATATTGACAAATTCAAAAATACTAAAATGTGCCTAGTCAGCCCGGGAACAGTTTTTTGCAATTTCTGGAAAACGTAGTTTTTTGAGTTGTGGCACTTTTGTAGCAAGGGTGCGATATGAATTATACTATCTCAAAATTAAAAAAACACGTGCTGCTTACTGAGTCTGATAGTGATTCAAATGAAAATTTTTAAAAAATAAGTTTCTTCATGGAATTTTTTTCTAGTAGATACGTACTTTTTCCGGATGTCGAAATATAAAAATTACAGCAAGAGTTAATAAAAATATAGTACCTTACCCTAATTCATGTAACTAGTGACATCGCGTTACAATGAGAATCAAGATACCTCGAATTTTGCTCGTTGAAACGAAACTATCGTTGTTATTTAACTCAAGCAACGGACAGAAAATTAAATAGAGGCAGAAAATGTAACAATTTACACGAATATTTTGTTGTATTGGTATACGCTACAAGTAGATTTCATTGTATTTATATGATATTCCTTCAACAAAGGGTAGACTTTTGAGGAAAAAGTATGTTACACGAAAATAGCAATGACTCATAGTTTCCCAGCAAAACAAATCTGCTAAAAAGCTTTAAAAAATCCAAAGAAAATAAAAGAATATTTGGAACATGCTTCAAAAACCTGCAGAATTTGTAATGAAAACTAAAAAAAAAAAATAATAAGTTGTGGATTTTTTAGAGATTATATTGAAGACAAAATGTAGATTCTTTCTGTCTCCTAAAAGTCTGCAAAAATGTTTCAAAAAACTTGATATTTTTCCCCCACATTGTCTGCAGATTTGTTTTTAGCTGGATTTCCAAAACGAAAATTAAAACCTAAATTAAGTGCTGTCTTAGCTAGCTAATTGAACATTTCATATTTCTCAAAAGGATACAAATCGAATACTTTGCTATGACATTCCAAACAAATATCTAGGATTTTCTTTCTTTGGAAAGCTCGAGGGGGAAAAATAAAACATAACTCGAGATCTGGTTCTTTTTACAATAATTTCAATTTTCATTAGGACATTCGGTTCTGGAATATTTTCCGAACATTACTTTACAATACGCGGCAATTACCAGTTTCATGTAAAGCACAATTTACTGTAATAACAAAAGCTAAAATAACAACCACGGCGTTTTTGAACACATAGCATTTCTCAAATTAATAACTGTCGAGCCTTGTTTCAGAAAGTCGAATTATTTGCTGAACATTACATGAAAAGCTTTTTGTAATACTTTGCTTTAAATATATATAGAATTTTCCCACTAATATTGCTTCAAAAGGCTCAAAAAAGGCATGGAAATTCCTTTTCTTCTCAAACTTAAAGCAAACAAACTTTATGTGGTTTGAATTTTTATTCACCGAATACCCTGAAAGAATTTGCTGAATAGGCAGGAATATTTATGAAGAGAAAGGTGGCTCCCAAATATCTCTTGAGTCTACTTTACCCTTTTGTTTTTCTTATTATTTCTTCCTCAAAAGAAATGAAGAGAAATATCATCTCATTTTGTCTCTAGAAAGTGTGCTTTTTCAAGGGAAAAAAATCCTCTTTTACGAGAGATTTTGTTGAATAAATTTTATAGCGTTGCATATACCTTCCTGAACCTATTATAAGAGTAATTTTTAGGATTATAAAAGAAGGGTATTTACACGTGATCTGAATCAACATTGTGTTATGAAGCACCTTAAACATAATAAAAAGTTTCACATTTGCGCAACATTTTTTTTTTAGTTTTAATGTAACATTATTAAGAAAAAACTTAGTGCATCATGCATTCAACTATTTGAACCTTTAGTATCAAAACCAACTCAACCATTTTTTTTTGTTGTGAAGCAGATACAAAGAAAATTCACTGCTGTATTTCTAACGAAACCGTTTTTATTTCATTGTTCGACATTTTTGAGTTGTAACGTTTAAAAGCGTTTTGTAGCATAGTAAGTATGCACTAAGTAGTATCAAATCAAAAAATAAATAATGATAAATAATAATTTGGATTTTTACATCTGGAATACAAGCGATGGTTTTCGCTATCACAAATGGCGATAGGTGTTTGTGAGTGTGTGTAGGCGGGCATGTAAGTAGGAGTGTATGTGTAAGTGTGTTTGTGTAGGACATTATAGATTGATTTTGTTTTGATACTGAGTGCTTAATGTATAAAAACGGTGCGCTTTTGGTATGCTAATATGCCCCATATAGATTGAAAACTAAAAGAGATATTTCGCCAAAAAATGTCAATTTGCTTCTAGTAGTACTTGGAAGTGTTAACCAAAAGGTTACATCAAACGATGTTATTGAAGAAATTACCGTAAGTGATGTCTCCATTTGCGTCCGTGCGTATTTTCAGAAATATTGAGGGAAATTATGTATGTGGAACCCTTACATTGTGTTTTGTTGTGCACCTGGCTCCACATTTGTGCTTTCATACTATTCACCTTTCCTAACACCATTTTTATCTTTTAGATACGATATATAACTGTGCCGGATCAGTCCCCAAAGAACAGTGCAGCTAATTCTTTGAGGCTAAAAATACACATTTAAGAACAATTGAGAAGTAGTTATGATAAAGGACTCGTTTTGTAATCGTTTTTGCAGCAGAAGTTCTTGTTTTGAGTATATATCGGAAACACTGGAAATATTTAACACTGTCATTGTTACGTTTATAATTTTAGCAACTTTTGATAGAAAAAAATGTAGAGAAAATAAAGAAAATGAACACGAGATGAATGAAATATTCGTGGGTGGGAAAAATAACGTGAGAAAGAAGCAAGAGTGTTTATAGTTGCGGAAATTTTTTTATCTGAAGTAAAAAAGAAAATGATCGAATATTTATCAGCATCTTACATTAAACAGATTGGAATCATTTAATCAAGAAGATTTGATTCGGTGTAAAAAAAATGCTTTTGCATTTTCTTATCGGATATAAACCGTGATACTGCTGCGAGTTCTAAATAAAATTTAATATGCTCAAGTATGATTTAGGTTTTTTCCTCAGTGTATTAAAAGTAGAAAATATCAATTAAATTTATGAATGGTTTCATTTTAGTATATACTCAGATAGACTGTTGTCATTGGCAGTTAAAGACTGTTTAGACTAATAAACTAAGTATGCTTACGGCTTTTGAGAGCAAGTTTGATGAATGAGTTTTTTTTTACACAACCTTAACAATTACGACTTTTAATCGTTAATGAATCGTTAATGTTTTAATAACGATTAAATATGCACCAGAATATTTAATCATGAAAAAAATTTTTTTTCATTTGTAAAATTTTAAATATTCAGTCAAAATTTTAACATGTACTCGAAATATTGCACACAGGTCACTTTTTCTTTCGAAAATTTTAAGCCTATCACACCAGATAAAATCAGATACAGAATCATAATATACATAACTCAGCTGTATTTTTGTTCATTAATGCATTAGCACGGAATCATGAAAAGAAAATCAGTTTTACAAATCTTCTCTCCTTTTTCAGATGCAATGATTTGTTTCTTTTTTAGTTCAACCTTTTGCAAAATAAAAACGAGTAAAATAATCCAATAAAATAATTTAATTATGGTTTATGCATATTGCGTTATGTCATTATTTTAACCTAATTAATTATGCAATTGATTCATTTTTTTTAATCTTGTCACATCGAAAAGATGGCTGGATGTTTTATAGCATGATACGCTAAATCTCAAACACGTTTAGATAATACACTTATAAAGCAATGGCTTGGTCATTCTGAAAGATTAATTTCCTGTTTGAAATATACATCTTACTGAAACTTCATCTTTAAGCCAAAATATGCTTTATTACTTGAATTCAATAGCGCGAATACAGGTGTTCTTAAAAAGAGCTGCTTTTCAAACAGTTATTTTTTATTCACTCAAAATCGCTCACCATAGTGTTTTTTTTTTTTTTTTTGTCTTTTTCTCGGCCCCAAATCTTTTCCTATCACTCTGATACCTTTTTTTTTTTGCCTCAAACATTATCTTCTGCCATTTTGTTAAAGTTAACAAACTATCGAAAAACTATTTTGCACGAGTCATTTTTGTTTTTATTTTTTAACTATTATTTTAAAATAAATGTACAACATTTTTTTGACCAATTTCATTATTGGGCAAATATCTTATTATAAAAAATGCATTTTCTGATGATTACGCTATGTATTATAGGAAATTTTTAAAGCATTCTAATTTATTTGCGTTCTTTTTGCATAGCATTCAGAGCAAATGAAAAATCTAAAATGTTAGTCTGAAATTTAAAGAAACGTAGACTTAGAAATACAGAGTAATCAACTATAGAACACTGAAACTCGAAAAGAAAAAAAAGGAAGTTCAAAAAAATAAATAAATAATAATGGTTTCACACCTGAAATTAGCTTTATTAAGAAAATCGTAATTTTTCAATAAATATTATTTTTATTCTTTTAAATCGATAAAATGCGAATTTCTCCTTTTTTTCTTTTTAAGCGATCTAGTTTGGTTTAAATCATATTGTTCCCTTCACACAGAGCACCTGATTACAACTTAATAGAAATGAGTCTGCATTATGCTTATTAATCAAACTTCGGGCATAGAATCTCGGATTTCAAAATCGTGTAAAGACATACCTCATAGCCTTCCTTTCCTGAGTTATGTCAGCGGTTGGGAATTTGAGATCGTAATCAGGCGCTGAATTTTGAATACCCCATGAAACTTGTCTAATCTAGTGTCTACCCAAGTAGCATCAACGCATCGGATTTTTCTCGGCCGATCATCGAACTCCTCGTAAACTGATCCCGTAACGCATGATGAACATCGTTCCGATCAGTATCCGAGCACGGTTTTCGAGGAGCTACTTTTCATCGGAAAGCGATATCCTTCCGATCAACTTTCCCAATGAAAATAAGCCGAGCTATCTTCCATCGGAGAACGATATCCTTCTGATCCAGTTTCCCGATGAAATTCCTCGGCACGGGAATGTTCTGCTCGTAAATTGCTCCAAATCTCATCGTATTCTCATCGGATTTTGCTGCTCGGATTCTGCTTGGCCGATGAGACATATTGGATCATCGGCCGATGAGAATTTCATCGGGTTTCAATGAATGGCCGATCATCGGCCGATGAGATGATGCTGCTAGGGTATATTTTAATGACTAATTTACTTCAATAATGAAGGAACCCATAGTGGTAGTGTTTTCTTTTCTTCTTTTTTTTTTCTTTTTTTCTTTTTTTTTTTTTTTTTTTTTTTTTGAAGATGCAAAATAGCCGCTAAAAGTGAAAAATGGCATTTTAACATTCTAACGCCAAAGGAAATTTCTAAATACCTTATTATTTCTTCACATACAATATTTTTCAGCATGAATTTCCAATTTTCTCCTTTTGAACTGTATAACTATTTCACTTTGCCTCACATTCCCGTAACTGATTACAACTTAATAGAAAGGAGACCGTATTAGACGTATTGATCTAACTCCGGGCACTGAATCTCTGATTTCAAAATCGTGTAAAGACATACCTCACGGCCTTCCTTTCCTGAGTCATGTCATCGGTTGGGAGTGTGAGCATCGTAATCAGGCGCTGAATTTTGAATGCGTCATGAAACTTGTCTAATCTAGTGTCTATATTTTAATGACTGACTCGGAAGATATGCAGATGAGGTTTCGCCCTTGGGCAGATCACTTGTGGACACATTCCGGAATTGGGGTAGAGTAAGTTTCGAGAGGGAGGCTTGTCAAATGGCTTTCATTTTGAAGGTGCGAATTTATTATTCAACTGAATTAAAACTTTAGGCTGTTTTGATGATGGTAAAGAGTAATCAATTCATGCTATTAAATGTGAACTTTGATCAATATTAAAGAAATTTCTTTTTCGAAATGAAAATCGTTTGGTGTAATTAACAGAAATTGAAATGACTCGTGTGGTTGTTTCATAATTCATCTTGAGATTAATCGTTTTAAAATGAAATGTTGAAACGTAATATTTTAATGACAATTGTCCCATAAAAGAGAAAATCAAAGTGTATCGTTGTGACTCATTATAATACAAAAAAAATAAGGTTATAATTTCCATTTTGAAGTTACTTTTCTCATTTGTAAGAAATATGCTTTTGCAAATACTTATTATTTTTTATTCATATGAATCTCTAAAGATCTACCAGCACAATTCGCACGAAACAGACAGAAGAGCCATTTATAGCATAGTTTTGTACGTTTTGATTTCAGTTTAGTAAATAAAAGAAATTAAATTGCCCCCCCCCCTTTTTTTTTTTGAACATAGGTTTTTTTCTTTTCTAATCAGGAAAATTTTATTATAAGTAAAATGAAATACACCCTATTACACTTGAGTGCACGTTCACAAAAGACCTAACACACGTAATTCAATCAATGCATGAAGTCATATGTTTAGTTTTTTGAACAACCACACTTCAGCAAGACAATTACGGATTTCCAGTCACAAATTTTGTTGCATGTATGATAACGATATTCGCTTGAATGCTAAAGAAAGTGCGTACAAAAACGCATACAAAATGACAAAAATACTGCAAAGAAGATAGATGAAACACGAAAATGCAGTTTACATTTATCTGGTCCCTTAAGTAATAGAGCGCATTTTACAAGAAAATGTCTAAGTTTCTTAAACGAATGCATTTAAAGATGTTGAAAACATTATTTGCAGAATGGGCGTTGACAGTAAGCTACATCCATCAAAATGCTCTCCGGGAAGACAACATCTTTGCTACAGAAACAAAACATAAAAAAATATAAAAAACGTGTTTTAGAAGAGACTTTACTTTGTACCGACTGTCGAAAATTTTTAGTTTCAATCCTGGTTTACATTTCTCGTGCAAAGCTTCGAGCATTTGAAAAAAATATATCGTAACGAAACATTAAAAAAGGGGGCAAAATTACAAACCGAAATGTTTCATGAGGGTGTGTTTTTATTGCTATTATTACTATTATTATTATTATTATTATTATTATTATTATTATTATTATTATTATTATTATTATTATTATTATTATTATTATTATTTCAAGAGTACAAAAGTTAAACGAATCTCCAAAATATATTTATCAATTATTTTAACTATATTTACTGATATTACAGCTGAATATGACTATATGTGATTTCGTATAGGTTTTTTAATTATTATTATTATTATTATTGTAACTTATAGAACAAAAAAATATACCACAGCAATGCTTTAAAAATTGTTTTTATTTGACTTTATTAAACATGTTAAAATGAGTATTATTTAGAGCTAGGAAATAAACCGAGAAATTTGAAAATATGTCGTTGCAATACGAATTCCCTTTTAAAAAACAGTAGCGCATTCATATAATCTGTATGCATACAAAACTTCTTGCTTCAATACTGTATAAAGACGCTGCACTTAGTTTTGACTTCAAAATTACTCATTGTAACGATATTTCGAGAGCAAAAATCTTTTAATATTAAGGTAATCAAACGTAATTCGGTAGGGAAACTGTGAACTTAACGAAAAAAATATATTATTCAGCTAAAAGTAGTCATATCGAATCGGAACTTGCACTATACAAGACACAGATAAAAGGACCTCGTTCTGTACCTATACTGGGCGTGCGGCAGCTTTTTGTGAATAAGTACAAGAAATACAAGATTGAGGCAAGTCTCCTACAGTCATCCGATTATTAACATTCTAGTGGCCATCAACTATTTTAGGACAGTACAACAACGAAATTTGGTAAAATATGCATACGCGAAATAAAGGAAAACATTGTGAAGAAATTCAAGCATGGCCTCTCGGCTAATGCGAAAATAAAGTAAAGCAAAGGAGAAATTTTTGACTAGCCGTGATCCTGAAGCAAACATGGACTTTATGTGATCAGAATTTTTATTTAAAGAAATATCTCCAGAGGATCTGCTGAATAGACAGGAATATTTATGAAGAATAGTATAGATTCCGATTTTTCCAGATTCGATTTTTTTCCCTTCTTTTCTTTTGAAAAATATCATCGGCGTTCGTAAGTTCAAAACTAGGTTTTGGAAAACAGTTTGGGAACTCCACTTTCTCCTCACCACAAAGGAATATTTTGGGGGTAGATATATTCTTTTGATCAAGAAACGACATGAAATGTGTCTTTGTGGAAGTATATCATGCGTGAGATTAATGCAAAATTATTCAGGAATGTACTGTTTTGAAAAGATACTTTTAACTAGTTAAAAGGAGCTAGAATAGCAGAAGTTATTACTCCATACAGTAGGTTTTTTTATCTCCTACACGATTGAAACATTTCTTTGAAATTGCCATGTAAACAACGTTTTGTTTTAGAGAGAGACCGAGATAAAGAGGAGATGCTATTTTTATTTTGTCTGTCCTTGATGTGTTGTAATCGCTTGAGTGTATTTAATTAATTTTTTATTCAAAATTACATTTAAAAAAAAAAACTTTTTTTTTAAATTATCTTTCCAGTTTTGTCATTAGTGTTAATATGAGGTTGCAAGCGCTTGGCGATATCTATTACAAATACTGTGTTACAGATCGCTCGATAACGCAAAAATTAAGATCTTTAGATCATTTGTAATATATAATTAAAGATAATTTTATATCTTTGCCTGAAGAAAATGGAAAACCCACGCATATCTAGATTTATCCGAGAACTGCATTTCAACCGATTTCTTTCTTTCTTTCTTTTTTTTCTTTCTTTTTTTTTTTTTTTTTTTTTTTGTGTGTGTGTGTGTGTGTGTGTGTGTGTGTGCGCGCGCGCGTGAATAGGATAATAGGCGTAAGGTGAATAGGATAATAATAAAAAAAAAACACGCCTTTTAGTAAAACTGAGAGATTGACTTCCACTTCAAAAAAGGATACAATATGATAGTTATTAAAATCGCCAATGGAAATAAGAGATCTAAATATCGCAGTGCACTTAATAATCTGTTGTTGTTGTTACACTGCGATGCAAAAGTTTAGACAAAATGCAAATATGTGAATAAAAAGAAAACTATTCAACGAAATGCTTTCAAATTTCTACTGCAGGTACACAATATGGTCCCAAATACGTGTCTGGAGTTCTTATAACTATAACTGGAATCAAATTTTGGATATTAAAAAAGACATTTTTTTACATTGCTGCAAAAGTTTAGACAATAGTCAGATTTTATGCAAATATCCCTTGAAATGTGATTGGTGGAGGAAATGCGGGACTGTATTATTCATTTATAAAGTGCAGAGATTGCTGAATAAATAATCAAAATCTCAAAAGCTCTGTAGTTCTCGTGTAAAGAAGATGAGAAAGTTTGGAAGCCGAAATTTAAAAATAAACCTACTTTATTAATTTTTTGTCTTTTAAATCGGCTCTAGTATGGTAGTACATTGTTTTTCACTTTGTGGAGAGCAAATTTAGACATGCGTATCGATCAAAAAGTCCAAGAAAAATTATATTTCTTAAGGATGAAGGAATTGGAAAAACGGCTCAGACTGACGATTCGCCCCTTAGTCCTACAAAACTTCAACTTGGGCCAAAAACAGCACGTGACAGCATAAGTAGACGAACAACTGAATCGAAATACATAAAAAAAAAAACAAAGAATTGTGCCTGAGCCTTTTCGGACAGAGTGTCCCAAATGAGCCAGATTTTAATGTGAAAAGCAGCATATGTATCATCGTAACTAAAAAATGAATGGTACTTTCTTTGTTAAAAATTATTAAAATTGGGATGACCTAGATGGATTATAATTCTTTTCGCGGGACTTGAGAAATATCCAATGATCATATGTTGTGCTGCTTTTACCAATAAAATCTGGCTTATTTGGGACACTCTGTCTGAAAAGGCTCAAGCACAATTCTTTGTTTTTTTTTATGCATTCCGATTCAGTTGTTCATCTACTTATGCTGTCACGTGCTGTTTTTGGCCCAAGTTGAAGTTTTGTAGGATTAAGGGGCGAATCGTCAGTCTGAGCCGTTTTTTCAATTCCTTCATCCTTAAGAAATATGATTTTTCCTGGACTTTTTGATCGATACGCATGTCTGAATTTGCTCGCCACAAAGTGAAAAACAATGTACTATCATACTAGAGCCGATTTAAAGGACAAAAAATTAATAAAGTAGGTTCATTTTCAAATTTCGGCTTCCAAACTTTCTCATCTTCTTTACACGAGAACTACGAGCTTTTGAGATTTTGATTATTTATTCAGCAATCTCTACACTTTATAAATGAATAATACAGTCCCGCATTTCCTCCACCAATCACATTTCAAGGGATATTTGCATAAAATCTGACTATTGTCTAAACTTTTGCAGCAATGTAAAAAAATGTCTTTTGTAATATCCAAAATTTGATTCCAGTTATGGTTATAAGAACTCCAGACACGTATTTGGGACCATATTGTGTACCTGCAGTAGAAATTTGAAAGCATTTCGTTGAATAGTTTTCTTTTTATTCACATATTTGCATTTTGTCTAAACTTTTGCATCGCAGTGTACATGCCCCCGTTGGTCAGCAGAGCTAGACCAGGTCCATGAAGATGTAAGGTCCATGAAGGGTAATGATACGGCTTCCGTTTTTAAGAGCACCATTTTAGGTGGAAGACCGATTTTATGCTCAACACACATGCCATAAGGACCCGTTCATAGGGTAGGCCATTCATTCATAACTCACTTTCACACACACAGAAAGGACAATGATATGAGAGAGAGAAAGTACGCCCATGCCCCAGCCGGGACTCGAACCCGGGGCCACCGCATCACGGTCAGACAGTCAGACGTCGCTGACCACTAGACGAGGTGGCCGGCACTTAATAATCTTGCAAGATTTACTCATATAAGCTTTACATTTTGTGCTGTAATGACAATAATGTTATTAATCATTTTCCCAATCTCTTTTCGCAAATGTTACATTTTAGCGAATACATTTACACTTATTTTCTGAAATTTAAAGGTTGAATCAAAAAAAAAAAAAAACTCTAATGTAAGGAATCACTATGTTTCATAATAAACTAAATAAATAATGATTTGTACATGTTGCGGGCTTGACTGTATAGTCACACCCACAACATTTAAATATCACAATTTTTAAGAACAAATGTTATTTTTAGAAAATTGATTATTACATTATGATACATAATGGTTCCCTACATTAGAATGTATCAGAATTTTAAGCCAAAGCTTTAAACTCTGAGATTAAAGTGCAAAAATTCATAAATACTTCAAACTGTGCAAATAGCTTGAGCACAAGCAAAATAACACCAATATTTAAAAAGTATCTAACATGTCCTTGAATGTATAAAATGGACAAATGCTGTCCTATTCAGAGACCGAACCGCAATCATCCATGTGGCGTCTATTTTCCTTACGTCAAAATGTGCATTCTGTGGAATGAATAAATCATGTTTGCAGTGGTCAGCACATGAGATCTACGATGGACATTAGCTGATGCGGGGGACACCAAGCTCATATGCTGGTGGAAAATGATATATGATGAAACGTGTTAATGTTCCCTGTTAGATGTTTCTCCTGCTGACTATTTTTAGTTGTTATGATCGTTATATGTGTTCTTTGCACATTTGTCACGATTTGAGGTATAAATGAGATTACGTTTGGTGCTTTGTCTGAATAATGTATTCCTTAATGAACATGCTACTCAACGCATCTTACTTGAGCTGCTAAATGCTTAAAGGGGGTTGATGTGTTTGATGTATTTTGCGCAGTGTAATCTGTTTTGAAATGAATGTAGGTTTATCGCTTGATATAACCTGGGAACACTGGTTAGTAGTTTCGTGGGCTTCTTTTAAAGGTATTTTTTATGCGATAAAAAAGGTAAAACTCAATCATAAACTTGAGGACAAGTCTCTTGAATTATTTTGAGCGAATTAGTTTGAAAGTGGGGCAATTATTTTTTCGTTTTTGCGAGGTAAGAATCTGTTATTAAGGGTGTGATGTAATTTTTTTATTGTTATTTCCGGTAAGGAGTTGTTGTGACACCCGATTAAAGGGATAAAAGTTGTTATCTACAATAGTAATTAACTTGAATAATTACTATATACAAAAGTATTATGTACAGAGAAATGGATTGGCATGCATCCTGCTTATGCGGTGGTTGAGCTCGAAGTGAGCTTGAGAGGTCTAGACCCCGAAGAGGGATGTAGCTCGTAGCTCCCCATTGGTCAATGTCTATATGCACAGCTCGTGGTGTACATGTGATGTACACGTGAATGTATGGGTGAGAATTTCCCAATGGGTTTGCGTTCACGTGTACAGTGCATGGTGTGCATGTGTTGTGAACGTGAAACAAGGCTTTCCCACTAAGATATTTTGGGAACTAACTGATGGGCACTGCAGAATTAAAATATAAGTTTTAAGAATGAACGTTTGAAGAGCTAAAATTTCTATCTCTAAAATATCCGAGATCTGTCCCCCCCCTCCTTGTTTGTGGCAAAAAACTGAACTATTTTTTTTTCTTAAATTACTATTACCTTTTATTTAATAATTTATTAATTGAATGTATTTTCCCACTTTCTAAGTAAACAGTTCATTGTCTTAAATATAGTAAAGCTTGCTCTTTGTAAATTTTAAGATAGACTGCACGATCACCCTGTTTACCTGGAAGCCATTTTACTCACTCTTTGTCATATATTTTTGTTTCAAACCTAAATCAGTATAGTATTATGCAATATATATATATATATATATATATATATATATATATATATATATATATATATATATATATATATATATATATATATTTTAATTAAAAATTTTCTTTTACAGTTCGACCACTCGACGTAATGATAGAAGGAGACCGGCAGCCCCTCTCAGCACATAAAACAGTCGAGCTAGTGTGTCGAGCAACGGGGTCCAGGCCCCCTGCTATCATAACCTGGTGGAAAGGCACGTCAAAGCTGAAAGCGTTGAAAGACAATATTTCTGTTGATGGCAACGTCACTACTAGCATCATCACCATGACGCCATCTAGTGACGACAACGGCAAGCACCTGTCCTGCAGGGCGGAGAATCCCCTGATATCCGGCAGTGCCATTGAATATGGATGGAAACTTGAGGTTCACTGTAGGTAACTACGCGATATCTCTATGTGTGTGATTGTGAATGATTGTGTTTGTAAGAAAAGCAGTCGAAAACTTTGTACAATTAATGAAGTTAAAAATGCAAGACAACGTGCCTACAAGTACAAATAAAAGGTTTAAAAAGAGTTAGAAAACTCTAAATAGCTATTTCGGGGCTATTATAAATGAAGCCCCATCATCAGTGCAAAAAAATGATGGTTCACTGACACCAGTCAAGTGAGCCGACTGAGTTCACTTGACTGGTGTCAGTGAACCATCATCATTTTGCACTGATGATGGGGCTTCATGTATAATAGCCCCGAAATAGCTATTTAGAGTTTTCTAACTCTTTTTTAACCTTTTATTTGTACTTGTAGGCACGTTGTCTTGCATTTTTAACTTCAATGATTGTGTTGTTTCTGTGATGATGGAAAATAGGAATTAAAAAAAAAAATAGAAACCTTCTTTAATTTTGATCTATGGGACATTCCACGGAAAACGGTAATTTTGTCCCGTAAGTGACACTTCATATATATCATTAAAAATAATAATATAGAAAGGTAATGAACAAACAAAGTTTTGTCGCTTTGGAAATCGCACAGGTCTGTGTGATTACTTAAGAAACGATTTCGTTATGACCTATTACTCTTTAATGAAATATAGGAACCGTCACCTGCAGGACAAAAAGTCTACTTTTCGTGAAATAATTGTATACCTATTTTTTAAAGGTTTAAATTATTAGTTCTCAACAAATGGGATATGTTTCAGTTACATTAGAACCAAAGCTTTCAAAATCTACAATTTGTTTTGTCATTGCTAAATTAATAGAGCAAATAATTGACTATACCTAAATGCAACTTAACTTGACACTGAACGTCACTACGAGCGGAGCCAATAAGAGCTCACAAGCAGTCAGCTATCTCCTCTCTAATTCTCCAAGTAGGCTGTGAGGTTTTATCTAGCTCGTTTTTCATAGGCTAACATCACGCAAACGTCACGCTGACGTCACGATGTTGTTGTCAAGAAAGGTTGCAGTGTAGTATAAATTATAAATCTGGAAACGAGAGGTTGACTTTGCATGTCCCGCACGTGACGCATACCAATAACATACATTTACAATAACATACATTTTCGAAAACAATATAACTGTGTCAGGAGTCTCTTTGCATCAAATATAAACATTAAAAAATGCGCTTTCTTATGTTTAGTTAAAATATTACGAAATGTAGCAAAATGTTGGTGCATTATTGAGTATGATTTGTCCCGTACGTGACGGTGAAATGTGTGGCCCCTGTTAAATTTAACTTGACAGATTACATAAACGTGTGGAGTAAAACAGATAACCTCAGTCGAATTACTTAACAGTCCCACGCAAATTTTGTATTGTAAAATTAAATTAATGCCTTTATACATCGCGTTGTCTCGTTACCTAGAAGTTCTTTTTTCATTTGTGTATGAGATTGTGTATTTGTTTTTAGATGATATATTTTCAATGCCGAATTCAGAAATACTCTTCATTATTTTTCCACCACTCACAAAATTTTACCAAATTCAAATTTTAAACTTTCAAAAAAAAAAAAGAATATTATATTAAAGAAAGTAAAGAGTAATTGGAGCTGTGAATTTTTCTGCCTCTGACATGAATTTTTGGTATAAAGAAGTTCTGAATCAGCCAATTGAAACTCCAGTACTTCCGAACGATAAAATGTGCGTGTACTTACATTAACATATTGATTAATAAAATAAGCGTAATTACATATAATGAAAAAGGACATTTGGGTAGTTAACCCATTTATGCCAAGTAGCCTAAAAACGGTACGCTTGTTAGTTACTGCATACAAAAACCTGTAATGGGTCTATCATTTTACTAAAGCTGTTTTTCACAAGTTGAATTGTCCTTCTTCTTGAGAAAACCAGATAGACCCACTAGTTGGACATCAGAGTTTATTTATTGACAACTATTTTTAGACAAATCAATCAAGCAAGTTTTTTTTTGCGAACTTATTTCTTATAAAATTAAACTATTTTAAAATGATTTGCTTAAACGTGATCACAGATGCCTTCTGTAATGTTGTTTTGCAAAAGTAAAGTCAAGTAAGGTCGTATTTTGCTCACTTATCTGCAACATGTCCCATAAACAGGACGTTAAATAATAAACATGACAACGGCGAACTATTTTAAGGCTAAATTGTCATTCCAAGTAAGAGTTTTAAGCAGATAAAAATTTTTTAAAAATGTTTAAAAAAACTTGGGCAAAAATGGGTTAAAAACTGCAGCTATCTAACCAAATTTTCCGAATTGTCAGACAAAATTTGCCAATTAATGAAGGTTTTGGAATTTCACGGTGACATCCCTTAAGAGCACCCCTGCACACTCGTTGCTAAAGTACAGACAAACATGGCAGATGCTATGAGACTCTACCTCTTCTTGTTCACTACATCGCACTTGACGCATAATAAAAGATCTTATATGGAACAGAAAGTTGCGCTTGTGGGAGTTAACCAGACAAGTGATACATTAAATGACTAAACTAAGCCCAAAAACAAAGTATTTAAAAATAATAATAATTTTTTTGTCACTAAAACTGTTAAAATTAGAACTTTAATACCAAGTTTAACCAATGTTTGGTTCCAATGTTCAGGAAGTTATTTTAGTTTTTTGCTAACCTCGTCTGTATTCCTCATAACTGATGCAGTATTCATCATTCTTGTTTTCAACATTTTATAAAATCATTTTTAATGCAACTTTTATTTTCATTAGATTTCCTTTTGTTTTTCAATCCATAATACTTCCACAAAAACTACTGCAAAAAGATTGAGAAATAAAAACATCTACGTAAAAGTATATTGAACTTACTGCTTCTCTCCCCCAAAAAAACATAAAAAAATACAAGCATATAAAACGCAGATAAAACACTCGATTAAATTAGAATTTACGAGAGAATTTTGGAATAAAAGATAATTTAATATGCTGGTTGTTTCTTTCAAGAGGGTTTTAAATCATATATACGGTATTATCTTTCGCTTTTCATTTATTGATTTGTTTTTGCAATGGTTTTATTTATCTCTCCGGGAAGTAAAAAGTACTGCTAAAGCAGTGGAATAAGATACAGAATAAAATAGGTTTAAATATTTATGAGCGTTATGTAGGTATTCTGAGTCGTCCACGACTTGCATACATCAGCATGTTTGTTTACTAAATTTGGCATGAATGTTTGAAGCAAGACTTACGCATCTGAAGTGTTAAAATATTTTTTATGACTATTTTGAGCATGCTTTATTCGTTGTTAAATAGCTTCAAGTAATTTAAATTATTTAATTCATTTCAAGTTGCGTCAATTCACAAGATTTGTATTGTAAGTTCATAAACATTTTACTCTGCACTTCCTTAAGAACTATATAATATCAGGATAATTATAATTAGATATACACTTGCTCACAAAAGTAAGTATGCAACTCATAACTTAATTGAAAAAACTCCAGTTCTCAAAATAAATGTAAGAAAAATATTATTTTGGAGGCTGTTGTTTATAGCTTCCGATTCAAATCATAAAGTAATGAAAAATAAACTAAATCATTCTGTTCCAAAAAAAAGAGTACTTTTGTCAACTATCAGTAGAAATTTTAATCACAAAAGTATGCATGCATTCTGAATTTTCGACTTTTGAATAGGCTGAATGAAATGTCTCGAATGATTTTTCGTATTTCAGTGATAAGTTTAGAAGCTCTGCTACAAAGTTTGTAAGTCTGAGCTTTAAGTACGTCAACAAATCACCAATGCCTCCACGTGGAAAAGAATTATCAAAAAATCCAAAGGATGCAATAATAAAGCTCTATAAGGAAAGCAAGTCCCAAAGACAAATCGCTAAAATGCTAGGTAAGAATCCTGCAACTGTGCAAAAAAATCATTGAAAAGTTCCAGGCACAGGGAAATACTCTAAACAAGCCGAGAAAAGGACGACCCTCCATTTTGACGGATCAAAAAAAGCGAATTATTGTTGGAAATGTGAAAAAAAGTTCGAAGATTAGCTCACCAAAATTAACAACTAATGTGAAAAACAATTTCGCGAAGTCATGCAATTTTGAAACAATTCGCCGTGTGTTACGGAAGGCAGGATACTATGGTCGAAATATGCGAAGAAAACCATTTGTTAGCAAACTGAATCGCAAAATGAGAATAGGTTTTGCAAAAGAAAATGTAAAGTTGGACACAAGTTTTGGATTTGATTTTTTTCGAATGAAAGTAAAATCAACATCTACGGTAGATGGACACCAATAAGTTTGGAGGTAAGTAAATACAGCTGTAGAACCAAAGAGCATGAGAGGAACTGTAAAACACGGTAGTGGTTCGATTATAGTTTGGGGTTGTATGGCAGCAACTGGAATAGGAAATTTAGTTATAATTGACGGAATAATGACTCAATATAGCTGTTTGAATATTTTAAAGAATAATCTGAGCCAAAGTGCTTCTAAATTGGGACTCGATACATCCTTCACTTTCCAAGAAGATAATGATCTCAAGCATACTGCTCGGATTGTTCGGGAATGGTTGCTATATAACTTGCGAAAACAGCTAAAAACCTCACCGCAGTCACCTGATCTTAATCTCATTGAACGCTTGTCGGATTTTCTCGATCGCCAAATAAGAAAGCAAGAGATTAAAACTAAGAATGATCTTTAAAAAAGCCCTTTTGGAGGAGTGGCAGAAAATACCGTTTTCTGTCACTCAAAATTTTGTAAAATCAGTGCCATCTAGATTGAGAGCTGTTATTAAGGCCAAAGGCTATTCAATAAATTACTAATTTTTATTTTAATTGCAAAATTTGAAATATTAATATCTTTGTTTTAGTTTGCATACTTACTTAATTGTGGTGTAAATTACATCCTATTTTAAGTTAAGCTCATCTTGCTTATTAAATATTTGCATTTTTTAGTATTTTTCATTTTATAATTTAGCTCAATTTTGCCATAATTGAAGTGAATCGTTAATTTGAAAACTCTAATATTGTAGGTCAGTTTTTTCATAGGGCATCATCACAAACACTATGCATACTTACTTTTGTCACTAAGTGTACATCTTCACAAACATATTACATAAGATTTCGCAGCATTTTTACGATGCATTTATAATATTAAAACGTGAAGAAATTTGTCTCGGAATTTCTCGTACCGTACTTTTACGTTACAAACTTTAGAGAGCAAATTCAATTGAACAGTTTGCTACTTTCAGAATAAAATTTATTATTATTAACATTATTCATACTTTCACTCAAAATTGACATAATAACAATTAATTAATAGTGTTTTCTGCATACCCAGGTAGCACAAATAACCTTTAAACGTTTTATAAACGTTTTTAATCGGTTGTTACAACGTTAATAACCATTTTACAACCTTTAAAAAACGAAGTGTGCTACTTGGGTAGTAAATAATTCGAGTAATTCTAAAATGTAACAGCTTCAATATTCTGCATTCGCTACTGAACGCAAATTAAGTTCAATGGTGATATTTACTAAGTATAATTAAATATTTACATGTCATACAAAAGCAAATACTGTGTTTAAAACACTCCACTCAAAATATTGTAAATGATATTCGGCATTTATTCATTGGTGGTGGAACTACTAGCTAGTAAATTGGTATAGATTTGCAAATTAACTTTGACTCCATAATTTTGTCTGACGAGAATATAGTGTTAAACATCAACATAAAAGGCTATAAATTGGTTTAATTTTCTTTTTGAAGCAATTATGTGATAGTGATTTACTAAAGTCAGAAACTTGAACGTAAGTTATGCTAGCAGAGAAAACGATTCAAATGTAATACTTTTTTTAAATAATGAGGTAGTTTGACGTTATTATAAGAACTGTAAGAGAATAAACTGCATAGAAGTGTATTCGAAGTCAAGTTATTGTTCATGTTTACAGAAAAAACCAAACATGAAGAAAGAAAGTATCGATTCATTTGTAATTAGGTATTAAGTAATGCATATGAAAATGTTCAAAAAATTAATTATCTAAACAATTTAGTTTGTCTACAAAGAAGCCTACAGCTTACATGCATGCCATTAAATTAACCTTTTATTCTAAAAAAAAAAAAAGCCCCTACAGTTAGCATGCATGTCATTTAATTAACCTTTTGTTCAAAAGAGCTTCTAAGTTAGATAATCCTAAAAATACATTGCTTGCCATGAATAAGCCTTATTTTTTTTATTTGTTCATTAATTTATGTATTTATTTATTTTGTACACTCTGCGTGAAAAAGTGTTGAAGCTAACTTCGCGTTCTGCTCAAAATGTTTGAAGAAAATTAAAAAGTGTGGTGGTCTCTTTAAAATTCACTCAGCGTATTAAAACCAAAAAAGACTTTTCTAAAAGAAAAAATCAGAGGTATATGCAGTATCAAAATCATACAACAAAACCGTAATACATCATTGTGTGTTTCAAGTTCCTAAAATCTTCTTAACTTTTAAAGACATGCAAGAATTGCATTTAAACGTAGCAGCCCATGCTTATAATCATCAGTAGTGATCAATAATTAATTATTAGAGCAAGATAATAGTCTAGCGATAAGTTCCTCAAATTCCAATTATTCTATTAACAGAGAGCATACGCAAGGAATAGCCTTTGAATAACTAGGTCCTTGTGATTACTCCTTAAGACCCCGGAGATTAATCCACAATACTGAGATGAAGTAAGTAATTGCTTATTTAAGCGATAAGCTTGTTTGCACTAAGAAATAAGCTAGAAGCTGAAGAAATGTTGCGGAAATATAAATAAGCAGAAAATAAAGTCGGCTGTTGCTGAGGTATCAAAAGGGTCTTTGAAGATACGTAATTAATCTAAATTAATTGCTTCTTTTCCGTTGCATGTGGGTTTGGAAAGAAAAAAAAAACTGAAATAAGTTGCATTTTCATATAAGTTTTAAATGAGAATTAAAGTTGTGTATAAATTTGAGTCACAACAAGACGATTCGACTACGATTTAGAGACGATTGTAATTAAGAAATTTACAAATGGGCCATTCCATGAAAAGTGAAACCAATTGGTCAAAAATTCATATTGAAGTTATGTTGCTATGTCGATTGAAGTTATGTTGTTATGTTGCTATGAAGTTATGTTGCATCATTTTAAAGCTTAAGATGTATATTTTAAGAATCCTGCATTGGTTTTTTAATGAGAGTTAGAATAATACTTGTTTTCTTTGTTGGAAGTACGATATTCACGAACTTGTAAAAAATCAGAAAAAAGAACACATTTTCAAATGCATATTTCTCATCGAAAAATAAAAACAAAAATAACTACTTGTAGCACAGTTTTAACTACTAAGACGGTACTATAATAATATGCATTCATTAATTTCTTTTGAATTGACCTAAATGGTGTAATTGAAATTTGAAAAAAAAGAAGTTTGATGTTACGTCTGCAACAAAAAAGAAGCAAAAGTTGTCATTACGTCCTGAAAAATCAAAATTTAAAAAAACCCTTAATGGTCCTTTTGGCAAATTCTTAGAGTAATTGCCCACCATAGTTAAAAATATTGCAACTGATTTAGTTTTTAAATTAATGCTGTTACAGACGTAACATTTAAGACATAACAAATGGCTCTATGTTACGTCCGTAGCAAAAGTAAATTTCCAATTAAATAGGTAAAAAGCACAGGATGAGCAATACACGTATATAGCATAATAAGGTACGAGTACTAAAGTTTCTGGTATTCTGATTTTGAAATTTTTAATTATGTCGGCATGTAATTGAAATTTATTTGCGAAAATGCCGTTCGAAATTCAAAAACGTCGGACGAAAAAGGACACATTTTTTCATTCAAAAAAAATTATCAAAATTGACCAACTGTCACCAAGAAGGTTAAATTTTAGTTTGGTACTAGTATTCTGCTATATCATCCAATATTTTCAAATTTTTAAGTTCTCCTAAGACCAATCACTGATTCCAGGGAGGAATTTACTTTTCCCGATTTTTTTATGTAGCAGCCCCATTATGCATTAATTTTAAGAATACAAATAAATAAATTTGTGTTAAGGCCCTTCTAAACTTTTCTTGTGTCAATCTTTCTTGGAAATAATTGTCTTAAGATGCATTAATTTATTGTTACATATTGACATATCGGCATATGCTCTCAACTCCCCCAGACTTACCCATTTTTTCTAAAACTGTTAGAGCCATGCTCCACATCGACGTAAAGCAGAAAAATTAGGCAGAAGCGTAAAATGGATTCAATGGTGTTCCTATGGAAAGTACCCGGATTTTCGGTTTCTGCCTTCAGTTTCGGTCGCGTTTTACGCTGATGTGGAGCATGGCCCTTACAGTATAACTTAAAATATTCAAATAATGTGTTAATTAATGCTACTGTATTGTTTTAGCACAAAAATCTTTGTTTATTCCAGCTTTAAAATACTGTTTTCTACTTTCAAATCAGAGATGTTACGTCTGTAACACCACTTTGTTTCGTCCGTAACAAGTTTATGAATTTTTTTCACAAATTCGGCAGTCAAAATCCACACAATCTTTATGGTTTTAGAAAGCTTGAAGTCTCTAGAACACGTATTAAAAAAAATTCAAAATTTCCGTATAATTCAGAGGAATATTGTAAGGTTTATGACATAGTCGAGTTTTTGCTGTTTTGTGAATTACGTCTGTAACAGGCAGTTTTTAATTTCTGTATTTTTTTGTAATTAAGAAATCTGCATGCAAATTTAATGTAGCATAAACATCATCAAGTTACACTACAGGAAAAAAAAATGAAGACTTTCATCAGCCCAAATCAGAATTATTTGTGTTTAAAGTCTGCGAAAGTCTGTAACGATGGAATTGCCCATAAATATTAAACAAAATAAAATTTTAATTAAAAAAATACTTAGAAATTTTTGAAACAAAACTAATAGCTAAAATAACGGTTAATATTTTAATAAAATATATTCATTTTAAATTAAAAATGAAGTTTTCTTTTATCCTTATTTATTTATTTATGTATTTATTTTTAGTGTAAACACCTTTTATTCTGAAATTTTGCAAAGTAATGGCAATAGAAAATTACACTAAATATGTTAGACTCAAAAATATTGAAAGTAGTTAATGCAGTGGCACAGTCAAGTGGTGGAGAGTTATTCCTCAAGAACTTCTGTTTCTAGCTATGTCACCAGTCTGAAGATGGTAGTTTATTATTATTATTAACCCATTAATACCTAGCGTCCCTTTTTAGGGACGATCCAAAAAAGGGTCTGAATTCCCCCAAAAGGAACATTTCAACCAAATAATAGTGTTCAATAAGTACCTTGGTATTGTTTCAATTCGTTATTAACAGATTGCAGCACATAACCATTGTATAGTGCGTTCTATAGCAGGTTTAATATGATCTTTATCAAAAATTACATCGTTCACAATCTCAAGAAAAAAAGCTACGTTTTCAAAGTTATACCCAGCTTCCCAGTTTATGTTAATTGCTGATTTTATTTCTTCTTATAAAATGTCTATTTAAATATTATATCGTAGGCAGAAAACAATTTTAATAAGAAAAGTATATACCCTCTGGGGCCTATCGTAACGGACAATTTTTCTTTCCTTAATAAAAAAATTATTTTTTTACATAATATTTTTTTTGTTATTTTTTTCTGTCCATTTAACATTGTTTGTAACCATTATACAAAATATCTTTGGAAAAAAAAGTCAGGCATTAATGGGTTAAATATTTAAGAGAGTCCGAGGTAAAACGGGGAACCAGGGAGGAATGAAGTTCGCAATTTTTCGGGTGCAGCTTGAAATGAGTGAAAAAGACTAATCTAATACTAAGAAATCGTGACACCCACATTAGTTTGTCATTAATAGAAGATAGTGCACGTGGTTTAGGCAGCTAGATTAATTACCCAGTATTATACAGTCAGATGATATTTTAACAAAGGGAATGTTTAACTATTCTTATGTTCTGAATGTGTGTTAACGTGCGTTCCGTTTGTGTCACGAATGATGGTTAAAAGTATGGCCTTTCTTGGTCCTAGGAAGTCCACTGCGTGGCGCAGTAAACGGCTGTCCCTTGCTCTCGAGATTAATGTAAATATCAACAACAAAACTGCTGATATAAACGAAGATCATTCCATACTTGCGACAAAAGTTTCCCACAAAGCGTGCAACTAAATGTTCTACAGGAAGGGTTATAAGTTAATATTGAAAAAACGTTACTTCATGCATTCCCAAAAATACCAAAAAAAAAGAGTGGGATGAACCTAATACGTGTCCTTAAAAGTGTTCTCAGAAATGTTTTGTAAACTATCCAAACACGTGTGCTTCAAATAGTTCTCAAAGAGGTAGAACAGTGCCAGTGTTCATAAAGTGTCTGAATATTTGTATTGTCTTCTTTGGTAACAAGTGATAATATGTCATTTATTCCATATTTCACCTAAAACTGCATTCCAAAAGTTAATGAAAATACTACAACTTCAAATCAAAACTAGATGAAGATCTGTGCCCTAATATATTCCTTATGCAAAAGCAGCAAAAATCCACCGTTAAAACTGCTCAAGAGATGTAGAAAATTGTTTAATGAAAACTAAGAGAGATAGGAGCTGAAGAAATAACCCCAAAATAAGCATAGAGATTTATGAAAAATGCTAATAGTATACTGTACTGTAATAGCTTACAATTGCCATGAGTTTTCCTCGAAGTCAGTTCACTATTGGGTCTCTTGTCTCGCGTGCAAAAATGACTGCACACAATTCTTACACAAAAATGAATTAAAAGTATACGGAGGTTCTTTTACCGTGTAAATACAATGGAAAAGCGTAAAAGAAATGGACGCAATCAAAGAATACTTAAATTCCACCGTCAAAGAAACATTTAAATTGAACAAATGTGCATTTATATTTTATATATTTTAATTTCTTCATAAAGTGTACTTTATTTTACTCAATTTATTTTTTCCACACTGTTCAACTCCATGCCCAGGGCAGAGTTGGACAAATGACATAAGGATTTTATTATTATTATTATTATTATTATTATTATTTACAAACATTTTTTTTCTTGCCCCCCCCCCTCTCTATTCTCTTTCGATATCAATGCATTTTCGTGACTACCAGATTGTACTAAGCTCACAAAAACATTTACGCCCAATTAAATTAACCCGTTTGAAATTTTAAATGCAAATTTTCGAAATTTCCCCGAGCGCTAAAAATATATTTTACTTCTTCGTTTCTCCTTTTACCCTTTTTTTTAAATTTCATTTTATGTCTTATAAACATTCGATTGCTTTTCTTACAATCCATAATTAATTTTTAGCCTCTTTTTTCTGAAATTAACAAAATAATATTTTATTCCACTTGTCTTTTTCTTCTTTTCCAGACATTCCACAGCTTACCCTTAGGCTGGGTAGCAAGTTGAGGCATTCTCACATCCAAGAAGGAAATGACGTGTACCTCGACTGCAGTATCATTGCAAGCCCATGGGTGAGCGAAATCGGATGGAGATTCGGAGGGAAGGAACTGGTGACAAATACATCAGCAGGAATTATTGTCAGCAACCAAAGTTTGGTGTTACAGAAAGTACAGAGAACTTCTAGGGGATATTATACATGCGTAGCAAGCAACACTGAAGGAGAAGGCGAAAGTAACAATGTTCAACTTCGGGTTCAATGTAAGTATTTTGTTTTCAGAGCAATTACACTGTAGAAAATATCTAAAACGTGATTTCTAGGTATTACTACGGGAATTTATGGGTTTTCACCCTATTCCTGTAAAGATCAAGTATGTTGGCGAACAACTTTTATGAATTTCTACATGTTGCATCAATGCAGACTTTCTAATGCTGTGAAAGATATATTTAACTGCCATCTTGAAAGTAAAATAAGCCTTTTTATATACTGATTAGTATCCGGCACAACTACGACCCGTCCATAATGGCGGAGCTCCTGAAGAAAGCGAATGGCAAATAGATCAGCACTTCGTTATTTGTTTGCAACTCTGCATTATCCTTGGTAACATTTTCTAAAATTCTTTACTAGTTTTCCTAGTAAATCAGGATTATGCCAAGCCGTATGAGGAGATTCCACAGTTGTTCCAAAAGCGTGATTTTCTTTCATTGGGAAAGTTTCAGAATGCTTTAGAGAAATTCCAAATCAAGTTTAGGAAGGTTTCTGACCTTTAGCGTTAAATTCTCTGCTGTCTTCATTTGTATAACAGAAAGACTTTAGGCGCAGTAGCTGCCTTTTACCCAGGAACATCTTTGAATATATTTTACAATGTACACTCGGGAGCAATTTGCTACACTGTTTCTACTGAGTGCTATTTTTTGAGCTACTTTAGATTAAAAAATCCTGCTGATTTCAAAACCAGTTAATTTCACTTTCTTCAGGATAGAGCCTAGAACAGGTTCCCTACTGCTCTGCTATTAACTGATACAAACGCATTTCTTTTAAATACGTTACTTACTGTTCGCACTGTAAGTTCTGAATAAAGTTCTGTTAAAGTTAAAGACGAATTTAGGGAAATACATTTAAATGTAGGAAAACGGATGAAATATAGGGACTAATGCTAAAATGTGTACTAATAATTCGTCAACTCTCGAAAGTTCACAATATCATGGCTCGAATATTCCATAACCTTGACGTTTTTACTATGTTAAGAAGGCAGGAAGGAGGGAGTGCTGGAACTACTAATAACCAAGCATGACTCTTGAGACTTCGATTCATTGATAGTTGATTGCATTTTAAATGTTTTGGTGCCTAACACCATGGCACGTAAAATAGCACGTAAAATAGATACTGAAAGTAAAACCCATTTATTTTTGGCTGATCTAATTATGAACGTATGACCATAAACTCACATTTACTAAAACATGAATAAAAGAACACCATGAGGATAAAGTACAACGCAAAGCAGAAATGATACACTGTGACTTATTGATATCGCGGATATAAGCATACCTTAAACTTTTCACAATCATGGACAACTTATTGGACGAGAAACAGCTTCAAAATAAATAACTTCCCTGCAGAAGAAAGCAGTAAACCAAAGCTTGTGCAATCACTGTTCCACAAAATGCCACGCAAAACGAGGGATTCTAACAATTCCTTTAGATTTCCCAAGTGCTTTCCGGGAAAATGTTTTCTTCCGGATTTACAAAAAACGAAAGCAATAGATATACGGTGAAGGTGTGAAACGGAAGTCAGTTCAATTTTTTTTCATTGGAGTTAAATTTAACTGCTGTAGTGAAAACAATTATCTTTGTAATGAAAGATAAAATTAAAAGTACTTTCTATTTGTGCCGTAAGGCAAAAAACTTTTTGAGTTGCAACGAGAACTAATTACTATTCTTTTAAAAAAACCTAAGCCAGAGTAAACTGTCTGATTATATTCTGAAGTACAATGCACATCTTGATACAAAATTTAAAATAGCTTACTCAGTAATATATGCCTCGATTTGCCCTGGGCAATGGTTTTGGTTATAAAACCTTGTGATCTCTGGTTTTTAACTTGTGTTGAATTCAATTATTATATGCAACTAAACGATATTAAATGTGCATATAGAAATTACAAGTTGCATAATATTGGAATTTATTCATTAGACAATTCAGGCAATCGGTGCTCTGGAAGCTTTTTTTTTTCGACTACCATGTTTTTGTTTTATTTTACGCAGATAAGAACAGAACAGACAATTTTTCCAACATGCAATTTAGTCACTTTGTGGTAGCAAAAAAGCCCTTAGTTCTAGCAGCTGAACTGTGATGTGAGGAAAGTATTTTTATTTTAAATAATTTTACTGTGTCTGTCTACCTCTAAAGACCTTTCTCAAAAATCGCGAAATATAACCCCAATTTGCTTTCTGAAAGACTTTAACGGCTGCATTAGAAGTATTCAGTAGGCTTAATATTAGGCGCATTAGTAGGTATGATAGTAAATTATAATATCATATATGTATCAAGTTAGTACATTAACTATTAAACACACTGCATCATACATTGAGAACTATTTATGAAATTCTGTTGACTCTGTAAATTCATGATGTTTAAAACATTTGCCCTTTTAAAATTATTTTTCGTAGAAATAAAAAAAAAAGAAAAAACATGTTGAAAACCATACTTTTACGTCAATAACGTGCGAACAATGCCTGTTTTCTTGCCTCCTAACCAAGTATACATAAACTATTATATGTTTATGGAAATAATCTATTGTACACAAGAATTGTTTTCTATTTTTGTCCCATCTTCGCGGTCATCAAAAAATTTTGAATGCCTCCCTTATTGATTTTTCCCCTACCTATTCTTAACTTGTTTCTTTTTAAATTGCAAATTTACATTCTGGTGGCTGTATTAGAAGTATTGAGCAGGTATAACATTAAGCGCATTATTAAGCATGGTAGTAAGTTATAACAGCATGTATATAGAGCGTTAGTATTTCATTAGCTGTTAAAAGCACTGTATCATACATTGAAAATTATTCATGAAATTCTTTTGCCTCTCCAAATTCATAATGTTTAAAATATTTACCCTTTTAAAGAGATTTTTCGTAGAAATAAAATTTAAAGAAACAGAAAAACATCTTGAAACTCATACTTTTACGTCAATAATCTGCGAACAATGCCTGTTTTCTCTTCTCCTAACCAAGTATACATAAACCATTATATGTTTGTGGAAACAATCTATTGTACACACACAAGATCTGTTTTCTTTCTTTTTTTTTTTTTTTTTGTCTCATCTTCGGCATCATCAAAAATTTTTGAATGCCTCCCTTATTGATTTTTTCCCCTACCTTTTCTTAACTTGTTTCTTTTCAAATTGCAAATTTACATTCTAAAAGAGAATGTTTGCCTTTTTACTTCGGGGTATCCATTCATTGTGAGTTTTGCCCTTCATTCTGGATTCTTTAACATTCTTCCGCTGCCTGGAGACTGAAAAGAAGTGAAGAACGCGGAAAAGAGCACAGTCCCCGCATCTTGTAATTCAGTCAGAACGTTCTTTTGTTGCAGAATGGTTTTCTTCTGTAAAAGAATGCCCCATGAGGAGGCAGAATATCTCGACATATAACAACTGCTTTGCATTTGTGGTGCAATAGATTCTCTCGAACAATATATACGAGTCTAGAAATTTAACGCTTTTGGCATTTTTAAACGTATTATGCTTCCTAAAAAAAGCGCTGCTGCTATTGAAAGTCAAGAACAAGCTAACTTTAAAAATATTATTTTAAAACATTTTTTGTATACATAACAGTGAGTAGGTTATATGGTTAAGTATAGTTTATTTTGTAGTGCCCGTTATTAAAGGTATTACAATCATATGCTCTATTGGGACCGCGCTTTTGCTCCATTTTGTGTAGATCTTTCGAGATGGCAAAAACTGACGAGCAACAGTAATGGGACATGTATAAATTCCATGTTGTAAAATAATGTTTTTTTTTTTCAGTATAATGCAGCCAATTTTATAGTAGTAAACTAAAAAGTGCTAATAGTACAGTAATAAACTGTCAAATCGCTAATTTTAGAGTAATAAGTAGTAAAATTGCTTATTTTACAGTTTATTACTATGCATTTTACAGTTTTAAACTGGAACCTCTGCTGCCAGTATTATACTGTTGTTTTATACTGTATAATATAGCTAAACTTTACAGCAATAAACTGTAAAATTTTAGATATACAGTAAGAAAGTGTAAAATTGCTAATTTTTAAGTTTATTGCTGTTCATTTTAGTTTTAAATTGAAACAACGGCTGCCAGTATTATACTGTAAAAACAACAGTTCATTTTTTGCAGTGCAATAAATGCTTTAGTAACAAGTGACGAGAATATATTTCTGTACCTCAGAACCAGACTAACGTAAGTCCATTTTCGTCATTTTTCGGTAGCGGGGAAAAACGATGTATTCGACAATCGTTTTTCCCCTCTACCGAAAAATAACGAAAATGGACTTACGTTAGTCTGGTCCTGAGGTACAGATTTTATTCAAATATAAACATTTGAAACGGCAGCTAGGTATAGCCGTGGATAAATTGTGTAACAAATTTGTCAGGTCGCCAGGTTTTCAAAACTAAAATACCAATTTCTCAATATTATGCAAAGCTTCTGACCTAATATAATTCTTAAATATTGAATAATATGTTCGCATTACGAATAGCAAAACTCAATTCTTTTATGCATATTTTTTACACATATATATTTAGGTCGTTATTTACATCTGAAACCATACAAAGTGTGTATTTTTCTATAATATGATGTAAACTATTAGTCAAAAAAATAATACCAGTTTGGCCATCTCCAATTCCTCGCCAAGTCAATTGAATCCTAACTGATTGCTAACCAAAGAAAACATTTCACACGTAAAGCTTTAAAACGTGAGTTAATTTCGAACGAAACTTTGTAGATTAAAAGTCAAATTTATCTAGGTTACAACAAATTAATAACATAAAAACGTAACAATACATATTTTTCTTTGTTTTGAAATGAAACAGTAAACGCTTTGTGTTCTTAAATTGCAACATTTTAAACGAACCAATACTATTTTTTAATGTTGACAAAACAATAATGGTTTAACAAATGAACTTTTTGAACTGTTAATAACACGTTTAATTTATTTCAAGCAGCACTTTTCTCAAAAAGCTTTTTATTCAATAACAAAGGCAATTTATAGCACAATATTTTAATACCGGACTGCAGTTTATTTCTTATTTTCGTCACGAAAAATAGTTCTTTCGAAAATATTTAATGCAAAAATTAATTTTCTTAAGGTAAAACTTAAAGCGTAAATGAATATTTATGGATTTAATTACTCGTTTAAAATACTTAACTGACAAAAAATTATCACACATTTACATTTATTTGCTTAACAAATAGCTAATTATTTCGCCGCATTGAATCCTTTTTTCAGAAGCCCTTTGAAGATTAAATGTCTGCTTCTTGTTTTTAAAAGCATTAAAATCACCGTGATAAAAATTAGGAAACCTGAACACAAAACACTAAAGTGAAAACTGAATAAATATTGGCATAAGCTTAAAGAAGATAAAAATCAGATGAATGCAATCGTTTTAAAAGTAAAAACCATTGATGATGTTAAAAGTTTCAGAAATATGTGATTCTAATAAAAATACCGAATTTATTCACTACTTTAAAAATGATAGAATGGCTTTCCATAAATTAACCCAAATAATGTTTCAAAAAGTCAAATATTTAACTCTAAGTACAAATACTGCAATTAATTTCAAATTCAATTCATCATATGGGTAAAGTTTATTTTCTATGAAAAAAGTGTCCTATTTTAATTTTAATACTTTTATAACCGTGAATTAAATGTATATACTAAATTTCAGTTCAATAATCTGAATAATGGAGCAAAATGGTAATAGGTAACAAATGGGAGTTATTAAAAATGTGTTAAATACACGAAGCTCAATTACGAAATTGTCAAATAGCAAGCATTTTACATAAATAGTAATTACATTGAAACTTAAAAGAAAACAACATTTTTGAATGTTGATGATTTAAAAACAATCGTGAAGGTTTCTCCAACGACAAATTTCTCTTAATAATTAGTTTAACGTTGTCGTTTTTTTTAAAATTCTATTCCAAGATTTTTTATTTATTTATTTATTTATTTATTTATTTGTGATTCAAAACAAAACGTTTAGATTTTTATAAACCGTTTTTTCGTTACACACAAGAACATCATTGTGTGTTAACTCTAAAAATAATGTCTTGACGTTAATTTATAGCTAATTTTTTTAACTAAGGTTTTCTAGCCTAATTTGAGTTCTTTTTAGTTTGTAAAAATTAACTTAAAAATAGTCATACTTTTAGTGCAAGCAAAAATGTAAAGCCTCGTAACTATGCTTGAATTCAAATTTTATATTTAATTAACAGATTTAAATCCAAGTTTAAATGAAAATTTCATTTTCTTATGAAAAATTTCACCTCCTCAAAATGCATGCTTTCAGGAACAATTTAGAATACTTAACCACAAGTCAACTTTTGTAGCATTTAAAATTACACTCATATTTTCAAATTAAGTTTAAACTGCTTAAGGTAAATTAAGTTTCCTGAAAATTTGCTTAGAAACGTTGTGCAACAAGAAAAATAATAATTTAATAAAAATGACATAAGGTACTTAACTTAAGTGAGAGTAATAACATTTATGCCTTAAGTCCATTTTAAAAAAATAAATCTTTAAGGTATTATTTTCATGCAAATATGTTTATGACACTTTTGATCCAACTTTCATATATGTAATCTCCCTTGAGAAATTAAAAATAAAATCTTGTTAAATTCAAATTCGTCGAGAATTGTTACGAAGTATAACCAAATTATTCCTGAAAATATAACTAAGTAACGGTATTTTGTAGAAATTTAACTAATCATGTTCTGAGTGTCAACTAATGTGTTGAAAAGCATGGGAGGTATATTTTTCTATTAAAATACACAAATAAAACAAGTCGCCGGAAAGCCAATGACATGATATACTATTTGACAAAAGATGGTGTTATATATATATATATATATATATATGTGTGTATATATATATATATATATATATATATATATATATATATATATATATATATATATATATATATATATATATATATATATATATATATGTATATATATATGTATATATATATATATATATATATATATATATATATGTATATATATATGTATATATATATATATATATATATATATATATATATATATATATATATATATATATATATATATATATATATATATATATATATATATATATATATATACATTTGAGTAACAGCCATTTTATTTTAATGTGCATTGTATTGCAAATACATGCATGCCTAATATTTTGTTTTCTTGTAAGAGGCAGAAAATTTAAGCACTGAAACATATGGCTTTGTTTTTAATATTCAAGAAACTAGCTTTATTCAACAACTAATTTTATGGTATTAATGTTTAAATTTCAGGCATGTGACCACCGTGGCCTTTACGTACATGGAGTCACGTGGAAATCCAAGATAACCCATTTTTTTCACTTAAATCAGTTTGCACATAAAATAATCAAAGATTTAAAAAAAATTCTAGGATTTTCAGAAGTTTAATTTTTTTGGTTAATTTTAAATAACTATTTATTTCTTTTGAAGACATAAAGGAAGGGAATTTGTTTTTGGAGAAAAACGTCTTGTTGTTGCATTCGTCAACTGTTTTTGCGAATTCATGCTACTTAGTTTTTAAAAACAATTTCGTTAATATTTTGGTTTGTTTCTTTCTAATCTAACAGACAGCCCTTTGTGCAAGCCAGGCCAAAAAGTAATATATGGTGCTGCTCGCCACGAAGCCGTCAAAGTTGTCTGCGAAGTGGAAGCTGACCCAAAACAACTGAGTTTCCGATGGGAGTTCAACAGCTCGTCGGATAATATGCAAGTGCTTACATTCGTGACGGACAATCTACGAAGTGTGGCTACCTACATCCCAAGAACAGAGCAAGACTATGGAACTCTCTTATGCTGGGCAGAGAACAGTGTTGGTCGACAGAAGGAGCCATGTGTTTACTTAGTTGTTCCTGCTGGTAAGAAAATCTGATATTTATGATGAACTTTCGTTTGGTGAAATCACTGAAAACGCATTTTTTAATGGGAAAACTATTTTGGATTGTGTGTAAAAAGAATGCATACCATGATTCTTCTTGTGACTGATAATGGAGGCTCCTACTTCGGTCGCGACTTACCCTCATTGCCTTTATTCATAAGTTAGGGACAAAATGTAGGTTAAACTATTATAAATACGATGGTTTAGGGTTTTCTAAACCAAAGTAGGCAAATCATAGTCTTATCGCGATTTGAAATTTCAATGATTGAGTAATTCTGCAGATTTTCTGTAAATATCTTTAAATTAAAGAAGAAGTTTTGTAAAAACTGCACATTTCTTCAGACTTTTGTAAATACGTCACACTCTTTTTCTTGTGAAAATGTCGAGTTTTGACCTAAATATGCATCATTCGCGGAAAATTTAGGTCTACTTCTAATTTAAAATATATGCGGAACGTTTACCATTTTTCACGAAATTTGAAGCTACAGGCAGAAAATGTGCATAAAATACTCAATTTTCAAAACTTCAAATCTGCAAAACCGTATTTAGTTTGCTTAGGCAACGCAATAACATCTTGTTTGCAATATTTTAATCTGCTTTTTTATTGACAGCGTGGTGCCGTTTAATCTGCAAGACATCTATTTTCGCAACCGTTCGTCCTAGATGCATACTTTCATTTACAAAAATGTTGAAAATAAATTGCAGTGTTAAGATATTAAACAGTTTGAAACGAAAATAGAAGTGAAAAAAAAATATGAAGTCTAACGTTTAGTACAGTCCCCAAGTCCTAAAATTTCTTTCAGGGAAATAATCCCCATTAGAAAGTAACACAAAACATTTGAAAAAATTGTTTTGAATACTCAAGGAGATTTAGGGGACCGTGCAGAAGTTGAAATAGGAACATATTGCCTTTTCAAAAGAATCATATGTCGTCGAAGTTTTAAAAAAGAAAAAAAAAGAGAACAAAAATGAAGGACCTCGGATCAAAACCCGGTTTGATCCGACACAGCAACAGACGTATGCCCCATTGGTTATCCAGCAACTCAACAGATGGCGTCATCTTTTGACAATACTGAGACACCATGTCCTGCATGGTGGAAGAGCAAAGGCAAGTGGACACCTTACGGTCAATCTGGAAAAAAACCAGGCGGTAACTAAGATCCAAACAGAAAACAGAAGAATTTGTCACTGCTCAAGAAAAAATTTATGTTTCATTGCTATTGCAAATTAAATGCAAATGTTACGCAAACTTTCCCTAACATACGCTTAGTATTAGAAGTAGACAATTTAATATTATAAGAATTCATTTACTGCCATTACGCTGCTCAATTTTTCTTTTTTGAATAAATAGGTCCTCCGGAATCCGTGCAAAACTGCATAGTCAACAACCAAACGGAACAATCTTTTCGAGTAGAATGTACAGAAGGGTACGACGGAGGCATGACGCAGCACTACGTCTTGGAAGTCCACGATGTGTTGCTGAATGCCCTTCACAGTAATCAGACTTCACACGAGCCAGTATTTACTGTCAAAGGATTGACACCTGGGACTGAATTCCTTGTAGTTGTTTATGCTGTTAACAGTAAAGGACGAAGTGAAGCTATAGCTCTGAGGACGAGTACCTTGACTACGCCGGAAAGCTTGACACGAGTTGGTAAGTCAAACAGTATTTTGCCCAGTTTTAGCTGGTTTATAATCATTATTATTTGTTTAATTTTTAAACGAAAGAAATAAAGCCTAACATTTCATTATCCGTCAGTTATATACGAGGTCTGTTCAAAAAAGTAACCAACCCTCTTCGGGTTATATATATATATATATATATATATATATATATATATCCTCCCCTACTTAGATATTTCTCCTTTTCGCAAAATGTCATAGATAGTTTCGTTTAAAATGACTTTTAAATAAAATTTTGGAAAAAAAAGTAAGATATGAGATATGTCGAGTACAGGAGGTAGATGGAGGATAAACATCAGCGTTTTAATTTGAGAGTGACATGTCGTTCTGGAGAAATCATTAGTTGTCTAGCCAACTTTCTAGCAGTTTTTTTACGATTTTTTCACCTAATCATTGTAAAACGCATTCATAGTACAGATAGATCACTGGTTTATCTTGAAATAAGACTTCAAAGTGAAGTCGAAGTCAAGCCTTTAAGTTGAAATCGAAACAAAACAGTGAGTATTTCTTTGACACTGGATTCAAACTAGCATGCTTTCTTGGAGCGTGGAGATCTTCACCAAATAGTTGTGATGAACTTTTGTCTGAATATCGTAGCCGTAAACCCAGCTTGCGTCTTCCGCTATGAACCTTTGCAAAATTTCACGTTGTATCTCTACTCCTGATCATCGCACATTAGAAATACCGCTAGGTTAGACACGTTGTCTTTAAAACACTATTGCATGAAAAGAAAAAGAGATATCATCAATCCAAAAGAACACGTGTTCATAGAGGAAATAAAGCTGGAGAGTTCTGCCAAACGCATATCGCTAAGTATTCGCGTTGGCGCGTAATTCAAAATGCTCGGTCATTTTCTCAACAGACCTCGTAACGAAAGCTGTCAGGTTTAAATTACACTAACAAAATCAACAACAACAAGCTTTCCAGGCGCAAAATGTTTGTCAATCCAATGGTCAAGTACCAAGCAGAGGACCCACTCAGCCGATGCATCCAGTTTGGCGGACACAGCAAGCATAGAGGTTGAAGTTCGAAATTAGCTGAGAACTAAGTTCTTAGCCAGTGTGTCCTCTATCTGTCCAGACGTTTCCCCACGGCGTCCTAAGATAAAAACTTTTGCAGTTGGATGTGCAAAATCTCAGAAAGCCACACCCGTATGGTTTCATCCTCGAAGACTTTGAATTACTAGAATCATTACTGTAAAGATGAGTATATGCTTGTCATCTGAGGCTAGATATAACATCCGGATTCAAGCTGAATTTAAAGAGAAACGGTAAACAATGCTGTAACTAAATACTAAAGAGCCAATATCAAGCTCCCACCTAACTAGCAAGGTTCTGACAAATGTGGAAGGCGTTCGTAAGCAAGCGAAGAAGCACAATACTTTTTCACAGTAACCAACAAATCTTGGATCCCATCTCTCTAGCTATCTCTAGTTTTAAAACAAACAAGTTTCCTGAAAAAAGTTACAATTTAGTTGAAAATCAAATTTTCTAAAAATATAACATTTACGAAACATTTTCAATTTTTTATGAAATTCTTTACATTCCGATTTCTTTTAAATTGAAATGATATTCTCATAAAATTCTACAGGGATAATTTAAAGAAGTAGCATAACCATATTATGCAGTTAAAACGTAGTTTAAGTCCTTGGAGTCCATAAATAATGCCATGTTTTGATGGTGCCCTCGGTTAAGTTTTAGAGTACCTCCTCCCCACTCTTAAAGCGGGAAAAAAGCCCCCGCCTCCGGATATTGTGACAGGCTATCACAAGTGGGAGGAGGGGGTAACAATGAGTGTAGCAACACATTTTTTTTTATTTAACAATACTTATGAAAAAAAGCTTAACATGTGACAAAAGTAGTTGACAAGGTGACGTGTAATACTTTCTCACCAAAAAGTATTTTTCTTTCTTGAAAAAAAAAAAAAAAAAAAACCAACATGGACAGATCCTAAGAGCACTTTTCCTTTAAAGACCCGATAACGGCGTTAATCGACCCCTAAAACTACAACAGTATTTACGCTATCATATATTTTTATTTTTATTAAAATGAATGATGTTGCAGGGTTGGATTTTTGCAAGGAAAGCAGGACAAGGGGTCATTGTTTTAAGCTGTTTAAACCTCAGGCGAACCTGGAAATTCGAAAAAATTACTATTTTAGCAGGGTAGTGGGAACTTGGAACAGCTTACCGGAAGAGGCGGTAAAGAGCAATGGAGTAGATGGCTTTAAGAGGGCCATTGATCTTCATTGGGGTCTTTAATTTGACTAGGACCAGCCAAGTTGGGCCCTGAGCCTGCTGCTGGTCGCCACATTTGTATTTGTATTTGTATTTATATCGTTTATTACTCTAATTTTCCATTCACCCGATATCGTTTCGTATGCTACCGCTCTCCTTCGCAAATATAAACGGTTCAACAATTATCGTCTGATGAGAAAAATAACTGCAGGTTCGTTACGGTTACGACTAAAACCGGTCCGATTAACGATATCGGTTTGACGGGGGCAACATAATTGTCATGGAATCGGTAGGCAAAAAGGCGCATAGCATCTGTTAATGTATTTCGCGTGATCCAATATCGCATAGCAACAATGGCATGCGATTTATCGCTGTAGTGTCGGGAAAGGCGAAAATTGCTCTAATGCTTCGCAGGTGGTATATTTTATTTTATTTCTTCAACTATTTTCCGTTCCGTTAATTACTTTTGTGACCCAATCCCGTTTGAAATCAGAGATGACATATGCTTTACGAGACCGAATTTTAAAGATAATTTGTTCAGTAATTTTTGATAAACCACATAAACATTTAATTTTGGAGTGACTGAAAACTCACGGCAGCCAAGTATAATTACGAACTTAGTCACTTTTACTTGTAATTTGAATAAGTAATTCTTATCCACGATCTTCTGTTCACAACTTAAGATTAAAAATCAGCTGATCTGATAAAAACCGAGCGATAGTTTGTGTATCCCATCATAACTTGTTATCACACTTTGTAAAAATGTAGTTAAATACTTGTAATTAATATGCTAATTAATATAAATATACTCGTTCAAATCCAAAGTGCTTAATGCACGTAACGCTCAAAGATGTATCTCAAGACATGTATTCATTACTGTTTAGAAAACTAATTTTTGCAGGCTTTTAATAATAGAATATAAATTTAAATTTTAACACATATTTCTTCTGATGGTGTCTTAACTTCAGCACATAATAACTTTATTCCACCACGAGTTGAATTAGTACTTAACTTGGAGTTTCAAAATTAATGAAACCACGCATTCTATTTTCAAATTATTACATTTTAATTAAAAACAAGCAACACCTCACCTTTCACGAAAATTGAAGTGAATATTTAATTTCCTCTATCAGAATACTACAAGACTTGAATTTTAATTTCTACTGCGCTGGATATTTTAATTACCATAACAATAGGAAATAAACGGAAATGCAGTCCTTGTATTTGCAAGAAGAAATAAGATTTTCTGTAAGGTTTCCCAACAAACTTATGAATAAATGTTATGATGAAATGAAGTTTAAACTCTGATCGAAATATAAATGTGAATTAAAAGATATTTAATTGAACTGGATTTCAATGAAACTTTTCTAAATATTCAATCGAAAATTAGAATAATACTTTGCTGCAATTTCAAAAGATTCTTCCTTTGAAACAAGTTCAGAAAGCAAAACTCGATTCCAAAAATAAATATTCATGACCATATTTTTATTTCCTTTAATGTCACAAAACACTCTTTTATTATTTTACACTACACAGCTCGGTTTAAGGAAATTGTGAATTGCGGAAAATATTTTAAAGGAATTATTTGAGTACTTACAACATGCTTCTGATGTACATAGGCAAAATTAAACCTCAACCACTTTGAATAGGTTTAATTTACCACAGTAATGTAAACGAACAGGTTGAAAAAAGGTTAAGAACAATCCAAACTTCCATGGCATATCTTACAGAATTAGAAGTTTTAAGTTAAAAATATACCAACGAGGACACCTGAACACTGTTGTAACGCCTAAATACAACTCATAAAAAAGTCAAATGATCTTTTGAATTTCATAGTATTCTAAGCGTGGAATTAGTGATAGTGCTCGAAAGCATTTAATAAATGAAATTGAAAAACTCAAAGAAATTATTTTCCGTTAAATGATTAATCCGGTGAAAAGAGCATCGGATAATCAAAGTTCTACATCTCCAAACAAAACTTTAAATTCCAATTGTAGAAGTCATGGCCTGATTTTCTATTAATAGATTCGTTTTCAGCACTGAGAATACGCAATTGTAACTGAAGCTTACTTTTTACTTTCTTAGCACGTAATCTAATATATAAAATTCTCGTGTCACAGTTTTCGTTGCCATACTCCTCCGAAACGGCTTGACCGATTTTGATGAAATTTTTTGTGCTTATCCAGTATCTATGAGAATCGGCCAACATCTATTTTTCATCCCCCTAAATGTTAGGGGTAGTCCACCCATAATTTTTTTTTGTTCGCACATAACATCTGATCTACTGAACTAAAACAATATGTGTTATCGTAAATCCTTACTTCAATGAGCGACCCGATGGTCAAGTGGTTCTGCGCGTCAGGTTGAAGTTCCTGATGGAATGAGATCGAATCCAGGATCGCAAGGATTTTTTCGAACAGCTGCATGTTTTTTTTTTTGAATGATTTTAATGATTGTAATGTCCTTATGCAGGTACATCCCTTCATGGAGATCTACCCCATATTTTTTTATAGTACAAAATGACAGTTTTTCTCGGATCTTTGTTAAAATTAGCAATGGGGTCCTTCGATGCTGTAGAATTTTCTTATGGACGTTTGCGCCATTTTGGGGGGCTTTGAATCGATTGTGGCAATAAATGGTTTTTGATTTGCGGCACTTATATTATTTTTTTCAAATATTATATACACTATCAATTATATTATGTTAATTTTTGTACCTTTATAAAATTCTGTATTTTATACCTTGCATTTACGTCAAATTCAAGGTAAAATTAGAAGTCAAAAATTCTGAAGAAGATAAATATATGTTAAAAATTAAAGTAACTATTTTTTGTGATTTTCATATTGGTTGTGACCAAAAAACATCATTACAAACAAATAAAATGTATCAAACACCATTAGTGTTGAGTTATTAGGCAAAATCTGTTGTGTAAAGTTTTTTTTCACTGCGAGAGGGGGGGAGGGATATGAACGACCATTAAAGTGACACAAATTTTTAAAAAATAAAGGTTGGATCTCCAATTATCTTGCTTCGTAATTTGAACCCGCCCCGGCTGTGCAACGGTACGCGATTAGTCATTCAAAAATTAATGAAAAACGTGATCGAAGCCAGGATTTTAAATGGCAAGTTCAGAGGTGAAAATATACTCATCCCACGGATTCCTATTATACCTACAGATGTGCCAATTCAATTCAAACGTATTCAGTTTCCGATTAGATTGGCATTTGCAATGACTATCAACAAATCCCAAGGTCAAACGATGTCTGTTTGTGGCTTAGATTTGAGAACACCATGTTTCTCACACGGACAATTATACGTGGCATACTCTCGAGTGGGTAAACCATCCAGTTTGTTTGTGTTAGCTAAAGATGGACTAACAAAAGATATTGTTCACGCTATAGCATTAAGAGATTGATATTGTTTAATAGTGTTACTGTCGTAATTGTTTAATTAATGATAGATAATTTTATAGAATAAATTATTATAACTTAAAAAAAATGTTTGCCTTTTGTTATTTTTATATTCCTTAATCGTTCACAGCGCTCCATGCTTATTTCACGCATATACCACATTCTTACATACATACAATATACACATTCTACCATACATACATACATACTTACAATAAGTAACGCTATTTTTTGTCTACACTAGAAATTACTAGGAAATTATTTATATGGCAAAACAACGTTTGCCGGGTCAACTAGTTATAAATAAATGTTTAATCCAGCGTCCACATAAAACTGATGACTTAATCACGAAGTTGCAATGAAGCGTAAATACTGAACCAGAATTTTTGTTTGTTTTTTTTAATGTTCATAAAATTTTACTGAAAAACAAAACTTTCCTTATCGTATTGTTTCGCTGTTGGTCTTTGGAGATTTCCTAGATGTTAATTGTAAGTTGACTCTCAATAAGCGGAATTCTGTTTCACTTAACGTTGATCTTATGATCTTACTTATATTCACGTACTTCTTAAAAGCTAAAGTAAATTTGAGATGAAATCTGGACCTTCATTCTTCCCTTAAAATATAAGCAAAAGGAAAACAGCATTTGTGAACACTGAGTAAGAGCTAAAGTTTTCTTATACACAGTTAAACGTTTACCGATTAATTCAGGGGAAATCATCTTGGCGTTCTCTAATCTGTAGATGTGTTCTCAAAACTGGGAGCGAACATAAAATGTACGGTCAATCACTTTAACCCATTTATGCCCAGTAGCCTAAAAACGGGACGCATTTTAGTTACTGCATACAAAAACCTGTAATGGGTATATCATTTCACTAAAGCTGTTTTTCACAAGTTAAATAGTCCTTCTTCTTGAGAAAACCAGATAGAACCAATAGTTGGACATCAGAGTTTATTTATTGACATTTATTTTCAGACAAATCAGTCAAACAACGATCCAATATGGGTAGTCACAGAAAGAGTGTGTTTTTTTTTTTTTTTTCGAACTTATTTTTCATAAAACTAACCTATTTTAAAATGATTTGCTTAAAATTGATCACAGATGCCTTCTGTAATGTTACTTTGCAAAAGTAAAGTCAAGTAGGTCGTGTTTTGCTCACATATCTGCAAAATATCCCATTAACATGACGTTAAATAACTTAATAAGTATGGCAACGGCGAACTATTTTAAGCCTGAAATGTATGTAAACCATTTCAAGTAGGAGTTTTAGGCGGATAAAAATTGAAAAAAAATTGTTAAAAAACTTGGTCATAAATGGGTTAACAACATTGTGAAAGTACATTTAGCAGAACTATTGGAATTTCTCATTGGAATAAAGTTATGCAATAATTTGCAAATCAGAAATCCTGTGTGTGTGTGTTTTATATGTTTACTTTCGGTTTGTAAAACAAAGGATTACAGCTGCAAACTACATTTCCCTAAATGAAAGACCGGTAAATCTCCAGCGTTTGCAAACGTAAACACGATAATTGCCCCCCCCCTCCCCCCCCTGTATTTGAATGGACAGTTTGGGAAAGAACGCCGACTGCTGACTAAATCTCACGGAGACAAATGCCTTATACTTCATTACGTTTCGCTCTGACCTTTCACGATTTAACTTGAATTAAATGCTTCTCAGATAACCAAAGTTCTTCTGCTCTAAAAAAATCATGTGCAATTTCTAAAGACCAAGACAAAGTTTCAAAGTCCAATGTCTCAAGCACTAAGAAAAAACAATATTATTTGGACCTTGATTTTTAGTTTTAGCTCGTAACGTTAATTTAGTTTTAGCACCCTTGAGGTATAAAATGAATTTTAAACCATGCAGAGAGAAAATTAAACCTTTTTATTGACGTGATCACAGGTGAATACGATCCAATTCAACAGTAACAAAAATGTAAAGGTACATTAAACAGAATTATACATTGCAAAAAATAAACTGTTTGCTTTTTGCAGTATTATACTAGCAGCCGAGGATCAAGTTCAAAACTGCAAAATGCGCAGTTATAAACTGTAAATTGCTAATTTTACAGTAATAAACAGTGAAGTTGCTAATTTTAGTATATTACAGTGCCTTTTACAGTTTTAAACTAGAACCTCTGCTGCCAGTATTATTCTGTAAAAACAACAGTTTACTTTTTGCAGAGTAGGAATTTCTCATAGGAATAAAGCAATGCAATAATATGCGAATCAGCAAAAGTGTGTTTCGTGTATTTGTGTTTGTAAAACAAAGGAATACAGCTGCAAACTACATTTCACTACATGAAAGGCCGGTAAATCCCCAACGCCTTGAAACTCAAACACGATAATTACCACCGCGCCCCGCCCGTATTTAAATGGACAGTTTGGGAAAGAACACCGACTGTTGACTAAATCTCACGCAAACAAATGTCTTATACTTCATTACGTTCCGCTCTGACCTTTCACGATTTAACTCGAATTAAATGCTCCTCAGCCGTCGAGTTTTCTAAGCTGTGGAATGATGAATCAAATTTAACCCACCATTAGTACGGCTTTGTGTGTTATCCAACCGAATTCCTGGCGACAATTAAGGACGAATGATTAAATGCAAATGACGCTCGAGTAGCCTGCCTAGAGTTCAGATAAACCTCTTTTGGACAAATGGCAAAACGGAATTTTATTACAGGTTGTCCATTACTATGCAGTTATATTAAGCCAGTGAAAAATGAAAATTAAGTAGTGGTAACGTAATTTTCATACGTTTTAAATGTTGTTTAGCTAAGGTTCTGATACAAGAAACGCTGATCAAATAAACTCTATTTAGATTTTTAGTAGTTATTAGAAGTATATATATCAGGCTCCAATCCGATAAATTGTAGGTGGTTACTTTTTAAAATGTAAATACGTGTATTTTGAAGGAAATTATACAATAACACACTTTCTGATAACTGGTTTACTTGTTTATTTTTATTATTCATCGTACTTAACATAGTTTAGCTACAATGAAACGACATTTTACTGAATGAGATTTACTAATATTCATTTATTTCAAACTTATCACGTAGATGAATCTTTGGAACTTCAGTACATATGTATTTATACTTTTTTTTTTGGCATCGCTTCTATATTACTAACAAATTCGAAAGCAATTTTTCTCCTAGTAGGAAAAATGTCAAGCTAATGTTAAAACGTTGTCCAGATTTATTATTTTTTTTTTGCCTGTCATTTATTCTCTTTTAGTCAGAGTTAATTGATTACTGAATGAAAAAAAAACATACATAGATTTAAAAAATATAACAATATACTTATAGGGATACTATTACTACTTAGAAAAAATGTGGTTGATTTATTAGCTGTTAAGCCATGATCAACATGTGAACTCGTACACAAGCATACTTCTTGTTAAATTAGGTATCTGACGGGTATGCTCTTCATAAATCAGATTGTTGACATTGATCTCTTGACTCTTGAGGTGAAAAAATAATCCGGGTATCGAACTTCAAAAACGATTGCTCAGTAAAAATAAAGCTTGGGACAATGAAATGTGTAAACTAGATCGATAAATGTGAACCGTTATGCTGGTTTACTGCCGACACCGACAACAACAAAATTGTTGTCTTAGATTTTCTACTTTCGTCACTGGTTCTGCAAAGAAGTTCATAACAAAAATTGTGACGATGACGAAATTTCATAAGCACGGCAAGGACGAAAATGTAGATTACAATAACGTAAACGTTATTGTAATCTATATTATGTTAACGTAATGTTAACAAAATTTTTGTCGTACACTTTCTGCACCCCTTATGAATTCTGAATGAGTATATGAATTCACCGTATTATATTCTCTGTATAATGAGAGCTGGTGTGCTTCAGTCCAAATTAATTTACCACTCTACACACTTTTCCCCTTATGGTTGTCATAGTTACGCCACTATGGACTTTTTCCCACTTAGCTTTTGTAGCAGTGGCTAAATGCAAAACGATTAAAATTGCTTTGTGCGGAAACTATTATTCAATTGAAAAATCATAGTTAATAACTCATGATTAATAACACAGTTATTAATGTTGACAGGTCCGGCTAGAACAAACTAGTTAGCAACGTTTAGAAAAAGTTTAGCTAGGACTGAAATATGAGGATATAAATTAAAGCGTAAGACTAATTCTATGAATATAAAATAAAAATGAAATGCCTTAACAGCAGTGCTTAAAGAAGAGTGGAGTTGTTTTCTTTTTTAGATTCCATGGAGACGACGCAAAATTTCTAAATTTGATATGCCTATTTTAAGGCAACAGAGTAAAGTATTGATTGACTGTAAGGCAGGGATTCAAGTGAAACACCATTGCAATTGCTTCGAATTGCAATCGCTACTGGAAGTGAATTACATTATCATCAACTTAACTTGGCACTGACGTCACTACGGGTGGAGCCAATAAGAGCTCACAAGCAGTCAGTGATCTTCTCTTATTCGCCAAGTAGGCTGTGACGTTCTATCTAGTTCGTTTTTCATAGGCAAACGTCACGCTGACGTCACGATGTTTTTATCAAGAAACGTTCTAATGTTCCATTTTCAATTCATTTCCAGTTCAATTTCCAAATTCATTTCCAGTAGCGATTGTAATTTGCGATCGCCTGTTTCACTTGAATTCCTGCCTAAGTTATTTCAGCATTAACCCAAGTAGCATCAACTCATCGAATTTTGCTCGGCCGATTAACAAACTCCTCGTAAACTGATCCTGTAACGCACAATGACATCGTTCCGATCAGTATCCGAGCACGGTTTTCGATGAGCTACTTTTCATTGGAAAGCGATATCCTTCCGATCAACTTTCCCGATGAAAATAAGATGAGCTATATTCCATCGGAAAACGATATTCTTCCGATCAAGTTTCTCGATGAAATTCCTCAGCACGGGACTTTTCTGCTCATAAATTGCTCCAAATCTCATCGTATTCTCATCGGATTTTGCTGCTCGGATTCTGCTCGGCCGATGAGACATATTGGATCATCGGCCGATGAGAGTTTCATCGGGTTTCGATGAATGGCCGATCATCGGTCGATGAAATGATGCTGCTAGGGAATGCTTTCAATCAGATATCCCTGATTTATTCATTGAGCTGTGAGTTAAAATATAATTGAAATTTGCCGATTTTGTCTTGGCCAACTGCAGCGCATTTTGTAAATCTCGTTGATGATACGGAAGTAACATTTTATTATCAAACACCAATTAAATCATCAATGATAAGAATGTCTATTTCATATAAATTTTCCATGCAAACCCCAATTCCAGTTATGCCTCTAGTTTTAATAATTTGTTTCTTCTATTTTAGATGATGTATGGCAAGTGAGTTTTAATCCGGTGCTCGTCGTTCTAGTGGCAATTGTTATTGGACTAGTTTTATTAGCACTAATCATAGTTCTTGTTGTGAAATTTCGAAGCAAACATCATCATAGAAAAGGTAAGTAACATCTATGCTAATGAAATGAAGCTGAAAAGAGTTTGTTTGTTTAAACGCGCTAATCTCAGGAACGACTGGTGCGAATTGAAAAATTATTTTTGTGTTGAATAGTATATTTAATCAGAAATGCTTTAGTTTACATAACATTACGCTGTATGTAAGGAGTTATAATAATAGTTTTAAAATAATAATGGTCAAAAAGCGGGATTGAATTAGTTTCCGCTCCTGTATACTGCGTTGGCCCGGTACCAAGCGAAAATAAAACTAAAAATATAGTACATACAGAAGTACTTCAAAATACGTTCTTTATATATTAAATAATATTATATTTTTTCATATTTGAGAAGACTGGGCAATTTACTCATTTTTTTCCAAAGGGTCTTTTTTTTGTGTTTCTTCTTGTTTTTTTTTACTATATATTTATCATATACATTTCATATCGTGGTGTACTTAAACTAGTTTTTTAATAGATTGTTGTCTTATTAACACGGGTGAAATAACGGGGCACAGCTATACCCTAATAAAGATTTTTGAAGTACCAACGTATATCCAAAAAAATACAAAGACATTCTTTTTTCTCATTTTTTGTTCAAGTTTCGTTAATTTTTTGTTCAGAAGTAACTCATGCAACGCAGCTGGTATTCAATAAAATGCTGATATATTTGTATGTATGTTTGCTTGCATTAATTCACTATAGAGGCTTTATGACAAACATTTGTATTACCTAGGGTTTTATGAACGAAGGTGTGTTCAGCAATGTTCCTATAACTAAATTGATTCAAAACCTCGGGATACTTAGAACCGTATTATTACTTTTTTTTTAAAGGATTAAGCGAAACTGCTTAATGGAATAGCGATTTTGCCATGAAAAAATAATCTCATAAGCGGGATATTCCACTAACCGAGATCAAAATAATACATTTCAACTGTTTAGTACATTAAAAATATATTATTTTAAACGGGATATTCCTTTAACCGATATTCTAATAAGCGGCTGTATTAAAGCTTTTAATGCAATATATCACTGAAAAAGACATTGAATTTTAACTATGCATATAAATATAATGACTCTTTGAACGAAATTTCTAAATTTGGTGCACTACAACTCAAAAATATGACCAGCAATTAACGTCCAGTCTTCGACGGTCTATTTAATTATAGTATTATAAAAGTTTAGTTTGTGTTTCATATATTGCATGATACGTGTATCAGGTGTTATCAAAAGTGGAGACTGAAGATCCATACTTAATCGAAAACTTTTTAAACTAAATTTTAAAAAAGTTCAGATTAATAAATCTACATTGGTTTTGAGATAACGAAAACATTAACCTCATTACAATTTATTAAATGTACACCTGGAACTTTTAAAGAAAATTGCAATGCAGTACTTGATGAAAACGTAACAATGAGCGTTAGAATAAAAATAAAAATAAATGATTATTCCAGTATCTATCATTTTGCTGCAAAATGCTCAATATTTTCTTCTGAAAATATTAAATGACTTTTTGATGTCTTTCTAGAATAGGAAAATTTAACGCTCCGTGGCATTTTCCTCGGCAGAAAATGGCCGGATTTTTCCAGAAAATATAAACTACAGAACTGAAATATTTTACTTCCGAAGTTACCCGGAAGATTAATGTTTTAGATCTTGAAATATGTGTAGGCATTGATTTATTGGATAAAGCTACGAAATGCTAAAAGATAAGAATTAAGGTTGAAAGCAGTTTTACCAAGAGATGCATTGTAATGTAGGGTTTTGACATTACAATAAGAAAAGAAAATGATGTGAAATATATATTTAGCTTTGAAAACATGGAATTGGGACATAAATTGAGTGAAACAAATTCGAAAAGTTGGAAATAACGTTGAGATATCTGTCAGAGATACAAGTTACCACATGACGAATTTTAGGAAAAAATTCAGCTATAATTTGGCACAAGTCCTCTCTTTTAAAAGAAGGTAGAACACATTAAGTGGGAAATGTTGTTGATCATATCAATAATGTCCGGAAATTTCAATGGAGTGTCAAAATTCAAGTAAATTTCAACAGCTTGTATATGTTTTTTTTCCCTATGTTGAAGAGAAATGAAATAAAATCTCTTTATCTGACGGAATGATAGAAATTTTGCACCAATTTCAAAATTTTTTTTTTACATTTTTTATTTAAAATGATTTTGGAGTAATAATATTTCTAGGTAGAATTAGATATGATCTATGGTTTTCAGATTTAAAAAAAATATACTATATATATTTACTTGTACGTAGGGTAGATAAAAGTTAAAAGATAATTGAATATTAACACAACTCCATTCTTGTATGAGAACAGTATAATAAAGTTAGATGTCAAAATAATAAAAAAATGCCGTTCTGTACCCAAGGCACGTTTACGCAACAGACATTGACCTTTTTTTCTTTTTTTTAATTTTTGACCCTAAGTACTTAAAAAGGGCAAAAACTGTACGCACAAACTATGACTTTAATAACTGCTTTATAAGATCATCATGCCTGAAATTTCCTAACTTAAAGCATACAAATTATAAAAAAATCATTGAAAAAAATCCGTGTAAACGTGCCCCGGTCTACCCTAAATTATAAAATTTTTACTGTCTAAAAATTGTACATACGTTTTCTTATGTATATGTTGCGATTCAAGTAATAATGATTTGTAAACCCAGATTTGACTGGTTAAAGCAGGCTTTAACCGCCTGCTAAAGCAGGTGCTAAAGACGTCGGTTAAAGCAGGCTTTAACCGACTAGTATTGGTTAAACCCAGTTTTAAGCGGTTGATGGGGCTTCTTCGGGATTAAGCCGAAAAGCTTTGTCTATCCCCATTTTAACCGATTAAGGTTAGGTTTAACCTGTTAAAAAATGACTTTGCCCCCGGTAAACTTAGCTGTAACCAGTTAAAGCGGGCTTTAATAACTGACTGAGTTTGGTTCGCTGTAAAGCCTGGCTTATCTTCGCTCTAACCGGTTAAAGCTAGGTTTATCCCTGATTCTTACTTTAACGTAATATGGACCGTCTTAAAAATTTAGCAGCATTTTAATTTTATTTTCCTAAAAAAGGGTTTCCTTCACGCATAAAGAACTTTGTGTGAAATATAATAATGTTGGTATAAATTATAAAAACAATGAAAATGGGTATTATTCTCTTTTTTGCATGTCTGCATCGTTAACATCGATGATCACACATGATTTCATTTTTATACTATAGAAACTATTAACACCAAATGTATTTAATGAGAAAAGCCGATAATTAACGTTACAAAATGAAATCGATTAACTTCTTTAATGAAACATGCATATAGAGTTGCATTGTGAAATTTATGCCATTATGATAAAAGTTATGCAAAAAACGTTTTTAAAATAAAAATTAAAACATTAGGCATTTATTTCGAAATTTTCAGAATTTATCATTTTCAGTTGAACTAACTTAACTATTTAACATTGAAAAATTGAAATATACTATGCGTTTTACGCATTAAGTTTCTATTTTCGGTTTTAAATGTCTGTAAATGAACTCAAATTATATTAATACTAAAGCTATTTTTTTTATTCTAGCAAATCAAGATTCAAAGGATGACAAGTAAGTTTTTTTTATGTTTATACATATGAAACATTCTCCTTGAACTGCATGATTAACTTCACTACGAAAAATCAGATATAATGATGATTATTACCCAATGTATACACAATTTTTGAGGTGAATACTTTGGTTTGCTTATAAATCAATACTGTAATTAAAGGTAAATGGCAGCAACTGATTATTTTTTTTTTTTTTTTTCATTTTTCATATTACATTCTGTTATTACTTATTTATTGAAATTTTTGCCATTCATTGCACTTCAATTTTATTGTACAAGCTTGCATGTTTGGTTTCCGCTTAAAGTTAAACACGTAAAAAACGTCAACCTCAAAAAAAAAAAAAAAAAAATGCATTCTTACACTGTTAATACTACAGATTGCACAAGGCACCTTTAACCCATTAATGCCTAGCGTCCCTTTTTAGGGACGGTCCAAAAAAGGGTCTGAATTTCCCCAAAATGAACATTTCAACCAAATAATAGTGTTCAATTAGTACCTTGGTATTATTTCAATTTGTTAAAAACAGATTTCCGCACACAGCCATTGTAAAGTGTGTTCTGTAGCAATTTTAATGTGATCTTTATCAAAAATGAAACATCGTTCACAATCTCAAGAAAAAAAAGCTAAGTTTTCAGTTATTCCCATCTTCCCAGTTTATGTTAATTGCTGATTTTATTTCTTCTTATAAAATGTCTATTTAAATATTATATCGTAGGCTGAAAAAAAATTTAGTAAAAAAAGTATGTACCCTCTGGAGTCTATCATAACTTTTGAGGGACGATTTTTCTTTCCTTAATAAAAAAACTTATTTTTAACATGATATTTTTTTAATTATTTTTCCTGTCCATTAGGCACTATTTGTAACCAGTATACAAAATATCTTTGGAAAAAAAATGTCTGGCATTAATGGGTTAAGGTAAAATGTTGTAGCACCAGCAGCACCGCCTGAGGGGTGACACTTGAGTCCCCATGTCACCCTGCCATTTCGCTCCATGTGGCACCCTATGGGTGTCTTATGGCACCCGATGGTTGACCCATGGCACCCTAGGGCACCCTCAGGGGTACCGCTGGTGCTTCAATGTTTAACCCTTGAAGGTGCCTTGTGCAACCTGTAGTTTCATCAGTGCAGTTGGGAATCCGAAACGCATTTCTTTAAATACCGAAAAAAAAAATCATTTCTGCAGATACTGCTCTTTACCTTTCTACGGCAAAATAATCTTTTGGATTTGCATACTTTTTAATCAGACAAATTGTTCATCTGTTTATTTTGAGTACAAATATAATGCATTAAATATGGAAATGTAATAATGGCCTTTTGGATATGCAAGACTTTTTAATTAAAGCAGTTGTTCAGCTGCTTATATAGAGTATAAATAGCATGCAATTGTTAGGAAAATATAATGCTTCGCTGGTTGACTTGGGTATTGTATTGATTCGAGGTACATGGGCGACATAATGGATTTATTGCTGTTTGAAAAATAAGAGTATCTTAGATGGAAAATTCTGCATTTGTGGGACTGCCCCAGAATTTTCTTTAGGGTTTTTTTTTTTTTTTTTTTTTTCATTTCTTTTAAAAAGAGCAATAGAACAAAATATTATGGCTTTTTATTTTATTAAAAAACATGAAAATATTTAAAAACCAACAAATAAATAATGTTGGTCGTTTCATACTATTAAATATTCATTTCACAATTAAAATGTAAGACAATCCACCAAATAATTATTTTCAAGCTATTTAAAATTAATATTATAACTTTAAAATGGTAAAAAATGTCATCAGGAGCGAAACATGGCTGCGACGTCAACGATATTGTTCTATTTTCTTTGCGATATATACAGTCGAACCCGCTTAATGGAATAGCCATTTTGCCACAAAAAATATTCTAATAAGCGGGATATTCCATTATCCGGGATGAAAATAATGCATTACAATGGTTTGTACATTGAAAACGTATTACATTAAGCGGGATATTCCTTTAAGCCACATTCTAATAAGCGGGCTTACTGTATATATATATATATATATATATATATATATATATATATATATATATATATATATATATATATATATATATATATATATATATATATATATAAAATAATAGAATTGTAAGAGGAAAAACGAAGAGACCACACCAAAAGCCCATAGATGCGCAAAGCAGCTAAACTACAAAGCCAAGTATATAATAAAACAAATAAAAAATACTAATGAAATAGAAAATGGCACATTAGGAGAAGTGAAAGGAGAAAGGTTGAATCCAGAGCTCATCAGCCGTGGGGGATTCAAGAGTGGTCGAAAGACCAAAAAATTTTAAAATAAACTAAAGAGAGGATGTTTTAGTTCAAAATATGCAGTCTACAGATATTCATTGGGCAAAAAAGCACCAATGTGAGCCTGCACACCGCACATTAGAACAAAAACCTAAAACTAAAAGCAGGGGTTTCGCCTCGACCGATTAGGAATAAAATTCCCAAAAACCGGCCACCCACAGGACGGTCCTGCTGTGAAAATAAAAACATCTCACCTGAAGTTCCGCGCGACAAAATCCAAAATCATATCCAGCAAATCAGGAGGCAGTCCAGTTGTCAAAATATAAGGTAAATCCGTGTCCAAAAAACAAATCCTAAAACGTTCCGGTCTACCATTTACACGTGCTCAAAAAATATCCATCCCTGCAATCCTGCAAATGGTTTCTTCCAGCGATTTCATACGATTGAACAGTTAAACATCTGTCAATCTTTAACTGTTCAATCGTATGAAATCGCTGGAAGAAACCATTTGCAGGATTGCAAGGATGGATATTTTTTGAGCACGTGTAAATGGTAGACCGGAACGTTTTAGGATTTGTTTTTTGGACACGGATTTACCTTATATTTTGACAACTGGACTGCCTCCTGATTTGCTGGATATGATTTTGGATTTTGTCGCGCGGAACTTCAGGTGAGATGTTTTTATTTTCACAGCAGGACCGTCCTGTGGGTGGCCGGTTTTTGGGAATTTTATTCCTAATCGGTCGAGGCGAAACCCCTGCTTTTAGTTTTAGGTTTTTGTTCTAATGTGCGGTGTGCAGGCTCACATTGGTGCTTTTTTGCCCAATGAATATCTGTAGACTGCATATTTTGAACTAAAACATCCTCTCTTTAGTTTATTTTAAAATTTTTTGGTCTTTCGACCACTCTTGAATCCCCCACGGCTGATGAGCTCTGGATTCAACCTTTCTCCTTTCACTTCTCCTAATGTGCCATTTTCTATTTCATTAGTATTTTTTATTTGTTTTATTATATATATATATATATATATATATATATATATATATATATATATATATATATATATATATATATATATATATACCACGATTTTACCCAGGGAAGGTAAATAATTGTATCTACAACTTTTCGTTTTTAATTCTTGTGGATTTTCGTCATATAATTGATTATTAGGCTTTTGCTGAAAATCTAGCACAAAAAGTACTTCAAATTTCAACACTTTTCTGGTGTCCATTGGAAATTAAAAACGCTTTCATTCATATTTTATTTGTTATCTCCAAAACTCATTCTTGTAAATAACTGTCCTCTTCAACATTTCACAATCTCTCGATTATTTTTTTTTTCTAAACTGATATGCACTAAAAATAATAATACCAAGTCATATTTAAGGAACAGCACTTTTTTAAGGTATAATTTCCATCTTCACCAATTTTGTTCACTGAACAGTTAAAAAACGCACGATGTAGTTCCTTTTCAATTTCATGCTTCGATTCCAGGTGTCAAACACCACTGCGGAAGGATACAGATGATGATTGGAAATCATGCAGCTGTGCTGGAGAAGAAAAGTGCCCGGATATAATACCAGGTAATTTTTTTGTGAAAATTAAGGATAAGTATAACAATCATTTTAATCCAGTTTCCTATAATGTGTCAAACTTGAATTAATTATAACCAAAACCCAAAGATTTGGAAACTTCAACCATTATCTTTCGCGTGTCAAGTAACAAGAGCAAAAAAAAAAAAAAAAAATAAAGTTCGATCGTCGAAAATTGATAAGAAATGTGTCATACTATTAAAGAATGTCTTATCTCAGCAAGTTTTTTTCTTTTTCTAATAGCTGACTGAGTAGAACATTTCCATTAATATATCCGAGGGGTTTTTCTTTTATTTTCTAGGAATTCTAATTTTTTAAAGAATGTTTCCAAACGTCTGAGACGTTCTTTTATTAATGCGGAAAAATATTTTTACTTATTTCTTATTTTTAAAACTTGCTGTCAATATTTGTCTTCACGTAAAGAATGCTTTTTATTGAGATTTTATTAAGTAAGGGATACACTTGAGCAACAATGAACAAGAAAGCTAGAATTTAAATGTATTGAAGATTTCCGTTTCGGTGGATAAGCTTAATGATTAGAAATAGAAAAGGGTATTTCTAAAATCTTTTAAAAGAAACAAACTGTAACTAAAAAAAATCTTGTGCAAGTGAAAACCTGCATGTCATCAAATATTACATAATGTCAGAAAACAGAATTTTTTAGTAGCCCAGAAACTGCAGTTACTACACGAAAACTAAGTCCAAACAGCACCGACTAAAACCGTTTAATAATCGGTAGTTTAAACTATCGGAATCTCCCGTCGGAGTTCTTTTTAAGAATAATTCTTATCTTAATTTCAGAGATATAGTGCATAATACATAGACTATAACACTTTGAATAAAATTAAGTATTAATACTCCATTAATCAAAGATACATGAAAAAAGAGAGTTATATATATATATATATATATATATATGTGTGTGTGTGTGTGTGTGTATGTGTGTTTTTTTTTTTTTTTTCTTTTTTTTTTTTTTTTTTACTACTGTTTCTGTCGTAAGCCCGATATTTTTTTCTCCTGACTTCAATTCGCATTATTTTTAAACCACCTGCTTTTGACTTAAAAGCTCAACTATTTGAGTCATCTAGAAAATAATAGCTGCTGCTTTTATTTTTGCATTTTAGAGCGTCATTCGCAGTATTAGTAGCACAAGTGGCTACTTCTTACGCAGTCCTTGCAATCCCTTGCAATTTGCTTATAATAGTGCTTCTTAATACTATAACTCAAAGTATTAAGAAGCCTTATTGTAAGCAAAGCAGTTAATTAAGGGAAAGATATTTTTTTGGATGTAATTTTACGCAGAAAATGAAAACGAAACTTTCACGAAAACTTTAACTTCCATAGATTACATTAGAGATATAGAGACACTTTGGATTGAGAACACTTATTTTGAGACTGAATGCAAATTCGAACTATAAGGTTTCGAGTCAGAATCAACTGCAAACTACAGCTAGTTATACTATGCTGCAAGGTTTCTTCACTCTGGCGTCGTGACAGCTATCGTGTCAGCCAATGAAAAACGAGCTAGCTAAAACGTCACAGCCTATTTGGCAAATTAGAGGAGATCCTTAACTGCTTCTGAGCTCTTATTGGCTCCGCGCGTAGTGACGTTTATTGTCAAGTTAAGTTGCTTTCTGGTATAGTGAGTTTGCACAACTAATAACAATTACTCTTTTCAGAATTTTATTTGTTAATGCTTGTTTTCTTTATTGTTACCGCAACGTTTTTTTACAATTTTATAATTATAAATAGTAATTTTAGGTCCCAGTTTCACTACAGGAAAAGAAGGAAATAGTACGTTCATTACTCGATATGTTTAAAAGTCTTTTTAAGCATTTAACCCTGTATACAATCGCAAATAGCTGCAAAACTGCTCTTAAAAAATTGCTGTGAGACGATGACTGAATATTCCACCATGCTACTGTTCTCGAATGATTTTTGATCATTAAGCTCACACTTCATGGTATTGAAAAGGGGATTCCTTGTAACACCAAAACACATGTCTGCAGCAATGTAAAATTTTCTGCGTTAAATCATTGAAAAACCTTAATTTTTCTCAGAAACAATTTGCAACTTTAAAAATTGGAATACATTGTTTCTAAAATAATATTAAACAGCTCTCTTATCGATTTTTGGGAAAAAAAAAAAAAAGATTAAAATACCTATTACGGCCAATGTTGATGAAATTTATTGACGCAGATGCAATTTGACGTACAATAATATTATTTAAAACTTTTGAAGAAACATTTGAATGAAAGTGCACTAAACAAGAAACGTTTCAAACATCTGCAAATACTGCTTTCAAGCAAAGAACAAACAAATTCCCTTTACAAAAGCGGTGGAACACATGAAGTCAATTTTAAAATTAACCTCTATTTTTAGGAAACAATTTATTTCCGAGCTGAATTCGTATTTTATTGCAGGAACTAATACTTAGTAGGAATAATTCGAATCTTGAATGTGATCGATAGTGTATGCGCATTAGATTTAAACACCTGGCGCCATCTATGAATATCGCCGTGAACTGTAAAATTTCCGAATCCATTCATGTCGTGTGGGATACGAGTAACGTTTTATGTGTGAGTCTAGTATTTGAAAATTTCCTTCTTTGTTTTAATTTTAATTATTTTTCTTATATTTTATGATAAAGTTAATTTCTCAAATGTGAAACAAAATTAATTGTTTTACCCTATCAATCAACAAAATTTTATATTCAGTTTTTTTTCTTTTCTTTTTTTTTTTTTGTAAATAAGGGATAACATTATATACTTTTAAAAGTAGGTACATTGTTTCAGGAGGAAGAGAAAATACTTCTGCGCTGTGTTAAGTTGCGCACTGTTTAACTTTTTGTACAATTTCTAATGAGCATCTACCCTTTGATTTTCCCATAGTTCCCACAAATAACAATAGAGGGATATATCTGTACCTCAGAACCAGACTAACGTAAGTCCATTTTCGTCATTTTTCAGTAGAGGGGAAAAACGATGTATTCGACAATCGTTTTTCCCCTCTACCGAAAAATGACGAAAATGGACTTACGTTAGTCTGGTTCTGAGGTACAGATATTATGTTCTGCCATGGCAAGAACAAAAGCCGTATCTGCACGTTTCATGAAAATTTAGCTTTTGTTGTCAGGAAGTGGTTCATCAAAACCTAGTTCAGCTATATAAAACACTTTTTACCGTCATTTATGTATGGGAAAATTAAAAAAAAAATCTGTAAAAGACGCATCTGAATGAAATGTATGGACAGCGCCTGATTACTGAATAGGTCAGCTAGGCCCTGGTCTAGGGCCCCCAAAATTTAGGGGCCCCCAAACTGCCCCTATTTAGTGGGAAACAGTTAAAATTGCTCTAGTCAATGGCTAAATGTGTTTCATGCAATGCCTAAAGTTTTTGAACTTCAGTACAGGGGGCCCCAGAACAGTATTTGGCCTAGGGCCTCACAATATTTTAATCCGGCCCTGTGTATGGAGCCGTAAATGTTTGAGAAGTAGTTTCTGATTTTGAGCTCAGATGCAGATATGACTTTTATTCATAGCACGAAAGTACTCGGAACATTCCCCACCCTCTTTAATCAAATGCTAAGACATCAGTTTTTCTCTATATATTAAAAAAAAAGCTCAAAGATATTGTGAAAGGATGTTTGTGGCTGGCCTGCGTCCAGGCGGTCCCATAGCACCTACAGAGTTGAAACTTGGTACAAAATTAGTTCGAGCCCGGTAGATTTTCACCTCGGAGCCATTTTTCTTAATTTCAAAGAAGTTTTTTTAAATTAATTTTTTAAGCATAAATTTCACATACTACTTCACCAAATTAGGGGCAAAAAATCCCCCCATCTCCTAATGCTATATATCGTTGGAAAGATTTTTTTTTTTCTGAAGACGAAGATGTTTGTTCCATTTCTCTCCGTCAGTTATAACGGGAGATAGAAGTGATTCTAATTTAGCCATTTTTCAAGGCTCATCTCGAGCAAAATTATATTGCATTCAACCAAACTGTTCCAAACTTTTTCAGCAAGGTCGTGTTCGAACAACAAAACCTGTGACTCTTTGTTTTGTTTATTGCTCGTCTTAATTCAACAAAATGTACGCGATTGCTTTTATCGCATACTTTTTTTTTTTTTTTTTAACATTTACGAAAAGTTGTCATTATTCTTACGGTATTTTAGTCTAATTACGTGATTTCATATGAATTACATTGCGTGTTTGAGTTTTCTGGGAGGGAAAGGAACTGGATTTTCTCTTTGGGCTAGATATTTTAGTGTGTTTTCTAATTTACATGTTTTTTTTTTTTTTTTTCATTTTTTATGCCATGATTTTGGGTGGGGGGGGGGGGGGTCCTCTTTTACTTATTTGGCGAATTATTTTAAGTTGTAAAGGAACGGTCACTGCTTTTAAAGGGTATGTGAGCATTTCAGTTAAAGAAAATAATTATTTTACATCAAGATGGGGGAGGGGGTATTATTTTCTTTTTCAGCGGGGACACCGCATTCGGTGGCATTGGGCATATAGTCGATTTGACTCCGAAGCACGAGAAGCGGGTTGGTGATTGAGTCGCCACAGGCGACAAACGGGGGTTGGTGAGCGAAGCGATGAGGTGTGGAACCTCCTGGTAGAACAAATAAATCCAAACTTCAAAATTAGAAAATTCGTTTCTAATTCTGTTTCTCTACATGCATTTTAAACGTTGTTTTTAAGTTTCTATCGTTCTTTACGCTTTTAAAATTAACACGATTAATATTTAATACACTGCGTCGCTTCGAAGAAATAAAAATGATTTTTAATAGTAGTGTTTCCTTGCGTTTTTTGAACTTATATATATATATATATATATATATATATATATATATATATATATATATATATATATATATATAGATAGATATATAGATAGATAGATAGATAGATAGATAGATAGATAGATATTATTTATTTATGTTTTAAATTCTTATTCGAATACTATTATGTAGCAATGCTTACGATATAAATAGTTGTCAGTACACACATACTTTCAGTAAGAAGTTTTATTTAATAAATCAATTGTATTATTACATTTTTTCTTTTTTAATATGAATTTCTTATAATGTGAAACCACATTTTCGGTTTGCTTTTTTTTTCATATAAATACTATACATTTTGCTGCAGTCAGTTTTTTTTTTTTTTTTTTTTTTTTTGTATCAACAGAGCAATGGCAAAAACTGAGCAATGTTGCCTAAAAAGAAATTCCATTCATAAATCATTTTAAAAAGACAAAATTTTGAAAGTAATAACTTACAAAAAAATGGGTCTCTTGCTTATTGTCTGTTTCTTCGAAATTAACTATCGAATTATCAGCCAGTCAAAGAAAAATTGTTTTTAAGGAGTTAATCTACTTACTCTATTGATACCTTTGTAGATTGATCAAAGCAGTGTCAGTAATATTAAGCTAAGTTTTCGAATGGAGTTTTTATATTGTCACCAAAAGCTTAGTTTCTTTAAAAAAGATATGGTGTCAAATGAAATATACTCGTATATAAGCCTTTCTCGTTTCTCCTTTATATATTGCAAAATAAAGCGAGAAAAATAAGAAGAAAAATATGAATTTACAAAACATATAATATCGTAGCAATTAAAAAGTATATGAACTTTACTTTATGAAAGAGATTATGTAATGGAGGAGGGGGGAGCATGCTAACATTCTTTGTTAAAAATTTTCATCTTCACTATTTCAATTTTAAAAAACTTATACGTAAGTCAACTTTTTTGAAATAGGAGCACATGTTCTTGATTTCTCGTAACTTGTACAATACTTTCAAATAAAAATATTAAATTACAAAATCTTCACTGAATGAAACATAAGGGGGAGGGAGGATTCTCAGCACAGCTTTTTCCGAAAAAGAAAATTAAATTCAGAGATATTTATTAGGTCAACACTCAAATAGTTTTGTTTAGAACTTACATTTTCATCTTAGTACTTATACTCAGTGATTCAAAGTTTCTATTTATTTCTTTATTTCGAACCTTTTCAATATTTCAAATGGTAAAAAAAAAACTGCTTGAAATTCTGAAAAAAACGCATTTTTTTTTTTTTTTTGTACTTTTAAGTATTTGTATCGTTTAATAATGCTACGCAAAACAGATTTATGTATGTGTTAGTATGTTTGTGTACTGATTCGATTTGAATGCTATTTGTCACAAAAAAGTTTGCTTCATTAGGATAAAAACTGTGAAGATTTTCTTTTCTTTTTTTAATGCGATTTTAATTTTTTTTCCTGTCCATTTTCAAACTTTTTTTCTGTCAATTATGGTGAAGAAGTATTTCATGTTTTCATTAGTTTACATCAGACATTATACTTTAACACACAAATATTTCAATATCTCCCCAATTACATAAGCCAATCTTCTTATTGTGATATCTCACCCATCAACTCCACACCTGCATTTGATAACATCATTTGATAGGATAATTGCAGAAAATAATGATTTTAATCTGTACTCAAGCAATCTGTTAAAGCATATCTGTATTTTATCAACAGCAAACCTAAACCACAAACAAAAATGTATTCATTTTGTAGGTCCACTCAAAGAAGGGACAATGGATGAGGACGATGACCTGTGTGGTGATGGACTGCATTGGAGGACGTCTTCCGTAGATGGTGTTCCAGGAATACTTTCTCCTGATAGCTATTCTAGGAGCAAACTTGTAAGAAAATTACTCTTTTATTTCAATGGGGGAGTTTCCGAAATTTCAAAAGTATTTTTTTCTGAAAGAACATGCTTCAAAACATAGGAATTTACCTCTTTTTTTTTGACACAGTTATATATTTTTTATGAATTATTTTAACCGGTGCGCAGATGCTATTCCGAAAAAAAAAAAAAAAAAAAAAAAAACATCTGCGCATGACGTCAGTGGTGCACGTAAGCGCGAAATCTAATTGGTCGTAGTGAGATGACGAAAGTCGTGACGTTACCGATTCCTGCGATTTGACAACTCAAGTCAAGCAAAATGGTTTTAGTAAATAAAATAGGAGAGCTGTTAGGTGCACCACTGACGTCAAAAAAAACACGCCCCGTTTTCAAGGTAGTGTATTTAAAAAAAATTAATAAAAAATAAACTGTTGGGAAAATTAAAGTATTTTTCGGGCACATGTTATTTTTTTATATCATTCTATCAATTTCAGTAACACAAAGTAGTACTTTTGACTGAAGGAAACTCCCCCATTACGTAGTCTTACAAATGCTATTTTTTCTTAAGAAAATTTGGATCTTTAGAGTCAGTGCCTAAGTTTCCAAATCACTTCATTAAAGTACCGAGTTGGCGCAGAGAAACAACCAGATTTAAAATTATACACGTTTTTTCGAAACTATTACACAAAAAATGAATGTTGTTTTTACAGTATAATACAGCTAATTTTATAGTAATTTTAGGGCCCTACTCCACATCAGCGTAAAACGCGACCGAAAACGAAGGCAGAACCCGAAAATCCGGGTACTTTCCATAGGAGCGCTATGTAATCCATTTTACGTTTCTGCTTTATTTTTCTGCTTTACGTTAATGTGGAGCAGGACCCTTACAGCAATTAACTGGAAAAATTGCTAATTTTACATTTGTAAACTGTAAAATTGCTTGTTTACAGTAATGAACTGTAAAATAGCTAGTTTTGCTTTATTACTGTGCATTTTACAGTTTTAAAATTGAACCTCCGCTGCCAGTATTACTCTTGTTTCTACAGTATAATACAGCTAATTTTATGGTAATAAAATATAAAGTTGCTGCTTTTACAGTAATAAACTGTAAAATTGCTAGTTTTACAGTGATAAACTTTAAAATATCAAGTTTTACAGTTTATTGCTGCACTTGGTTTTTAACGGAAACCTCTGCTTTCCGTATTATACTGTAAAAACATCAACCTTCTTTTTGCAGTGTATACGTATTAAAATAATTCGCGCACGAAGTTTAAAATAAAGCAATCTTCATTTATTTATTTATTTTGAGCACGCGTGCATGTTATGGGCAGTGGCACCCCTAAAAGAGGTCACTGTGACCTCACAAAAGTTTCCTTGTAAGAATAATTTTGACTCATGATTCGTTAAATTTGGATTGCTGTTGGCAGCTGTGATACTATCATTAGAATTCCATAATAATGTAAGATATGAAGCACAAGAGATGTGCCGCGTGTGCACCGCGGATACGTTACTTGTAAGTTATCAGAAAAGTTATTTTGTTGCTAAAAATATTTTTAAAAAGCTCTTCTTTTCCTCGCTCGTTGGAGGAAAGAATTTCTGTAGGAGAGCCACAATCACAATTGGATTGTCAATTGTAATAAATTTTACACTGAGATAGTTTTAATTTTGAACAGAAAATATCAGCCACTGAAGAAGTATTCTTTTCTGACAAAACTCTTACATACATTTTTAAATTATGACATATTTATAAATGAAAAATTGCCTACAAAGGCTCCGCACGTGTATGTATCAACTACTGTTCTTTATAAATCAGCTCATGTTTTCTGCTTCTATTTAGTCTGCCTCTGGAGTTCCACTTCTACAAAGTACATCTCCTACCCCACCGCTATCCCAAGAGCTATCCCTGCAACCAACATTATTACAAGAATATTCACCACCAAAAGTTTTAAGCCGAGCAGCAAAGCAAGTACTTGGAGACAGTTATACAGAACTTACAACTACAAGTAGACAAACAAAAGTCTGAAAAGTAAGAAATATGCATCCAATATAAATATTTGCTTATAATATTAGTTGGTTTAATCTTAAGTTTGTGTAGTTTGTTATTAAAAAGTTGATTTTTTCTGTTAAAACTATTCAGTTTACTCTTGTTGAACTAGAAAGTTGCAATAAGTAAATATTAATACGTAAGTGTTAATGTTAAGTAAAAATCATAAGCGACACAAATAACATTGAAAACATTTATTTATTTATTTATTTATTTATTTTTTCATAGTTTGAAGTTTGAAGTTTGCTTTTAGCGTTTCAGAAAAGTGATCTTAGTAATGGAATACACGTGTGTCCACTTGATTTCTCTACCAATAATAAAGCTGAAGGTGGGTCTGTCTGTCTGTCTGTCACCCGCGTAGCGCCAAAACCGTTCGATCGATTTTCTTAAAATTTGGCACAAAATTAGTTCGTAGCATGGGTCGGTGTGACTAGAAGCGTTTTTTTTTTTAAATTCTATTTCGCTCTTTTTCTATTTTTCATACAAATTGAAAGAAATATTTCATACACATTTTCAAGTCTTATGTCATTCGAAAGCTTAAAATTTTCTGCTAAAAATGATATCAATTAGAAGTTTCTACGAGTATTAGAAGAGCTGTAATAATTGTTTTTAAAATCCCGGAAATACAAGTCTTACTTAGAGCAAAGCAAGCCAAACGATTCTAAAATGGTTAATCTCGAGAATAAAATTTGAAAAAAAAAGATGAAATGAATTATTTTATCACAACGCAAATTCACTTTTCATGTTGTTGCCATGGTTACGTTTTTATACCTTTTTTGTTTCATTTTTTTTTCCTTCATAATTTTCCAAATATATTAGCTTTTGTAGCAATCCAAACTCCTAGCTTTACTAAAATGAGTTACTTAACTGTTGGAAAAAATCGTCTGTTTTTATTTTCTCAGTTTTTAAGGAATTGAAACTCGGTAAATTATAAAACTATCGTATAAATTGCGATATTGCAACGTTCTTTCTAAAGTGTGTCATTTCGGAAAATGTATCATTCTGTTTTTGAAGTTAGGAAAGAAAACTTTCTTCTTCTTTTAAACTTTGGTAAGATTTCTGTTGGTTTCTGTGAGCAACAAAATTGTTTTTCTTTTCTCTTTTGGCTTATTTTGTGCACCTCTCCTTGGGGTTGCATTCGAATGTCCCCAAGGGGGTGTTTTACCCCTTTTATGGGTTAAATCAGTGTTAATTTCAATGCAGACAAAAGTGATTGGCGCGACCACTTGGCGATAAATCCCCAAGCTTATGATCGCCAAGTGTTTGCCGTCAATTTGGCGACATATCTCCAAGTCGGTGACAAATTTGGCGATTTTTTTTATTTGGGTTCAATTTGGCGCGCTTTTGGCGATATTTTGCGAAAAATCCACTAAATGATGTTAAAATCAGTGATATTTAGGAGATTAATCATTATAAAACTTTTTTCCGCATTGTTTCGTGGCAAACTAGGGATGTAAATGCTTGAATTGTTATCTTGCTCACTCCAAGCACTATTTTAGCACTTAAGGCATCTACTAAGAACTTTACACGTAAAAGGAAGTAGTGTGGGGTCCATACCAGATTTTTATATCATACTTTGAAGGAATTATAGTTGAATTAAAACTAAAATAGAGTTTTTTTTCTGCTATATCAATTATTTTACAAATGAACTTTTAATTTTATACCACGGGCAAAGCCGTGCGGGTACCGCACGTACTTATAATAAAATTGCTATAAATAATTGGCCCTTTATTCACTACACCACCTCTCAAAATTTTGTCGTGCATTGCTTCCTAATTTTTATGATTGTTTTACATAATATGTATTTTTAGTACCAACTGCTGAAATTATCTCTAGTTTTCTAAGGATCTTTCTTCGGAAATTTACAAATTTCAAAATTAACTGAACAAAAATGAGTTCTGAAAGTTTGCTTTCATAGCAATTTTTCAGAATGCATTATTTTTTCCATTCCAGCTTTAATTTGCACTGAAATTAAGTCTTAATTCATTAAAAAACTAAATTTATCATTTTTATGCTCATGAACTCATGAATTTTGCAACAATCACAGTATTGCAGCGCGTGCGAAAGCAAATCTTTTTAATAGATTGAAACTCTTTTCCATTACTTTTAGCAGACAATGAAAACTGAAGTGCTTACGATTTATGCCTCAATTTGCAAAATTGTTGAAAATAAATATTTCGTTAAGTATTCAAAGTAACTCACGGCAGTTCTGGAGAATAAAAAGTTGCATAAAATTCCTCTATAAACAAAATTTTAACATGGCAGCACATACTACGTTATACCTAAGTGAATAGAAGTTTAAAATCCCAATGAATCTCTTTACATAAGAAGTCTACGGCTCAACTGAAATATTATGCCCGTATCTGCCTTTTTCTCAGTAAAATAGGTACAATAAGAATATTAAAAATTATTCTTAAAGTGATTGATTGCCTAAATTATTAGCTTCAGACATAAGTTGGTTGCGTGAAATTGAAGTATTGTTTTAATTAATAATCTTTTATTATTTATTTATTTTTAAATCATTTATTTACAGGGGGACCGATAATTAAAGCGTTGAAAAGAAATGCAATTTCTATTTAACTGGTGGGCGTAACAAGTCTAACTTGGGGGGCTAAATTCGGAGAGCTGGCGGGTTTTTTTTTCGATATTTCACTCAATTGGCTTTTGTTCATTATTTTTTAGTAAAATTGTCAAGATATAGCGTCTCTGAGCTCCTTTTCATTATTCAAACGTAATATTCGAACAACAACAGAGCAATTTATGCCTAATGAAATTTGTGGCTGAGTTTAACCCATTAATGCCTACCGTCCCTTTTAGGGACGGACCAAAAAAGGGTCTGAATTTCCCCAAAATGAACATTGTAACCAAATAATAGTGTTCAATTAGTACCTTGGTGTTGTTTTAATTCGTTATTAGCAGATTGCAGCACATAACCATTGTAAAGTGTGTTCTGTAGCAGTTTTAATATGATCTTTATCAAAAATTACATCCTTCACAATTTCAAGAAAGAAAGTTATTCCCAGCTTCCCAGTTTATGTTAATTGCAGGTTTTATTTCTTCTTATAAAATGTTTTTTTTTTAAACATATTGTAGGTAGAAAAAAAATTCCGTAAAAAAAAGTATGTAACCTCTGGGGTATGTCGTAACTTTTAAGGAATGCTTTTTCTTTCCTTAATTAAAAAAAATATTTTTTACATAATATTTTTTTTATTATTTTTTCTGTCCATTAAACACTGTTTGTAATCAGTATACAAAATATCTTTGGAGAAAAATGTCAGGCATTAATGGGTTAAGCTAAAGACAATAGCCTTGAGTGCGTTGACAATCAATCGTTTGGTTTAAAAGTGCGCAGTTATTGAATACATTGAAACTTTGACTATTTATCGAGTGATGCAGAATTTTGCTCATAGTTTGTGCTATACTGCCGTGTGCAAAAATGAGTTTTCGAGATATTTGAAGAAACGCGTTTGTGATTTCCCACAAAGATCAATAAAACATTCAACTTCGAACATAGGCGATACTATATGTTTATACCGATATATTTTTGGGGTAATCGATTGAATTTTGATTTTGCAAGTGCAGAGAGAGGTAAAGCAGATACTGCTGTTTACCTGCCCTTTTCACTCGTAATTGTCATACGGAATTGACTGGAAGTCGGCAGTAACTGCACAGTATGCTACAAAATGTCCAGTATTTACATATTCGACAACATGCGGAGTAGATATGTTATTACGAAATATATTATTGCATTGTGAATGATATGTTTTATTTAAGAATATACATAAATAACGGGTATCCACTTGATATATATTCAATATAAACGAACGCGAAATATGATAAAAAATATAATGAAACTGTATTGTATTTTGAAAAATATGAAGCAAAACTTGGAGATTCTTCAGCCATTTTTACTACCTTTTACTTAGTAAAGGAAGTATTGTGATCACGAAGATTATTTCACTCAAATTTCGATCCAAATTTTGATTTTGTTCACCCCCGAATGAATGTTGAGCAGTTTTTTCGACCTATCAGCACGTGCATATGTACCTACCAACATATTAACAGCGGAAATATCCTTTTCGACCATGCCCCAGTTAATTACGACGAGTTTTCTCATGACATATGTACATACATACATACGTCTGTAGTATGTACGTATGTATGTGTGTGCGTATGTACGTTGCATAACTCAAAAACTGCATGCTGTAGAATCTTCCAGTTTGGTATGCAGGCTCTAAGGAGGTCCAGTTATGCACCTCCCCTTGTGGTTGCGTTCGAATGTTCCCAAGGGGGTCTTTTACCCCTTTTTGGGGTAAATCAATGTCAATTTCAATGCAGATTAAGTAATATGATTTGTTGCAACCACTTGGCGATATATCGCCAAACTTTTGGTCGCCAAGTGTTTGCCGCCAAGTTTAAATTATTTAAATACTGGCAATCGCTATGTGCCCCGATTTTCGACAGGCAACCATTGGTATTTCTTGTTAAAGAAATTTTAATTTTTAAGTTTCAATTTAGTATTTTGGAGTAGGGAGGGGGGATTATCTGTACAGCAAATGGTTTCTTATTGTTTACATAATCATTATTTTGCAAATGATACTTAATTCACTCCAAAAATTCAAAATCAAGTCACTATGAGAATTGAATTACATTGACGGTAATAACGGTACGATGTTCATTTTTGTAATATTTCATTAAAAAATATAAAAGAAAATAATTTTGCAAACGGTACTCTGTAAAGTACGAAAAGTTAATCTAATTATATCATTTGCAAATATAACTAAAGTTGTGTCTAACCTTGCATGATATTAAAAAAATGTATATAAAATGACCTTGCTTGATGATCACCGCCTTTTAAATATTTCATGTCTAATGCATTTTTTCTTACTTTCAGGCACATTGTCAATAATATTTTTATCGAAAACGAACTCTTAATCACAATTATGTGTAAAGAATCAGTTTGAAGTTTCAACTCAAGACTTATCAAAACAACAACTATTTTATGTAAGATAAAACCTGTCTTCAAGAGAAGCAAGATCTACTAGTGACTGTCAGAACTGAGCAAGCATAATATTTTCATTAAAACTTCATCTGAACTTGTGCTTGTTTAGGAACTTTCTCATTCATTAAAAGTGGACTTGGACAGAAATCAACGGCACACACGTGAAGTGTTTATCTGCATCTTGATTTAAAGTATTGGGATGCTTTCATTTTCTTTTGTGTTGAGTACTTTTAATATCATATGCCTTCGTCATTCCTGGGTGTTCACATCCACTCATTTGGTCAAGATTATCAAGACAGAAAGATATATGAAGCACGAAAGTAGCACACAAACTGTTTCAGCATGCATCATATCTTACAAAACCACTCATTTTTTACTTATTATATTGTTTCAAAACGGATTGATTATCAGTAAATAATGAGTATGCAGTTTTAAAAAAGAATTTATATAGTAAGTTAGTAGAATTTATATAGTCAAAAAGTTAAAAAAAAAATGCAAACGTATTTTACTATATTATATACTCTTTCTGTCTCCTGTTTTTCTGTCCAAACTGGAACAAGGAAGATCTTCCTTGTTTCTTTATCAAATTCCATGACTTAGTTCTTCCGTTTAAAGCTTATCGCTCCGGAACAACGACGAAAAATAAGGTCTAAAATTGTATTTTTCTTTCTTTTTTTAGGGGAAAACCGTTTACATAAAAAAAAGGGTTTTTTCCGTTTTTTATTACACATTACTTCAATGAATAGCATCCGAAAATTAAGATGGCTTTACGCGGTTTAACCCATTTATGCCCAAGTTTTTTTTTTTTTTTACATTTTTTTTTTCAAATTTTATCTGCTTAAAACTCCTACTTGGAATGGTTTACATACTTTTTAGGCTTAAAATAGTTCGCCGTTGCCATATTTACGAAGTTATTTAACGTCCTGTTTATGGGATATTTTGCAGATATGTGAGAAAAATACGACCTTACTTGACTTTACTTTTGCATAGTAACATTACAGAAGGCATCTGTGATCAATTTTAAGCAAATCATTTTAAAATAGTTTAATTTTATGAAAAATAAGTTCGCAAAAGAAAACTTACTATCTGTGGCTACCCATGCTGGATCGTTGCTTGACTGATTTGTCTGAAAATAGCTGATGTCCAAATAGTGGCTATAACTGATTTTCTCAAGAAGAAGGACTATTTAACTTGTGAAAAACAGCTTTAGCAAAATGATATACCCATTACAGGTTTTTGTATGCAGTAACTAACAAGCGTGTTCTGTTTTTAGGCTACTGGGCATTATTGGGTTAATATAGAGCATCGCGCTAGAAATGCGAAGATCGTCTGTCCGATCCAGCCACGGGTTTTGTCGCTGTTTCCCCGGTTAGTTTAATCATAATTTTCAAGACTATGTAATCTAAACTCATTGCATTATTTTAAACCATGCTGTTCAGTAAAACTAAAAGAAAGATTATTTTAGCAATGTAATTTAGTATGAATAATAAAAGCGTGTGCTATTGCGTTGTTCTAATAAGTCTGCTTTTAACTACAAATCATGCTAATTTAAGTTTTGCTGCATTATGCGAAATATGTTTCAAATTAAACTCCAAAATTTGCGTGTGGTTATGCGAAGTATGCTTTAAAATGACAAAAACTGCATTAAGTAACGGTACGTATTACGTTTTAATTATCTTACATGTTCTGCACAAATGTTGCTAAAAAACGTATACAATCCAAATAAATGCAGTTTTATTTATCACATAAAATAATCTGTCGTCCCTTTTCAGGCAAGATTTATTCTTTCCGATTTACTTCTTTTGAATGCTGCATTAAATTTAAATTATTTGCTATCATTTCCTTTTAAAGTGTATTCGGATGCAAAATCAGAGTGAAAAATACATTAATTGCATTCTTCAGGACACACTACAAATGATATTTTACGTAATCTACTTCAATCACTTGAAATAGTTGCATTTTTTTACTGTTGATAAATTTAAATCAGAATAATTAAGATACATTTCCAAATTTCATATCCAAATGTATAGTAATAGTTCCAATTTAAAACTTGCTTACGTCTGAATAAGTTTGTGTGCTATTTTCATCACGAAGAAGGTCTCTTGCGAGAGATTAAGAAGACTTACCTGCATTTTGTATTCCGAATAATTTTAATGAGCATTTCAAAATGTTACATTGGTTGTAAGATACTACAGAGCAAGATAAATCAGTAATAATTCCCATTGGTATGTGGGGATTAATTCCAAATTTAGGAGAATGTATTTTCACAGATTTGTTGTCAGTGTGAATCTTATGTAAATATTGCAAAACGACTGAAGATTTTATACATACACCTATGAAAGAAGATGAGAATATGTTATGCCACGTGTTTTGATGGAGAAAATACAGCTTTTTATTGTTTTGTAGGTTGTGTTTTTCTTATCCCCACACCTCACTTCTGCAACAACTGCAAATTCTGTACCTCAGAACCAGACTAACGTAAAGGCCCGGTTTCCTAGGAGTGAAATCGTCGATCTCTGGCGAGGCGACAGACTCCGCCTTCTGCGCATGCTCCTGAACCGCAGATTGACGTCGCTTCACGCCACGCTCCAATCAAACTGGTTCTGATTCCAGCGTGCGTCGCGCCCGGCGTTAGCGACGATTCTGGGAAACCAGCCCTTAAAGGCCCGGTTTCCTAGGAGTGAAACCGTCGATCTCTGGCGAGGCGACAGACGCCGCCGCCTTCTGCGCATGCGCCTGAGCCGCAGAGTGACGTCGCTTCATGCCACGCTCCAAATAAACTGGTTCTGATCCCAGCGTGCGTCGCGCCCGGCGTCAGCGACGATTCTAGGAAACCGGGCTTTAAGTCCATTGGCGTAACTTTTCAGCAGAGGGCGAAAACGATTGTCGATTGCATGCCAAGGATGGGACTCGTGCTCTTTTAAGGCTGCTGAATAATTGTGAAGGAATTTCTTTTGTAGAGTAACACTCTCATGAGTCGAAGCGGAGTAGGATTCTATATATAATGCAGTAATGAAGTGAAAATCACCATTTTTAGAATTACGTCGTTCTGGTTCTGCCGTACAGAACTTTTCAGACACAGTTATAACTTATTTCGTATAAGTAATTTCTTTTTTTTTTTTTAATCAGTTCAATTTGGTTCTCAAAAGCAACTTTACACAGTGCGTTATTTTCTTTCTACGCTTCAAAATTTGTCAATTCACAGAGCAGTTAGACATTAATTAACAACACGTAAATAATGCACATATGAACGCCTTATTTAAAATATTTGAAGTACCGTAAAATGGGGTGTATAGGAACAGAAGGGTCAATCGGAATAAAACTTCCTGACCGTACAAAGAAATTCTTCATAAATATACTATTTGGTAGTTTTCGCCATTATTTTTTTTTAAAAATGTAAGATCGTAGGAAGTAGGAAAAAATTACTTTTGTCAATCTGGCAACGTTACTGGCTTATATCGAGGGCTGCACGTGGAAGACTAGAATAGACCACCTTTTCATAGACAGCAAAACTTCATATGTAAGTATAAATCCTCTTATAATTTAAACCTAAGAGTGGTATGTTTCAATTATGAGTATATCTGAACAACTGAATACCACATTAAAATTTACATTTTTAAAAAAATGTGTCATAAAAATGAAGAATACTGAAAAAACGTCAGAGGAAAAAAAATTGCGGGGTGTATCGGAACACTTGGTTCTGTTGTTCCAGTTCAAACTTATTTAAAAAAACTGTTTGAAAAATCAAGATTCTAACCCCAATTTCTCTAGTCAAGACAAGAACAAGGATTTATTACTGTTTATCTCTTCTCGTGAGCAACTAGATCTTAGAATGACAGAAAGTTGCAAATTTGAAAAGATTTTTGCTCCAGGAGACTTTTTTTACCTAAAATACATGGGGGAAAGTCATACAGACTTTATGTAGCAAAAGTCCAGTACACAAACAGTGATGAATAAGTGGGAAAATCTTACAGGAATATCCCCAAAACCCAGAGATTTCAAGAAACTAAAGAAAAGGCAGCGTTCCTTACAGAAGATGTTATGAAAAAACTTAAGTCAAGCCACAACTCTTAAATTTAAGGCCATGTACATATTTGTGGACGATATGAGTGACTTAAATTTATGTTAAAGCTTTGTATTTTAATTCAAAAGTATTTCTTAAAATTAATTTTAATTTTTCATAAGTTCAAAATTATTTTTAATTCTGACAAATCATAAACCTTTACTGGTACAGAAAATAAACCTTTTATTTGACAGTAACTATCAGTTCTTATTCTCCGCCATCAATATTACTCATGTTTGTGAAACCTTTTACAGGTTAAATTGAGAAAAAAAAAAACTTAACATGTGTTCTGATTGACCCCTATCAGCGGGCTGATTCGGAACACCCCCAAATTCCTTTATATATGCATAATAATTGTTCGAACTGTTTTGTCTTTGCTTGGAATATCAAAAGCAAAGCAAGATCGAAGTTTTTACCCAACAAAATCAAATTAAAAAAAAAAATCTTTTAACTATTTTTTTTTACAATTAAAGCTGAAAAGTGTTCCGATTCACCCCATTTTACGGTATTACACACTGTGGGGGAAAAAAACAGGACCACTCCTGGAAAATAATGGGTGGCTGATGTGCCTAATTTCTGACAGTAATAGGGCTACAAAAAGCCAAGAACATTTCCAGTTAAAATCAGAAATCGCCCAAATAAAATTCAGTTCACGTTTCGGTAACAAATGGGAAAATTTCCAAAAGATTATGATAGGATTATAGTAAACGTCTGACCCCTTTTTGTTTTACTAGAAAGACTCCCGAGTTAACCATTTATGACCAGAGCTACAGCAGCAATTGCACGCAGTTTGCTTTTTGACCTCAGATGGTATGAAGTCAATCTGAAAATTTCCTTCTCGAACTGGAGACAAAATCTCTCTTAATAAAGACGTTGGATATACCTTCCAACTAGCAGCTAAAAATATTTTTACAACAGTGAGAAGTCCGCACTATTGCAACTTGTATCGATAGAGAATACTTTCTTGCAAAGAAACTTGTTATTCCCAAGAAATGATTGGAAACCGACAAAAGCACGGAATGTTTCCTAAATATGATCTATTACCTTTCGAAATTTTCTTAAGTCATTTCTTATGAGTAATTTCAATTTTTCAAAAATTACTTCAGTCGAGTTCTTATAAACAATTTCAGACAGGCGAGTCATTTAGAGGGTCAGCGGAAGGGTCAATTTCCCCATATGTCCCCCCCCCCCTCCGAAAGGTGGAAAATGACCGGCCTGCATTTCACACAACACGCTATTTTCTTAATATACCTTCAAAAGGAAAAAAACATTTAGAGCGTACAATTTCGCAACATTCTAATGAAATCAAAGCATTTGTTTATATATTTTTTTGTTTTTCATCTTCATCTGTTAATATTGGGTTAACTCTTTGTTATTCGCTAGCCTTGAAACCAAAATAGCTTTTAAATTAACTTTAAGTGTTAATGTTAACAAATTTATGCCAACGTAATTTAGTTAAAAATCTGGTATGGGTCCCACACTACTTCCCTTTACGTGTAAATTTCTTTGTAGATGCCTTAGTGTTAAAATAGTGCGAGGAGTGAGCAATAGGGTGGAGCGAAAGAAATGAATTTTTGATTTTCGTAAACGGGTACCTTTCATTTACTGTGAATGAGGATAAGTAACAATTCTGTAAAATACTTCACTTTTGCGACGTCATCTTTAGTCTGCGCAATTGGCCTAAAGTTTTGAAATTTTAGATTTTTTTTAGATTTTTCAAATTTTTTTAAAAAATATTGCAAATGATAAAACTAGTGACGGGTGGTTATTAAATGGAAGAAAAAGGTTTGAAATATACAAGAAATTTTTAAAAATCATTTCAGATTATAATTTCATTCTGCGCATTAGGCCCAAAGTTCATCAAATTTTAAGAAATTTCCGATATTTTCAATATTAGCAGAAATTTTATAATTCAATATTTCCTCTCAATATTTACTAAAAGTGCCTTCAAAATATTTTCTTAATCATTCTGTTGTTTCTTTGAACTACTCAACTCTATGCTTGCTCATTGAAATTACCCAGGACTCACCACGAGGAAGTGGCCGCACTTTGGGTGCCACTCGCGCTCCCCTTGCTGCCAACCGATGAGAGCACACATTTACATTTCTTATACAAGTCAGAAACAATAAATTGTTTCTTTGAGTAGGAAATTGTTTGCATTGGTTTTGATTTATGCACTACAAAGACAGGAAAATAAAGGTGTAATACGGGAACTGGAAGAAAAACTTGGTAGACCTCTGTATTGGAACAGTTGCCAATTACATTTGAATGAACTTAATTTGCTGCATTTTTTGCAAAAGCTAGATGGACCTACCAGTGGACAAAAGTGATTTTTGGGCCTGTTAGACGAAGCTAAACATGTTATACTTTCAAATCAGTTCAATATGAACCTATAGAATTTGTCATTGATCAGATTGATTTTGACAATAAAAATGGTTCAAGTACTGAGCAACAGTAACTTCATGAGATGAGCAAGGTAGTTTTGACTGGGAAAATATTTAAAAAAATGTGAAACAGAAGTCCAAAAAAGCTTTCCCTAGTCATAAGTTAACTACAGCAAACAATCTTTAGACTATAATTTTTAAAAGAGTTCATAACTTTCGCGGGTAAAAGTGTCCTTGCTCTTTTAGGATGAAGCACAGACGTTACTAATTTAGCTATGAATTCGTGTGAGATTTTAAAAAAAGCAGAAAATTGTTTGCACATCTATTCAAAACAATGTATACTTTGCACCCAAGAAATATGCTGTTATCAAATGTGTGTATGTTTGTTCCTTATACAAATCCAGTTTTTGTCGGATTTTCAACAAACTTGGCACAGAGGCTCCCTGCTGCGTTAGAAATCACATAGGCAGGGGTTTTGAAATTTAAAAAAAATCCAAAAAGCCCAAAATTCAAATCTTTTGTCTCAAAATGGCCATTTTTTTATAATTTTGAATAGATAGAGTAATAGAGATAAGACTTGCATACAAATTGATAAAATGTAACACATTTAAATAGGAGTATTTTCATACAAAGATTACGATCAACAATGAATTATCCATTTTAGGCTCAACTATTTCTTTTTAGCATGAAATAAGTGTTTATATTCCCATATGGATAGAATTCATTCAAATATTTTTTAGAGCTATGTTGTATTAATAAGCACCCTGGCAACGCCGGAAAATAATCTGGTTAGTTTATAAGAGTCAGCATATAGAGAAACTTGTTTTAAATCGTATTATAAACGCTCAATCTAGAAAACAAACAAGCAAACAAGTGAGAACGCTTCAGATCCCAAAAAATAGACAAAAATATATTTTCATACTTTACATACATAAATCAAAAGTCAGTATGCATCGATATGATTTCTTACCATGATGTGGAAATTACAAAGCTACCTTTTACAGGTAATTTAACAACACAATATTTACAAAGATTATGGAAGCTGAGAATTTAAATATGATTTCTGAATGCGCTTTTTTTAAACTACCATTCAAGACTCAATCAGTTGAAAGAGCTGTCGAATAGGTCACAAAAGCTCTTCAAAATTGGTATGTAATCACAGGAAAAGAAAAAGTTTAGTAAAAACGAGGATATCTGACAGAAATATTTGATCAATTTAACTGTGAAAGACGTATCTAACAAATGTAAATACGTGCTTGCATTGGTTGGAAGGAAGGGTTCACGTGTAGGATAGAAGTGCGGTCACCTCCTCGTGGTGAATCCTGGGTAGTTCCACATGAGCTAGCGAAGAGTTGCAGGGTTTAAAGTAATAACAAAATGAATAACAACAAGTTTGAAGACACTTAAAGTGAGTATTGAGAGGAAATACTGAGTTAAAAAATGTCGAAAATATCAGAAATTTTGGGAAATTTGATGAACTTTGAGCGCAATGCACGAACTGAAATAATAATCTAAAATGGTTTTAAAAAATTCTTTGTATATTTCAAACCATTTTCTTCCATTTAATAACCACCCGTCACTAGTTTTATCATTTGCAATATTTTTTAAAAAAATTTGAAAAATCCAATAAAAATCAAAAATTTCAAAACTTTAGGCCAAATGCGCAGACTAAAGATGACGTCGCAAAAGTGAAATATTTTACAGAATTGTTACTTATCCTCATTCACAGTAAATGAAAGGTACCCGTTTACGAAAATCAAAAATTCATTTTTTTCGCTCCACCCTAGTGAGCAAGATAGCAATTTGAACATTTACACCCCTAGTTTGCCACGAAACAATGAAAACAAATGTTTTACAATGATTCATTTTCTAAATATCGCCGATTTTAACATCATTCAGTGGATTTTTCACGAAATATCGCCAATAGCGCCAAATTGAACCCAAACTCAAAAAATATTTTTTTCTCCAAATGTGTCGCCAAGTTGGTGTCAAACACTTGGGGACCAAAAGCTTGGCGGCATATCGCCAAGTGGTCGCGCCAATTCATATCACTTGAGTCTGCATTGAAATTAACACTGATTTACCCCAAAAAAGGGGTAAAACACCCCCTTGGGAACATTCAAATGCAACCACAAGGGGAGGTGCACAACTAGACCATCCTCAGAGCCTACATACCAAGCTAGAAGCTTCTATGGCATTTAGTTTTTGAGTTATGCGACCCACATACGCACATACAGACGTCACGAGAAAACTCGTCGTAATTAACTCGGGGGTGGTTGAAAATGATTTTTCGGCTTGTTATATGTTGGCAGGTACATACGCACGTGCTGACAGGTCGAAAAAATGACTCAACATTCATTCAGGGGTGAGCAAAATCAAAATTTAGACCCAAATTTGAGTGATTTTTTTTTCGTGATCACAATACTTCCTTTAGTACGTAAAAGGAAGTAAAAAAGATAAGTTTAAAGATAAACCAAAACTAAAATGGATTAAATCACTTCATATAATATCCCTTCATAATTTATGGTAGAAAACGAGTTAAAGTACAACAGCAAAAACTGCTTAACTGCATACCGGAAAACATCCTAAGCCGCATTAATGCACAAACATGTATCTAAGCTAGCCTTCAGCTCTGTACCTAAAAATGAGGTTAGAAAAATGTACTAACTATATTTTGTATAGTCTTACTTTGAAAGTTAATGTTTTATTTTTGGGCACATGTCTAGACAAGAATATAATAGGTTCTTATCTAAAGTAATTCATTGGATTTATTAAGTGATTTTTACGAAAGCTCGTTGCAATTACCCATCTTGGTTAAAGGAGTTATTTAAAGGACTATGTATATATATTTTTTTTTTCGATTTCAAAATAAATTGGGTAGTTTGACGAGTGAATTTGCAGTTTTTTATTGTTAAATAAGCATACGTCATCAAAAGCTTTTTTTCTTTAATAATTTGGCAGCAACAAATACCTTTAATAGAATTACGAAAAAAGAAACGACAATATTTTACAAATTTGGGCTTAAAACAAGTGCTGTATGGGCTTAATTCCACGACATCTTTTTTAATAAACTGCTTTTAAAGGTAAGATAAAGGTGAGATAAAAATTCATCTTTCTGGATTTACCTAATGCGACGTTTCATTTAGCTTATCACCACTTATTTTGCGCCAGAGCTACCAGGGGCAATATTAGAGTGTTTCCAAGCACTAGAAATAAGCTGTCTTGGAACTAAAAAGTTGGGTAAGTCAGCCTGACCTCTAACAGTACAAGATCTGATTTGGGTTTACCTACCCTCATAGAGTTTTCTAATAGGTTGTGTATAAAAATGTACATAATGATATTACAAACACGATGGTGTAAGGCTGACTAAGCAAAAGTGCTACTTTCATATGGTTGTAGCGATGTTAAGATTTCAATAACGGAAGTCATTTTGCTAATTTTCTGCAACTATCCTCAAATTAAAGAAGAAATTTAGCCAAGAAGCAACGAAATTTCTCCAGTTTTCTTGCAGATTTTTTTTTTTTTTTTTTGAAGCACATAATTCAGGAAATCAGATAATTTCTTAATCACATAATCATTTCCTTCTGAAAATAAAGAGCTCTGAGCCGAATAAGTGCTATTTGTAAGAGGTTTATATCCGCTTTTAATTTTCAAAAATGTGCAGATAAACTGCAGATTCTTGTAAAATTTAAAGATGTCTGCAGAAAAATTACAACCATAGCTTTACTTAACTCTTGGAATTCAATCGCTACAACCCTATGATTAGATCACTTATGTTTCAATAAAATAATTATATGCCATCGTGTAAGGAATTGTTTATCTACATTTTTATGAATAGCTTATTAGGAAACTGTATGAGGGTAAGTCAACCTAAGTCGGATCTATTCAACCTAGGTCGGATTAGACCATAAAGAAGTACTAGTCTTACAAAGAAGGTCTAGCACCAATTAAGCAAATATGTCAAAGCTAAGGCAGAAACTGCAAACAAATAGATGAACAGCTTCTTTTCTTGCAATTATGGTAAATCTATACTATCCAGAGGCTTCGAATGCCCTTGTCTAAAGACAAAATCTGAAGACATAATCGAGCCGGAGGCGAAATAGAGACAGAATACGCCCTTATTTGGGGCGAAGTCAATCGGAAGCCCATTAACGCGCTAAAAGCGAAGTGTTTAATAAAGACTTGGATACACCTTCTAACTGGTAGTTAAAAAAGAAATATTGAAAAAATATTGAACATGTTTAGTTTTTCACATATTAAGCCACAGTCCTACGGCAACAAGGAGAAGCTTCCAAAGACACCATACAAAGGACTGTGGCCTAACCTGGGAAAGCTAAAGTTATTGTTCAATGGTAGAGTTTGTTTAAATCTCCTTTTATGTTTCAAAACCAGAAATGATCACTCCATCCTTCGCAACCCTATTTATAGGCACTCGTATTGCAATTACAGCGCACAGTGCCACCTGTTGGCACCTTTTAAAACTATTCTTTTCTTAAATTCAGCACATGATTTTTACTGCTTTTAAAATAAACATCCCGTTTGTTTCATTTCAAAATCGTCATTTTTTTTCGAGATATTAAATTTTAAAATCAGGGAGTCCTTTTGCTGGACACTGTGTAACATATACTTGTATTAGCGTCTTACTTTTAAACATTTATAGGCACCAATTCAAATTTTATGCTTCATAAAATGTCGGTAATTATCCACCTAACTATTTTTATTACAGACAATTTTCCGCCTGTCTCGCAGATTACTGGCAAACTTTTTGTTACTAGGAGCCTACGTATGTGAAGAGTAATTAGTTTTATTTTACGTGGGTAAATAAAGAAATTACTTAATAAAAACAATAATTAAATAAAATAATAAAATATATTAATGAAAAATAAAGTAATGCATTATGTAATGACGTTGCTTACAATGCCACCTTAAGGCAAAGCTAAAACAGGGAGTTAGCGTTCTTATCCCAGAAACGGTACGATATACGGTTTAGCGATGAAGATTAAAGAGGAAACGAAAAGTAAATAAAATATCACACATTGATACAAATATTTATAAATAGTATTTTCATTCTTATCTTTCTCACGTTTTAAGGATTTTTTCTAATTAACGCGAGCTTGCTTCAAACAATTATACTTCACTGCCTGATCCACACTTTCATACAAGAAACAGAATTGTATTGTTTTACGCGCAAACTTATTTTAGCTTCCTTCATTGTATGAAAAAATAGTAATACGTATATTGATAGTTACAATTTAGAAATGTAATAAGCAATTTACTCTGGGGGGGGGGGGGGTCTTTAAGAACTTACGATTCTTCTTTCCCTAGCAATTTTATGCACAAAGTACCAACATTTTACGGAATAAAAGTCTTTGAAGAAAAGTTTGAAAACTGTTATATCTTACGTATTATGTTTCCCTACAGTACTACGAGCTTATTCTACCCAAAGGATTAAGGAGTTGAAAAGCATCATCTTTACTTTAAAGAGCTTTAAAACTAGTAGAAGAATTTATATGTTCTGTAACTATTCCATTATTTATTCTGAATTGCCATTCTTGTTTACTCTACAAAATAAAAAAAGCATTCTTGAAACATAAAACCATGTTTGAAAACATAAAAAAGTTCTTTTTATCCCCTCCCCCCCGCCTTTTTTTTAACTTCCTTTTACGTAGTAAAGGAAGTATTGTGATCGCGAAAAAAAAATATCACTCAAATTTGAGTCTAAATTTTGATTTTGCTCACCCCCGAATGAATGTTCAGTAGTTTTTTCGACCTGTCAGCACGTGCTCATATACCTACCAACATATAAGCAGCCGAAAAATCCTTTTCAACCACCCCCGAGTTAATTACGACGAGTTTTCTCGTGACGTCTGTATGTACGTATGTGCAGATGTATGTGCGTATGTGTCTCGCATAACTCAAAAACTATATGCCTTAGAAACTTCTAGCTTGGTATGTAAGCTCTGAGGATGGTCTAGTTGTGCACCTCCCCTTGTGGTTGCATTCGAATGTTCCCAAGGGGGTGTTTTACCCCTTTTTTGGGGTAAATCAGTGTTAATTTCAATGCTGACTCAAGTGATATGAATTGGCACGACCACTTGGCGATATGTCGCCAAGCTTTTGGTCGCCAAGTGTTTGACTCCAACTTGGCGACATATTTGGCAAAAAAATTATTTTTTGAATTTGGGTTCAACTTGGCGCTATTGGCGATATTTTGCGAAAAATTCACTGAATGACATTAAAAAATCAGCAATATTTAGAAAATTAATCATTGTAAAATATTTTTTGCATTGTTTCGTGGCAGATTAGGGGAGTAAATATTTGAATTGTAACCTTGCTCACTCCAAGCACTTTTTTTAACCCTTAAGGCAACTACTAAGAAATTTACACGTAAAAGGAAGTAGTGTGGGATCCATACCAGATTTTTTTTTTTTTTTTTTTAATTCATTCATTCTCTAAAATTTATTTATTATTACGAAGATCCAAAAAATACACTTTAACCTCCCCTCCCTTTTTTTCCTGTATTTGTTTTTTCTCTCTCTCTCTCTCTCTCTTCCATCTGCTAAAGAAAATACAAAATGAAAGGGATTTTTTTCACATTTCAAATCACTTTTCGCAGAATAAAAATAAATTTACAGTTTGTTCCTCAAATTTTACTTCGTTTTAAATATTACTGTTTATGAAACAACTTTACTCGTTTTTATGTTTAGTAGTATTTTTTTCTGGTCGAAGGATAGAAACCTTTCATAGGTTGAGCAAACATATAATTATGAAATTGAAGCAAAAATATTTTGCCTTTAATGCATAAGACATGTGCTCGGTGAATAAATTAATAAAAAAGAAGTTAATATTTTTTTCTGTTATATACAACGGAATGATATATTTATTTACTGATTCTGAAAAGATCAACTTCACTTATAAAACTTTAACATGCTCCCTTTTCCTGAAGAAATATTAATGATTTAAAAATAATTCCCTGTTTGCTAAAATAAAATCTTCAACACAGATTTTATCAGTTTCGCTGAAACTATATCGGCATTATTGACCGGGTGAGATAATAAAATTATTTTATACACTGGCGGAAAAAAAAAATCCCAACACCAAGAAAGACTTGTGTTAGATAAACGAAATTTGGTAGGCGTGTTTATAAAACTGAAAGATGACATCGATTGAAATTTCGCGCTCCGCGCATAAGTGTGGCGCGGCTGGCGTCACTCAGAACATGCAAATAAGGCTTGTTTTAAAAGCATGTTGTGAAGCTCGTGGGTATTATTTTTCCGTGAAATTTGACGAATTGCGTTCATGTTAGCCAGGATTGCCTTAAAGTAGACGAAGAAGCCATTATCAACAGCTCACCGAGTTTGAACGAGGTCGTACAATTTATCTACGAGCAGGTGGATTTTCATTTCGCGATATTGCAGAAAGACTTGGGGGGAAATGTTTCTACCATGTATGATTATTGAAAGCTATGGTCAAGGGATGATACTACCTCAAGAAGATCGAGCTCCGAGCTGCCACGCGGCACGACTGAGGAGGAAGATCGCCGAATCTTGCGTAAGGCTGTGGCGCATCGTACTGCATCTGAGGCTTACATTCGAGCTGCAGTTGGTACCGCCGTGACCCAAAGAGCGGTAAGAAACTGTTTACTTCAAGGACAGCTCCGAGCCAGGCAGCCTGTAGCCGGTATTCCATTGACTGCAAACCATTGCCATTTCCGACTTCAGTGGTGCCTAGACAGAGGTCACTGGAGGTCGGAGTGGAGATCTGTTGTAATTTTTGATGAAAACATATTCTGCCTTAGTGCCAGTGTAGGCTGCATATTGATCAGAAAGAGGCTAGGAGAACGCCTGCATCCAAGTGGTCTACGGCTTAGACACACGGGACCCACACCTGGAGTCATGATTTCTGGAGAAATTTCCTACGACAGCGGGGCACTCTTGAAGTTATCCCAAACTCACTGGCTCATAATTTGTCGTCAGTCTGGTAATTTAACCAGTAGTATAGCCCTTTATGAGTAGCATTCAAGGGGGAGTTTTCCAACAGGATAACGCTCGCCCTCACATCGCTGCTGTAACGCAATGTGCTCTACAGAGTGCTGACATGTTACCATGACCTGCAAAAGGACCAGGTCTGTCTCGAATTGATAACGTATGGGATATCATTGGACGGCTCCTCGAGCATCATCCACAGTCAGCAATGACGGTCCTAGTATTGACACAACAAGTGCAATAAGCATGACACTTCATGCCACAAAGTGACATTCGACACCTGTATGACATAATGTATGCACACTTGCAGACTTGCCTTCAAAATTCTGCAGGTTACACCCTCTATTAAATTAACATAATTTCACATTTGCACAGCATTTTCTTGAGCTTAAATTAGCCAGTGATCTTGTACATTTAATCAATTAAACATGTTAACTAGACAATTGCATTATCCAAATTTCATTACTCTACAGTAATTTTCTCTTGGTGTTGGGATTTTTTTTTCCGCCAGTGTATAAACTAAAAAAATCAGTTTTGTAGCTTAGATATCTAGGAAGAATAACAAAGCGCATAGTTAAATATTTCATATATGACTTTTTTTCTTCTTCTTTTTTTTTTTTTTTTTTTAATTTTCCTTTTTTCCATTGGGCAACAGATGAAAGTGAACATTCCGATATAAGGAAGTGATATGTAATAATTGCTACCCTAAGTCGATTTTGATCATTTAAATTAGTGGATTTCCCTTCCTACTCGCTGAGGTCACCCTACCCTGTTTGACCTTCAGCAACGCTTCTATCCTTAAAAGGGGAGTCGGTACCCTGAAACGCAAGAAATTGCACTAGCTCTGACAATATGTACCTTTTCTCAAAACGTACTTGCACTATCACCCTGAAATTTGTTACACAATTTTCAGAGTATATATGGAATGAATTTGAAGTTAAGTTTTTACTAAATTGTAATTATAAATACATTTTTAAAAATATTTTATACATTGTTCGTAAAATCGAATTACGTTAAATTAGTACTTTTTCGAGGTACCTTTTCACAAAAAGTACTTTACACATCAACTTGAAACTTTTTTCACATATATGAGACATATGTGCCATCAATCTGAGGTTAAGCTTTTGGGAAAATATTTTTTGTTCAAAAGTTAGCAAATTAATAAAATAATCCGTTAAAATCATGAAAAAATCATTCGTTTTTCCGACATTAAAAAATATTTTAATATTAAATTTGAAAACTGTTGACCTCAGATTGATCTATGTGATTAGTACAACATTTTATTTAAAAAAAAATTAACACACAAGTATAACAGTTTTCCAGAAAAGGTACATTGTACTGTCAAAACATACGTTTTGAGAAAAATGAGTTTTTAAAAGAAAATTGCACTTCTAGAATGCACAGCAGCCTGAAATACCTTTTTTTCTACATTATTAAGTAGCTCAAGGTTTTTCTTTACTATTCCAATCATTGATTTTTTTTATTTATTTCTTAATTTTTGTTAAAACAGGCATATCGAAGTTTGATGAAACACTTCTCGTATAGCTACGTCATTTCCTAACTTGTGAATACATTCATTATTAGCACTTTCAAAACATACGTTTTGGGAAAAATGAGTTTTTAAAAGAAAATTGCACTTCTAGAATACACAGTAGCGTAAAATAACTTTTTTTCTACATTATTAGGTAGCTCAAGGATTTTCTTTACTAATTCAATCATTGATTTTTTTATTTATTTCTTTTTTTTTTTTTAAACAGGCATATCAAAGTTTGATGAAACACTTCTCGCATAGCTACGTCATTTCCTCACTCGTGAATACATTCATTATTAGCACTTTCAAAACATACGTTTTGGGAAAAATGAGTTTTTAAAAGAAAATTGCACTTCTAGAATACACAGTAGCGTAAAATACCTTTTTTTTCTACATTATTAAGTAGCTCAAGGATTTTCTTTACTAATTCAATCATTGATTTTTTGATTTATTTCTTTTTTTTTTTAAACAGGCATATCAAAGTTTGATGAAACACTTCTCGCATAGCTACGTCATTTCCTCACTCGTGAATACATTCATTATGAGCACTTTCAAAACATACGTTTTGGGAAAAATGAGTTTTTAAAAGAAAATTGCACTTCTAGAATACACAGTAGCGTAAAATACCTTTTTTCTACATTATTAAGTAGCTCAAGGATTTTCTTTACTAATTCAATCATTGATTTTTTTGATTTATTTCTCTTTTTTTTTTAAACAGGCATATCGAAGTTTGATGAAACACTTCTCGCATAGCTACGTCATTTCCTCACTCGTGAATACATTCATTATGAGCCAATTTTTTACACTTTATAAACTCTTTAAAAAATGCATTTGAACTTTCTACCTTGAGTGCGTCGTAAGTAATTTCCATAATATTCTATACAAAACGAGCTTATTTTAGGCGTGTATATGTTTTACTTTTTTTAGCATTTTAGTAATAAAGATTTTTAGTAAAATCTTACCTCTTCAGTACATGCCAGTCTGGTATGCAGAATTCTTCGTACTGCTTTGTTGTTGCTCCTGCTCTTTTCGCTTTTTAAATCTTGTTTCAATTATTTTTTTCTTTACTTTGCTACTTGCTTCATTGCACGTTTCATGAACATACCGGGTTCAATGTTCAATTCTTTCATAACTGCCAATTTTGCGATGTTTCCTACATTGAAGCACAAAATAGCATTACAAACCCCGAATGAAAGAGTGTGCAGCTGTACAAATGTCGCTTTTGGAACTCTGGTCCATATAACATGAACATACCGGATTCAATGTTCAATTCTTTCATCACTGCCAATTTTGCAATGTTTCCTACATTGAAGCACGAAATAGCATCATAAACCCCGAATGAAAGAGTGTGCAGCTATACAAATGTCGCTTTTGGATCTCTGGTCCATATAACATGAACATACTGGGTTCAATGTTCAATTCTTTCATAACTGCCAATTTTGCGATGTTTCCTACATTGAAGCACGAAATAGCATCATAAACCCCGAATGAAAGAGTGTGCAGCTGTACAAATGTCGCTTTTGGAACTCTGGTCCATATAACATGAACATACCGGGTTCAATGTTCAATTCTTTCATAACTGCCAATTTTGCGATGTTTCCTACATTGAAGCACGAAATAGCATCATAAACCCCGAATGAAGGAGTGTGCAGTTGTACAAATGTCGCTTTTGGAACTCTGGTCCATATAAAATGAACATACCGGGTTCAATGTTCAATTCTTTCATAACTGTCAATTTTGCGATGTTTCCTACATTGAAGCACAAAATAGCATTACAAACCCCGAGTGAAAGAATGTGCAGCTGTACAAATGTCGCTTTTGGAACTCTGGTCCATATAACATTGTTCACGCTTTCATTCGGATTTTTCATGCAAGTACATTTTTAGCAGATCTGGATGAGCAAGAGCACGAAAAGTGGGTCGCATCTCCTCAACAACTACAACGGGTAGGTTGTTTTTGAGGTGAAAATTTTCCCCCTTTGCGATGGCTTGCTGGTATTTACACCACGATTTCTCGCCCATGGGACAGAATCCGTGCTCAGGATGATCGTCGGTTGACAGTTTGTGCAGAAAAATGGCCTACACAGCTTGTTTCAGTGCATTGACGCTATGCAAATTTTGTCTTATTGCAAGTCCATAATATCTGAATGATGTCAATTTGCATATCAGTCAGCCTGTTTCTTCCGCTGCCATCAGATAAAACTTTCCCTTTCGATTTTTCTTTTAACTTACGTAGTCTGGCCAAAGACTCTCTGGCACCCATTCGCTTCTCAACGTGCCCAACACACTCTAATTTTTCAATTATACAGTCCGTGCCATACACGTTGCTTGATTTAATGTTCTCGAATGCTTTAGAATCCCCATCTCCAAAATAATGCACTTGCACATATCGAACACCGTGGTGTTCCACAGAACGTTTAAAATTGCTAGTGCTCCACTAACTTTTATCTGACCACTAGCACCATCAAAATTCTTGTTGTAGCTATCACTGTGGTTGGACTTATCCTTGCAACTGCAATACTTCGACAAGATTTCGACGTCTAAGACTTTGCCAGTGTCAACACTAGTTGTGGTAACAACACCGTTCAACGACGAGAATCCCCGCTTCTGCCAGGTACCATCAACAGCCACTGTCTGTGCAATTATTGTTTTCTTCCCCTGCTTCTTTTGCCGCATCTTTCATTGTACTCACACAAACGTATCTTACAGCATTTTCTAATTGTTCGTTATACTTTGGGAATCTGGTCAGCGGATTTGGAAGTTTCATCGCCCCGCAAAACATTTTGCCGCCTGCAGGCGCCCTTCCCAATAGAACGAAATGCATAGATCATTCTAGAATTTACTTCAAAAACTTTGTGATCTGTAGAATGGTTCTTGGATGTGTAGAAGCTGTGTTCATATACACACATCACACACTTCAAAAGGAGATTTAAGGCTAAACCTTCATTTTTCTCAGCCGTTAGTTCGAGTCAACTGTCACAATTTTTACATCTTACATGCTGCTGAAAAATCTCAGTCAAGATTCTGAGATCTATAATTGTGTTTGCATAAACATCTGAAGAAAGTTCCTCATCAAATTTAGAGTAACTATCAGTTAAATTGTTCAATTTTTTCTCACTCGAACATTGCTTTGTTGCAGATTCTTCATTTGAGATCGGAACATCAATATTTTCAGCAGATTGCTTCCTGGGGTAAAATTTGCTTTTACGCTTGTTAAAAGCTTTTTCTGTATTTCGCGGCATACTTTTCAGCTTGATGAATATACTACGAAATACCTTATTTAAATTAAATCCTTAAAAAAGGTTTTTTTTAAATCGATTGAATCAGTTTGCTACGAGAGAAATACGAAATAAACTCAAACACGTGCAATAAACTCAAAAATTCGCTTTCAAAACTGAAACAATCCTTCAGATACAGTTACAGTGAAGATTGCTAGATCCAGTTAATATGGCTAGCAGTTAGAGGGAAAAAGAACTATACAAAGTAGAGAATACACTTTATTAAACTTATGAATAGTCCCATGTTTACATTTGAAATGACAAGGGGGCGTGTCTTGGCCCTTTAAACCGTTTCGAGTCGAATTAAAAATAACATTCAAGCAACTTCTACTATGAATAGAGACAAAAGTAATACATTGTTGAAAACGTAAAGAAACAATTATTAATAATAAATAAAAATCCCAAAATCGATTTTTTTTTTCTTGACATTTTTGGGTATCGACTTCCCTTACTTGTCGCTCCATTTTGACACTTTACACGGTTGCTTCTGGTACTGCGGTGAACGCTTCAGAGCCTCTTCCTCTCCTGTTTGCAAATGCAAAAAGGACTGCAACGGCTCGGGCGCTGGCCTCCTGCGTTCCGACATCCTATATACACCGCCCCCAGCTGATACGTTAGCAGCTTCGCCCCTAAAGTAATGGGCTTTTCAATCAAGCTGCACATGCATCAATATAGTGGTTTTCGCCGGTGGAAGTTGGTTCACGACGCACTTGGGAGTATTATATTGTAATTCTTCAACTTGTGCGACATGACTGACGGTTTTTACTCAAGTTCAACATCAATCTAGATGACATCTCGTTACAGAACTCAATTATTTGTGAAGTTTTAGAGCCATTTTATAATATACGACACGTTAAAGTCTGAAGGATCTCACTACCCTTTCGCTCTATCCATCAAAACCTGCCTCGACCGTGGAGAAACTGGTGCTCTTAATCTGCCCCCCATTGAATAGCATTTGGTTTTTCCTAATGTAAGAAAAATGTTTTCTTTTATTTTTTAAGTTTAAATCACAACTTTGTTTACTTTTACACATCCGGGAAAAAAATGATAACAGCGAAGTTGTTAAAGTTTAAAATTATAAACAAGGAATTAATCTAATAGCTACTTAGTATGTAGTAGGGTATATAGTTAAGTAGCCACTTAGAAAAGTAGCTACTTAAAAAAATATATAAATAGTTTACTATGTTTTGCTTTATTTGTTAATTTCATCTTTGATATGCGTTACATGTTCAGAAGTATTCGGCATTTTATATTCTCGATAAAATAAAAGAAAATTTACTTCTAGTTGTTTTATTTTTCTTGATATAAGCAAGAAACAATAAGATAAAAACAAGCGATACGAAGATAACAGAAATAAAGAACTAATTGCTCTTGACGGAATGTACTTAAAGGGAAATCAATTAAATTTGATGAGACTAGGATAAACATCCAGCATTTAAACGGTTCCAAAAAACAGGAAAGATTGTTTCTAACGAATAGAAGATAATCGCATTGGAAAGTAAATGATACAGTAGGAGGTACGTATCAATATTCGATGTATGTAGTTTTGGATGATAAGAATTTAACAAATTTACTCTGATGCAATAAAAAATAAGGATTTGAGATGTGTAAAAAACCTTGCGCTTGATCTTTAATTATATATATATATATATATATATAAAAACCATGATAATGTGGGGCAAGTAAAATATTGAGTTAAAGGATTAAGTATGTTTTTAGGATAACCTATCTAGAAATATTTTAACTATGTAACAATACATGCAGTCAAATTACTCAGGAAAACGTTATCGCTGAAGATCAAACTATTTAATAACACAAGAAAATTTTGTACACTCATTGCAATATTTCGTTGTTAGTCAAAAAGTATTCCGTTTTTTTCTTTTTGTTATAAAAGTTCATTTTAAATATTATTGAAACCAACTAATATTTTATTCGGTATTTTTTGTATTTATTTTACGTTAAGTTTCATTTCATTTTTACTGTTTTGTGCAATAAGTTAAGTGCGGAACAATGTGTTGTAGTTCATTTCGTTTACTTATTCAAACAGTTTTTTAGTTACGAATTCATTTATTAATCCAACAATTTACATTCTTTCGTATGAAAAGTCCCTTATTTATTCAATTGTTCACTACTTTGTTTACTCATTTATTTTTTTCTCGTATATTAAGTAACGTAATATATTGTTTATTGCTTCATTCTTTATTCATTTATCGTTCTTTCTTTTATTCAGTTATTCATTTGCGCAACAAATAGTTTTAATAAATAAATAGACAATATTTCATTAGAAAGAATATTAGCATCCGTTTTTTCTTTGCCAAACGGAAAAAGCGAAAATCTCTTAAATTGTTTTTTCAAAATACAAATTTAAAAAACAATTTTGATGGAAGTTTTACCAAGAAATTCATTTTTCTTGATTCATGTAATGCAATTTTTAAAACAAATTTCCAACCTGTATATTTTGAAAACTGAAAATTATTTTAACTACGAGTATTTCATTTTGCCCCACATTCCCCTACTATAAGTATTTTTATTTTGATTTCTTTGTTTCAATATTCTAAAAAATACTTTCTAGGAAAACTAAGACAATGAAAATGACTTATGGATGTGGATAATAAATGACATACCAAAATCAATATTTAAAATGCTTTTAGCTTTTATATTTTAGTGCTTTTAGCTTTACTTATTTTACATATTCATGTATTTGAAATAAACATGAAACCGAAGGTGATTACAGAAGCTATTGTGTGTTTTTCTTCTTTTTATTCAATTACTGTAATGCTAAGAAATATGCACATAAGTATAAACAAAACTATAGCTATAAATAAAATCTAGATATTTTCTTTTTTTTTCAATTAGGAAACGTATCATATACTGTCAACTTTGACAGAAATTAATCAATTTCGATAAAATAAAATTTACAACAGTAAGTGATTTATTTGAAAGATATTAAATGAGAAGCGTGCAGCCTTAAATACAAGGACTAAAGTCTGCAACTGAGAATTTAACAGCAATTGAAAAATCGTCTAACGACCTAGTTATTACCCCCTAATTACTACCAATATTCAAGGTATTATTTCCCCCTTATTTAAAAAAGACTTTGTGTGAAGTTACTTTTGCAAAACCATTAGGATCAAATAAATAAATAAAAAATATATATTTCGTACGAATCTACCACAATACAACTTTCGTATAAATACACGGCGCCCATCTGAAAATCCAATTCGATTTTATACTAAGCTACATGAGTCTAATTACCGTAATTAAGCCCATGTTATTTCACTTTACTGAATGTTTTGTACATGTTTATTACAGCATTTATTTGTTGCGTCAGGTTCAACTTTTGTTAGAAAAATTTTCTCCAAATATTCCATGTAAGTAGTTTGCTGGACAAAAAATGGCTTGGAAATCAAACGTTTATGTGTGATTTTTTTGAGGATTTTTTCCCCATGTTTTTAAATGAAATAAAAAGCTGCAGCTTGTGAAAAAAAATGTCGTTTTTTTCCTCTTCTTTTTTTGTGTAATGGCCCTTATTTCAGCTGAGGTGAAGTGACAACCAAGAAAAAAGAACCTCCTCTGAAGTTAAATGAGTTTCTAAGTTGTAGTCAAATAAATTTCAGTTAGCTAAACCTTCATTATTTCCATATTTTTATCGGGAAAACATAGGACAATCAGTTGAGCAAAACCTTATTGTCAACAACAAGTACATAAAATAGCCTTGCGTACGTAAATGAAATTAAGTAATAATGAATAAAACTTCGCTACAAATCCGTTACAAACCTCGTTAGAAAACTTCCTAGCTGAATCTAGAATGGAGCAAAGTTCAAAAAAAATACAAAAAATTGATTCCAACAAAGTATCCAGGAAAAAACCTACTTTATCAGGAAATGAGGAATTGAATAAAAAAAATAACGGGTCTTAGATTTATAAGAGCAGACCTGTATCGGATCGTGACGTCACTTTGCAGTCACTCTCGGCAATTCATTTCTTCCTTCCTCTTTTATCTAGAAAGAAAAATTAAACAACTATTCATTAATTTATTAATACATACATAAATAAATGAATAAATGTATAAATAAATAAATAAATAAATAAACACAGAATAAATTAGTATATAAATAAATACATGCATGCATAAATAAATAAATATTACATGAATAAGGAAGTATATAAATAAATAAACTGAAACCTCCATTATCTCCTTATTTTTATCAGAAAAACATAAGACAATCAGTTGAGCAAAACCTCATTGTAAACAATGCGTGCATAAAATACTTCGATGACAAGTTGCGTATTGCATATGTAAATGAGATTGGGTAATAATGAGTAAAAGTTCTTCGCTACAAACCGTTACAAATATCGTTAGAGAACTTCCTAGCATTAGAATAGAAGTTTAAAAAAAATAAGAAAAAATCGATTCCAACAAAGGATGCAGGAAAAAACCTACTTTATCAGGAAATCAGGAATAGGAGAAAAATAACAAAATAACGGGTCTTAGATTTACAAGAGCGGCCTGTATCGGAGCGTGACGTCACTTTGCAGTCACTCTCGGCAATTCATTTCTTCCTTCCTCCTCTACCTAAAAAGAAAAATCAAACAATTATTCATTAATTTATTAATACATACATAAATAAATGAATAAATGTATAGAGAAATAAATAAATAAACACATGAATAAATAAGTATATAAATAAATACATGCATGCATAAATAAATACATGAATTAGTAAGTATATAAATAAATAAACTTAAACCTCCATTATTTCCTTATTTTTATCGGAAAAGCATAAGACAATCAGTTGAAAAAAACCTCATTGTAAACAATGCGTACATAAAATACTTCGATGACAAGTTGCGTATTGCATATGTAAATGAGATTGGGTAATAATGAATAAAAGTTCTTCGCTACAAACCGTTACAAATCTCGTTAGAGAACTTAGCATTAGAATAGAAGTTTAAAAAAAATAAGAAAAAATCGATTCCAACAAAGGATCCAGGAAAAAACCTACTTTATCAGGAAATCAGGAATAGGAGAAAAATAAAAAAGTAACGGGTCTTAGATTTACAAGAGAAGCCTGTATTGGACCGTGACGTCACTTTGCAGTCACTCTCGGCAATTCATTTCTTCCTTCCTCTTCTCTCTAGAAAGAAAAATTAAACAATTATTCATTAATTTATTAATACATACATAAATAAATGAATAAATGAAATAAATAAATAAACACATGAATAAATTAGTATATAAATAAATACATGCATGCATAAATAAATAAATAAATATTACATGAATAAGGAAGTATATAAATAAATAAACTGAAACCTCCATTATTTCCTTATTTTTATCGGAAAAACATAAGACAATCAGTTGAGCAAAACCTCATTGTAAACAATGCGTACATAAAATACTTCGATGACAAGTTGCGTATTGCATATGTAAATGAGATTGGGTAATAATGAATAAAAGTTCTTCGCTACAAACCGTTACAAATCTCGTTAGAAACCTTCCTAGCTGAATCTAAAAAATTAAAAAAAAAAAATCGATTCCAACAAAGGATCCAGGAAAAGACCTACTTTATCAGGAAATCAGGAATTGGACGAAAAAAAAAAAATAACGGGTCTTAGATTTACAAGAGCCGGCCTGTATCGGAGCGTGACGTCACTTTGCAGTCACTCTCGGCAATTCATTTCTTCCTTCCTCCTCTATCTGAAAAGAAAAATCAAACTCAAGCGGAGATCAAAAACGTTTTCCATCCGAAATGATTTTTCTTTTCCGAAATCAATAACGAATTGGGACGAGGGAAGCTACGCAGATAAAAGAACTGGAGACCGGGTAATATATAAGGGGCAGAGATATAGAGAAATTCAATTAGAAATTATGTTCGTGTCTGCAGATAGTGTCGGAATATAACGTAGAGTTTGTTTCTAAAGAAAAATCATTTGCTGAATTTTCGTAATTTTACTAATTGTGTAATTTTGATGAATGTGTAGTTTTGACGATGCCATGATAGTCAGGATTTTTTTACAAGCGTTACTGTTTTGTGTTTTCTTTTAACCTTACCCAAAAGTTAAATATTTTTTCTTTCTAAATAAAAGACTATATAAAATAGTACCAATATTCAATCAAAAGTTTTACATATTAGATGGGTATTAATAATAATGATAATAATAATAACTAATTAAGATATTAAAAATACTACTACTAATACTAATAATAATACTAATAATAATAATAATGCGTAGTTAATAATAATAATAATAATAGTAATAATAACAATAATAGTAATAATAATAATAATAATAATAATAATAATAATAATAATATAATAATAATAATAATAATAATAATAATAATAATAATAATAATAATAATAATAATAATAATAATAATAATAATAATAATAATAATAATAATAATAATAATAATAATAGTAAAATTAATAATAAAAGTAATAATAATAATAATACTAATAATAATAATAATAATACTAATAATAATAATAATAATAATAATAATAATAATAATAATAATAATAATAATAATAATAATAATAATAATAATAATAATAATAATAATAATAATAATAATAATAATAATAATAATAATAATAATAATAATAATAATAATAATACGTAGTTATTGATAATAATAATAATAATAATAATACGTAGTTAATGATAATAATAATAGTAATACAAATATATCTAGCTTCACACTCCAATGTCCCCCTTACCTACCACATCTCGTGGTTTAATCGGAATGGGGATCCGGTTTTAGCTAGGAACGGATGCATTTATGGCACTCGAGCGATCTTCTATTTGGCTGTTCATTGTCACTATAGACCATGACATTATCATTGCATGAGACGCCATTAGCAGCTAGTAATAATAATAATAGTAATAACAATAATTTATGTAAGCTATATTAGTTGTACTAAAATGCTTTACTTATCTTCAAAGAGACAGCCAATTACCGATACAATCAATTGAATCTTAATACATTAAATTTTAAAAAAATATAAAAATTATGAAAAATATACATATTTACATATATTTTAAAATGTCTTCACGTTAGAAATATCAATACCATAAGAAGATTTCTGTATAAACTAAAAATTATAGTGCACATAATTATCAACAGCATTTATCCAAGCGGAATAACACCGCATTCAGTACTTACATTTCTTGACACCAAAATAAGAGGTAATTCCGTAAACACCATTAAAAGGTGAGTTTTCACTCCAGAGTTTATGCTTAATGGCCATAAAGATTTTAAATTGATAGAACATGTGAACTGTGGATGATTATACACCACTGCAACAAAATGTTAAAAATACCTTGCTTAAGATAGTAAGAGTTTTGACAATCAAACAGGATTAATTGGACCGTAAACCTGCTCTTGGTTGGGGCTATGTGACAAGGTGTGGGGAAATTTCGCCGAATATGTCACTCGAAAAGTTTAATTTTACATTGCAGTGAATTATTTTCTGAAAATGCCACGACTTTCCTGTTTTAATAAAGTAAGTAATTTGTGTTGTATCGAATTTATGGAATTAATGTTGTTTTAAAATTTTCTAGTTGCATTAACAATTGAAAATGCTATGACGTGGAAATGGGTTAATCACTAGGTTTACTTTTACCAGTAAGGATTAAAAGCAGTGAGTTTAAAATGTGATCACAAGTTCTTTACTCTTGCTAAAGTCACAACTAATCATATGCTTATTATGGTATTGTAATTTAACGAAATATAAAAATTACCATAGTTGGGACTAACCTAACCCGGCCGTATTGGAGAAAATCTACGAATCAGGCAGATCCTGATTACAGCATTACTACGCTGCCAGCTTAGATTTGCCTCATATGATGGAGAATAAAATTTTTACAACTTTTTTGCAACCATTTCACAGAGTGTATAACGACTCTACACAAATAAAATGATAAAAATAGTTTAGAAAAAGTTACTGAAAGCACTCAGTTGAATTTATGAACTAATGCACTTGCTGATTAAAGCCTAGTAACATAAATTCAGCTAAAACTAAAAAATTGAATAGGAAGTGAAAAAAACCTTTCAATAAGTTTAATTTTACAGTTTGTTACAATGCATTTAGGACGTCTTGAATTCCAAATGCAAACTCATACGAGGAAAGAGTGTAATGCTCGTAATTTATTTAGTGTTCTTTTTTCACTATGAAGAGCTATATGAAGCAATTAAATTATAATTATTATTACTATTTTTGAAGAGAGTACTTTCTTCAAAATGTTTTTTACAAATTTTAGTTTCGGACTAAAAACGTACCAAACCTTGGGATTTCCACTGTCATTTGGAGATTTAGTAGATATCTAGGAGTCTTGGAATTTTGTTTGAAATTCTTGATTAAGGTTTTATTGGTTAAAAGGTGTATTTGTTGAATAGTTTTAAAGATAAAACATAAGATTTTCACTAAAATTAAGCTTTCTAAGCAATCTGGAATGCAGGCTTCGTTCATGCACATGCTCTAGCTACAGTCGAGCCAGATTAATGGAATTGCCATTTTTCCACGAAAAATTATTCCAATAAGCGCGATATTCCATTATTCGGGATCAAAACAATTCATTGCAACGGTTTGTTACATTGAAAATGTATTGTATTTAAGCGGGACATTCTTTTAACCAATATTCTAATAAGAGGGCTGGATGTATATTAAAACTCTGCTTTAGGAGAAAAAAAATTCCGCTATCATGCCGTAAATCTTTCCCGACTTTTTTGCTTACCTGAAGTGCAACCGAAAACTCTTTTACACATTTTTAAAGAAACTGTTGGTAAGAAATATTTATTGAAAGTTTTGGAATTTATCACCCTATTCCTTTAATTTTCCATATTTATAATATACCAAATACATAACTAGCAATTCCAAAAAAAAGTGAATAAATTTAAAGAATTATTAACTGCATCATCGTGGGTCTTCTTGCGCGTACCTTAGGAATTCATAAACTCAGTCTTTGGTTTTTCAGAAAATCCCAACCCTGACTATTATATGCCTCAATCCCAACCCTGACTATTATATGCCTCAATCCAACCCTGACTATTATATGCCTCATTTAGCTAACACCATTTACATGTCATCAATTTATGTGAACCCAATCAGTGGCACGTTTCAACCCATTGTCCTTCAAAAAAACATCTACATTCAGTGTTGCCTATCTCCCTCGAATTTTTTTTCCACATAAGTCACTTTTCCTCCCCTTATGAATAAAATATGCAGGTCATCCATTCAATATTCTACAAAATATACTTTTCACAGGAAAAATCAGATCTCATGTATGTGAACCATGCTACACCCTATCTAAATCGTGCCTGTGTGGATTTGAGCCCATACATCCTGATAGGAAAAAAAAGAAACCTTCCTCCTGATGCCCTATATCATTTTCTACTCTTCAAAACTTCTATATGTCTACTGTTATTAGCCTCCTGAGGTAAGGTATCTCTTGGTTCCCTTTATTACAGCTTCACGTTTCGCGTGAATGGATTTCATTTTATGCTCTGGACTACAACATAAAACTGTCCAGGCAATATTTTATACTGCGTTGGCCGATGGGAATTTTCCGTGCATGTCGATTCTGGATTTTTTTTTAGATAAGAAACCTAAAATATTTCTTTTTGTTTCGAATTAATGAAAATTTACATTATGGGTTGGATGCACTTTCACCTAGATGAAAATTTGTTTATATTATGAAACGTGATTTAGATTCATTCTAAACCCTTCATTTTCTTTTGAGTGATAACATAGAATGGATTATTTTTAAATGTGGCTATATTTCGATTAAACTAAAAATGAAGCACAAATAGAAATGTTACTAGTGCGGGTCATAAATTATTCAATGAATTACTCAGTGGCGTAGCTAGGGGTTGGCAGGAGTGGCTCTTGCCACGGCCGCAGCCACCAGGGCGACTGCATTTTGACCGATAAAAATTTTTTGAACACGTTTTTAAAAATGTTTTAAATCATATTAGTAGAAAAATATAAAAGAAAAAAAACATTCTGTAAGAATAAGAGATAAAGGAGCAAATAAAATGAGAACATTGGCAACATAAATTTTTTTTTAAATAGAAAACATTTTTTTAAAAGAACTTTAAATTTGTCAAAAAATCAAAATTTTTCAAATAAGGCATTGGGAGGTCACAGTGACCTCCTGTGACCTTCAAATGTGGTGACCATGGCGAGGGGGAGGGGGGATTTTTCTTAAGTTCAGGGAGAGACCTATTTGCGCTACTGGAATTACTAACTTTTTTTCCTTAGTAATATATTGTCAATTTTAGCGACTCTGCAATTGAAATGCAGACCATCCTGTTCTAGCGTCATAAACTCATATCTCATGAATGTCTTTGATAAAGCGAACATTTAATTTTGAAAAAAATAAATTTAATTCGAACAATTTTTTACACGTTCCGTTTAAAATTTTCTCCGAACGACATACATAGATGCAAACATTTACGAATGTGTGACCAAAAGTTCTTACACAATTTTCCCTCAAGCATAACATGCCTAAATACGATTTAAAAAATCATTTTTGCACTTTCCAATGAATCTAAAAAAGTCATCTTTAAGTGAGAGACTGGCTTTGGCAGAGAGTATATGCAAAGCGTAAAGTATTTCACACAAAATAATGAACGTTTTCCACGACAATAAATATGTAATGAACAATATTTTTTCTCCTAGCCTTAAAATGTCTCAGCCTGAACATTAAACTTTCCTTTCATTAAAAAAAGTACGACAAAATACACAAAAAAATAAAAACGTTTTCCACGACAATAAATATGTAATGAACAATATTTTTTCTCCTAGCCTTAAAATGTCTCTGCCTGAACATTAAACTTTCCTTTCATTAAAGTAAGTACGACAAAATACACAAAAAAATAAAAACGTTTTCCACGACAATAAATATGTAATGAACAATATTTTTTCTCCTAGCCTTAAAATGTCTCAGCCTGAACATTAAACTTTCCTTTCATTAAAGTAAGTACGACAAAATACACAAAAAAAAAATGGAATATCTGGAACAGCGTTCTTAACTTTCAACACCCCCAAAAATCCTACACAAAATAAACATTAATTATTATTAATTTTAACAAGGTTTTAAAAACAAATTATAGTGCATTATGGACAGATATTCACTTTAAAAAAAATAGGCACATTAAATAATTTACTTTAATTTTAGCCTGTGATGTTTGAGTAATCAATGCTACTTCAAGTCAATAGTCAAGTTTTAAGAGGCAATTTACCCGAATGCGTACGAAAGGACACTAGTACATTCGCAGAACAAGCGGATTATGCGTCCTCTACCACTTTTAAGCTTAAAAACTATACCAATGACTTCCAATGAGTTCCAGGAATTCAACAGGATTTAACTTCAGAGAGGGGAGAATTGGGGGAGAATAAGTCAGTGGGGAATCATCGTATGATCCATCTAATGCTACGAACCATTAGTCCCTTCCAGAGACTTTCGTTTACAACATGTAGTTATTACAAAACAAAGAGCAAAATTCTTCTTGTAAGCAATTAACCCTCTCGCTGCGTATTTTTTTTTTAATCGAAATAGGCTCAAAAATTGCGGTTTTTTTTTAAATTACATATTTCAAATCTACATATATTTTAGACTTAAAAAAAAATAAAAAAAATTTGCAAAAGAGTTTTTTTTTCAATATAGAACTAGATCATAGAAAAAAGTTGTCAGAATATTGAATATTATTATATATTTTGCAGAAACGTGGACAACTAACGCCATCTGTTAGTCGACATCTAAATAAACGATTAAACATTGCAGAAAAGTCGGAATGAAACCATGAACGGGGAAAGAGCGGGTTGCACACTTAAATAGACGGCAGAAATGCATCCCCGCGATAATCGCGGGTTGCTCAAATTTTGCTACTTCTACGTTGCTCGTGGAAATCGCGGGATGCGCAGCGAGAGGGTTAAGCTACTACTGATCTTGGATACTGTCGTAAGATTGATTTCAACCTCCCAGAATCGCTAATCTCTTACCTAAATTGAAAAAGCATGTTACAAATAGATGACTTGAAAAAATAGATATTAACGGAAATTATGATCTTTATTTAAAGTAGCTAATATTGATACCAAAATAACTAGGGTTAGTTCAGGTAAGAGGGAACAAAGGGTAAAATATAACAATATCAATTGCGGCACTTGTGGTAATTTTTGAAACTAAACATTGAGTGTGTGAAGTCTTGGTAATACTGGAAGAGATTCTGACAGTGTTGAGAGCTCCAAACAATTGCATGGGCCTTATCACTATTTGGAGGCGACGAAAAAATGTTGATTTTGAGCCATTTATACGCCGAATTTTTCATGGAAGTTAAGAATTGAGGTTTTCTAAAACTATGCCTGCTTTCATCAAATAAATACAGAAATAGTACAAAACTTTCAGAAAAAAAGACAGCGTTTTTAAGTGATCCATTTTTGGAACATTGGCACTTTTCATGAAATACTTTTGATAAATATTCTATAATTGAAAATGTATTTCGGAAAGTTTCAATATTTTCTGACTGAATCAACTTCTGAAAAGTAGCTTCCTTCAACCAATTGAAGTCAGTTTTTATTCTTTTATTACTTTTTTCATTTTCTAACTATTCTAAGTTAAGCTTATTTTCAGTATTCATTCGTTTCTCTATCAAACTGCTATTATTTTTTTCTAATTAAACCTGATACCCTTTCAAAATATCAACTTATCTGGGTTTGCAAACACCTACGCAAGAGTACATTGAAAACTAATATGGGAGAATGTTAAACATGACGAAACTTGAAATATCCCCCTTTCAGTCGGGCGATTTACTTCCCGAAAATTTGAGCCCTGAAATTTCCCTAAAATGAGACATGTTACTTTGAAGACGCATATCTTTTGAAAGTATCATTCTACATTTCTACAAACACTTAGAAATATAAATTAAAGTATTTTTATGTCTAAAATAAAGATCATCGTATTTTTTTAAAGCCAGTTTTTTGGTAATACGTTTTGAGAAAAGCTGAAAAGAAAAAAAAAAGAAAACTAATAAAAGACTCACTTTTGAGAAATCACAATAAAAAATCGTAAATTTATAAGAAATGAAAAAAAAATGAAAAAAAAAAACAACGAAGTAGGAGTAAAAATTGATAAAAACTTGTTCATTTACAAGTTATTTCCTCGGAACATTTTTTAGTTGTTCCATTTTTGGAATATTGAAGGGTAAACTGCGTTTAAAGATTTGTAATTCTATATTTGCTTATCCGGCATATTTTCTCCTCTCTAAAGTAAATGACTTCAACTCGTTTTACTTATCACGTGGAAGGTTACAAAAAACATTTTGAATTTAACCTTTACGGCTATTTTGAATGTGCAGTTTAGGTATGATAAGTACTGTACACGCAAGGTAAATGGAAGCGAAGTTTTTCAATCTCCCTTTTGTTTTAAAAAAATGAATTTGTGTAGTTCACTTAAATTTAAGGCATAATTAATCTATTTACCGTAAAGTCGGGTTACTTGGACCCTAAGGGGTTACTTGAGCCCATTACAGTAAAATGATAAAATCTAGGTTTGGTACTTATTAGCTGAAGACTTGCACGTAGTTCCTCGTTTCTCCTCTAGGTAGAAGCACTCTGCAGTCTCTAATGCTAGTACCAAACCCAGATTTTATCATTTTACTGTGGGCTCAAGTAACCTCCTTGTGGGTCCAAGTAACCCGACTTTACGGTATTTATTTTCTTTTTTTTTTTTTGTGATTTCTTTTAAAAAGATGATTTTAGATTATACTTGGAGGATTCAACTAGTCGCATGCATTCTATGGCAAAAGATTGCCCATTGTTCATGCATAACTTTTTAAGCTTTACAAGTGATTGTGTGTACTACTACGATAATCTGCTTAAACTAACCTCTTCGCTCTGTAAAACAGAAAAAGAGAAAAAAAAATGAAGTGCAGTAAAAGAAAGAGAAAAAAAACGAAGCGTTCCTGGAAAAAATTGGACAGTTGCACAAAACTTGTGCCAGAATTTTTCCAGAAGAAGGGGTAGGACCAGGGGGGGGGGCACATGCGTGAAGAACAAATAGTTATGGTTGTGGTTTGTACATTGCTTGAGGAAGAAGGACAGTGCCAAAATACTAAAAATTATTTTAAACAACTCTTAACAAAAAATACACTACACCCATGTTATCGCAAAATCATTATCGATATAACTCATTGTGATAAAGCACGCATGCTAATTCTGTCAAGATTTTGGGTTCCTTAAAGTGCAAGAAAGAATGGATCTTTCCATTATTAGCCAATGACTTGAAATACTACAAACTATTACCAAGAAACAATTTAAAAGATAACTATGAACTCGAGATCCCGAAATAATTGCAATGATCCCTGCTTGTAAAACAGAGTTCGATAAGGCTTCCAATTATCTTGCAACGAAAAACGAATCATTACTACAAAGTCAAAATTGATTTAAAAAAAAAAAACAGTTCACCTCATCTAGCCTTGAATTCAACTTATGTTTTTCGCAATCGGTTGGGATGAAGCTATACTTGAAACTGATTAATCAGCAATTTTTTTTGTCTGTTCTGACTGTGTAGTGTAAGCCCCTTCCTTTACACTTACCGGTCACGGTTCTTTTTCATACTTGTGATGAAACACGTGACTTCGTCTTCTCCCAATATACCCAATCTTACAAAGTTTAATGTCACGGAGAGGATATAGGGGAACAGTTGACAGGAACCCAATCATATGCCTTGCAGCAAACTTGCAAAAGTAAATAATTTTAAATTTAATCAAAAAAAAATCAAACATTATTATAATTTTACTGTTCACATTACGGTTTGCAATAGTTAAATTCAGATCATTAGGTAAAAATATCATTTCGCGTGAAGAAGACAGTGACAAACTCAGGTATAACTCTTGCTAAAACAATTTTCCACCACAGAAACATAGAATGACTCTTGGCTCTTTATTCATAAAGTTTGGCCAACAAGAAGATTCACATGTGCCCCATTTCCCTTACTCTTTTTTCTGATATCATGTATCTGATTTCTTCTGATCTTTCTTGTAGTAAAATATTAATAAAATGCATAACTAAAATATATTATGAAAGCTAATTTGAAAAATTATTGCATTACTAATTTATAAAAATACTCCCAACACTAAAAAAATTTCGAAACGTTACACATTATTTCTAAGTAATGCTCCAGGATACTTTTTTGACTTAAACCCATTTCCTTAAGAAAAAAAAAAACAAGTACATTTGCGAAAACCTTTTCTGAATTCATACAAGTTGCAGAAATGCAAACTTCTCACTACTGTGAAAATATTTTTAGCTACCAGTTGAAAGGCTTATCCAACGTCTTTATTAAGTATTTTTATTCGGCTCACTTACAGTTGATCCACATGGCGTGAAAATAAGGACATATTCATTCTCTAGATACTGTTGCTTCGCAAGAATTCCAAGCAAATAAGCTGTTGAGTTATTTGCTTATACAATTGCTGCCTCAGCTTTGGCTGTTGTTCTCTTTAGACTGCTCCAGAAGCCGTCCTGACAAAACAGAAAGGTCCCAAACTGTTATCATAAACTTATAAAACTATTTTTGGAAAGTTCTTGGTCTATTGCCGTAACGTGACTGACTTTTATTTAGATGATTTCAGAATATTTCAGGAATATTAATGACTTTGGCTGTAAAGTTTCCAGATTTTCCAAACATGTTACTGGAAGAAACTATACTAGAATGCAACTTAACTTGGCACTGACGTCACTACGGGCGGAGCCAATAAGAGCTCCCAAGCAATCAGCGATCTACTCGTATTCGCCAAGTAGGCTGGGACGTTTTATCTATCTCGTTTTTCATAGGCTAACGTCACGCTGACGTCACGATGTTTTTGTCAAGAAACGTTGCATTTTAGTATAGGCACACCAGCACTCCTTTTTTCCCAGAAACGTTTCGGAATTTTCAACTATAAAATCTTACTTGAATTTAAATCTAACTTTGAGCCAAACATAAATTAATTTAAGTTAGTTTTAAGTTGAACTTAGTACTTAGTCATTCGCGTATTATATGAAAAAAATCTTGATTTCGTTTTTTTTTTTTTTTCGGTCAATGCACTTCAGGTTTTAAAAATTTTATTTTACCGTACATTCACGATTGAAATACGAAAACAACAATTAAAAGAATTATTTCAAAAAAATTTTAAAAAATAAAAAAAAAAACAAGACCTTTTTTTTTTTTTTTTTTGTATAGAAGCTACTTACAACGACCGTATTTTTTTTTTTTTTTTTCGGTCAATGCACTTCAGGTTTTAAAAATTTTATTTTGCCGTACATTCCCAATTGAAATACGAAACCAACAATTAAAAGAATTTAAAAAAAATAAATAAAAAAAATAAGAAAAACAACACCTTTTTTATTTATTTATTTTTTTTTGTATAGAAGCTACTTACAACGGCCGTATTGTAATTGAATGAACTAAAGGCATTGAAGATAATTTTATAATCACTAATTGCAGTTACAGATGCTTAAGCAAAATAGAAAAAAAAGAACTCAATTACATCGTTCGTCTTTGTATTGTATCGCTTATTAAATGCGTGAAATGCATTTTAAGCTCAAAGAGTTTTTTTTAAGTATTTTCTATTAAAAGAGATAAAGAAAGAGAGAGAATCAGGGAAAAAAGTAATACCTTACACTAAATCATATTAGGGTTAAATGAATTTATAAAGGTAATTTAAATATCTAACATTACTTCTACTTAAGAGATAATTAAAATACATTGGATATATTTATTTACTTATTCATTCAATTACTCAGTTGGTAATATAAAGCCCACATCCCGAAAAGACTTAATAAAACTCATATATTTTAATAGTGTAAGAAATTGCTTTTCAATCAGTCTATGGGAAACTTAGTTCAGTAATATACTAAACATAACTTTTGATTCTATTGCCTTCCTTTTAAAACAGTAAACATGATTTGCTACTCATTGGTATTAGATTTTCAGTGTTATTTGTTTATCTTTTGTGTGTGCATGCGATCCATGTGTAAGCATTAAAGACATAACTAATTAAGGAAAAAAAAACATTAATAAACAGAAAACGTTAACTTTTCGAAGTATCATAAATTACTTCCGATTCTTATATTATGATTTTGGGAAAAAATTGTATTTGAGTCATGGAAATTAGATACAGTTTTAAAAATATGCGTATGAAAATTTGAAGCAGTATGTAAAAAAAGTTATAAGTAAATGCAGTATATAAATGAATCTGAGGGTAAAGCATACAAACTAAAAGTAAGCATTAATTTTTAAAAGTTTTAGTATATATGTATATATATATATATATATATATATATATATATATATATATATATATATATATATATATATATATATACATGCATACATATATATGCATCTTCTAATTTAATACTTAATACTTTATGAATTACTTTTACTTTCTACTATATTTTCATAAAAATGTCCACCGTAGATTGATAAACGAACAAAACAAGCTCTTATAAATTATTTGGTAGGATCTGATCAAAAAATAAATTACTTTAAAAATTCAAAGAAATAAAAAAATAGGAGAAAAACTGTTTCCCAAAACCTATTAACAGTTGTACTTTTATTTGTTTTCTTTATTTTACAATTTAGCAATATTTAGGTAACACAAAAGTCTATGTTTTCCCTTATTATAATAAGCCAATGTATGCAAATACTTGTATACTTCTGTCTTCAAAATGCAGAAAATATTAATTAAAATGTTTTTTGTTCTTTGTCAACTTCTGACAAACTGGAGAAGTCTCGAAATCTTTTCTTCAGCATGTTTCACTATTTTTGTTTGATTTTCAGCTACCGTCAAAATTTGCTCCCAGAAAAAAAAATATTCTCAGAGAGCCTGTTCAATACACTTACTCGCTCGGCTCTTTTGAATCACATTTTTGCATCCAATTTCATTATTTCCTTTCTGTGCAGCTAGAAAACGAGGAAAATAGAAAAACGTAAGATGATCCAAGTTCTCCTAATTCTTTCTGATGAATATTCCTATTAGAGGATTCGCAAAAAAATGATAATCTTATTATATATTTTCATTTGTCTCTTGTATGTTATTTAATATTAAGTTTTTCTTGGAATAAATTATTTTCTTTTTATCTGGCTTTTTTTAAATAAACAAATGTGGACTATAATAGAAAATCATTTGTTTCGTTTTATGTTTCACTCATTAATTGTATCTAGCGCAGAGCCCCTTTAGAAAACAGGCTGGCTTATCTGACATTTTGGTCTTAAGACTGTTTTGGATTGAACCTTGTTTCAAATAGTTGGAACCATGTTGGCATCGGTTACTACGGTACCTTGAACAAACCGCTACATTAGGTAAATTATATACAACATTTATTTCCCAATCTCAGAATCAGTTTTTTGGGAAAGATCGTCTGCCACCTTGTCTAATTGTCAGAGAAATTTTTCTGGGATGTAGTCGTCCCGGGTTCGAATACCAGCTGGTGCATGAATGCACTTTCACCCTAGTGTCTTTATCCTTTCTTTGTGTGAATGTGTTTTTGTGAAGTGAAAGGTTGCCTAAATGCCTATAAACGGATCCCTAAGGCATGAATATACTGTGGAAGTCGAACTTTATGTCGAATTACAGTTAGAAAAAGTGAAGCACCGCATCCCTAAATTAGTAGCATGGCTTACATAAGACAACAACAACAACCACCACAACATCGAGAAAGGTTTCCTATAATCAATTCCATTTTCATACCGTACGCCAGATGTTTTTCTCATATAGACAAAATAGTCAAATATCATCCAGGCAGCTACATCCAAAGCTAAGCTACCATTTTTCTTCAATGCGACTTGAGTATAGGTACCAGCGGTTCAGTGCTGCCACTTTTGGAACCAAATCATATGAGTTACCCCCTCCCCCCCCCCTTTTATAGGGCTTCAATTCACCAACTTCAGTAAATGCCCGGGTAAATCTAAATTCAGTTATTAAATGTTACATCTTCTAATGGTTATTTAGTAATTTGGTAATGTATGCTTTCAGTTCCGGAAGGTTTTTTTCGTATAAGCGGGGTGTTCGTTTATCCGTAACCTGATTAAGCGGGGCTGACTAATTATAAAAATTTTGTTTAGAGATTAAAAAACTAATTTTGGGGCTTAAAGTAAGCAGGCTTATATTTAGATTTCGAGCATTTTAAACTTTTCAAATAGTGTAGGATTTAAAAGCATTTGTTTTTATTCAGTTCATATTATTGGTGCAAAAGAGGCTTTCTTTTTTCACTATGTACGAGGCTCGTTCAAAAAGTAATGATCGTTTGCCTATATTTAAATAATGGCGCTTCGGAGCACAGTTTTACAACTGCAGAGCCATCTACTGACTCATTGCGAAGCTACAGCTTCATTTGTTTCGATCCTGAAATCGTGTTGTTGTCAGTGAATTCAAAGAACAATGGCCGTGAAAATCGTTGATCCCGCCAACTGTGAAGTGAGTTCTGTGATTTGTTGAGAAATAGAGCTGTGCTATCCAAAACAAACGTCGCGGGAAACTGTCAGCTGGCATAATATTCCTCCATGATAGCGCGCGTCCTCACACTACTGCCAAAACCAAGAAGAAAATTCAAGATTTTCGTCGGGAATTTTTTGACCATCCACCGTACAGTCCCTACCATTCACCTAGGGGATTCTTCCTTTTTCATTTTAAACAGTGGCTCGGTGGATAATGTTTTGAAACCGAAAAGGGACTCAAAACGCCGTTGTCAACTGACTCAACTCTCAGGCGGCAAGATTCTTGGCAGAGGGGTCAAAGAAGCTGGTGCAGCGGTGCGAAAAGTGCTTGGAAGTGAACGACGATTGTGTTGATCAGTAAAGTAAGTTTGTACCTAACTAAATATGGCAATCAAATTTGTTTCTTATGAGTATATTTTTTTCTGTGACCAAACGGCCCTTACTTTATGAACGCGCCTCGTAATTATTCAAAACTGCTTTTATCGAGCACACAAACGTGCAATATCTGGAGAAGATTAACGGTAAATATAAGCCATTCTCTCTTTAAGTGCATTACATTTATATTGAAATAAAAGTCAATACGTTTTCTGGTATTAATATCCTCTAAAATTTAAAACCATACACTTCAAGCGAATTTATAAAAAAAAAACCTACTCAGGTTAAAAAAATTGCTTTAACTACATCGGTAAAAGTGTGGGAAATTATCTTCAAAATGTATGAAATTTTAATGATGTGTCATTATTTATTGCATCATATACTAGCCATAACGCGACAGTTATGTAAACTTACTGTATACACAGTTTTTAACAGAAAATAGATTTAAATCTGTATTTTATATTAATAATGTGAAAGTATTGTCATCATTTTATGCAATATAAATGTGAGTTTGTTGTGATTTCAAAATTTTGAAACTTTGTCAAATCAGGCATGCCTTAATAAAACCCACCCGAAAATCTGAACACAACTTTATTATCTAAAAAATATAACAATAATAAAATTACTTAAATCCATAAAGAGTTCTCACAGACAAAAAAGTGCTGACATCTGAAAAATTTTAAGCAATCATGAAGGACAGATTCAGAATTTCAGCATTATAATTTTAAATGTAATTTTATTTCCCGTCTTCAACTAAAATATATTATTTGTATAAGAGAGTCCATACTTCATTCCCAAGTTTCTGTCTTTCTTAAGCCGAGTATTTGCCCTTTACCTGAAATATATTCAGTCATTATACATTCAGCCTTCATTTTGTATTCGTGGACATTTTTCGGATTGAAAATGAGTGAAGTCTTGTTTCATATTGCCTTTTGCGCCAACGGAACAAAAACCCCTGTTTTATTAAAACGAAAAGGAAGGGAAAGAAAAAAATGCTTAGCTTTGCTGCGTTCTGTCTTATGAAAAATATTTTGTATGGAATTTTAGACCAAAATTTCGGAGAAAGTGAATATATTGCTTCATGTTATGGAGGAAGCTCGCTTACATTTAGGTATAACCCCTAAGAACCCTTTAACCCCTTTAGTAAAGAAACGTATTTTTCCTCTTCTCTTGTCAAAAGACATTGAGAGTATTTCTTTATTTGAGGCAAGAAACGAGAAAAAAACATGTCAAAATCATATTTAAAATAAGATAAATGTTCCTAATAATGTAAAAAAAAAACTTCCTGTGTACTTGTTATTCCAAGTTATTTGTAGCAGTTAAATACTACGTCGCATTTATGGTCCAATAGAGGTGTACGTGGGAAATAAGGGACTACACTTGTTTTGCACTTTTTGATAGAAAACCAACAGGGAACATACTTTCATAATACATTTTACAAGAAATAAACTGCTTTGTGAGGGCATTTATTTCCAACATGGAGATGCAGTTGAAACAACAGGTTAATCTACGCGTAGTGGTTGCTACGAGGAACCCTGAAGTGAAAAGGTATGGAGAACCACCAGGAATGAACCAGGATGCTGCCAGGTTCTTGTTTCGTTAAATCTGGTAGACAAATACATTTTATCCAGCACTTACCCTAATAGCACAATGTGTCACGGATAAGTCACAGTGACGTCACTGCGAGTCACAAGCGTCACAGTCACACCGTGACTCAATTGTGACAACGCACAAAAGTCACATTGTGACTCGTTTGCGACATTTGCGTGTGACTTCACTACAACGTCGCTGTGACAGCTGAATTGTGACCGGTCACAATGTAATGTTGTGGAGACGTCACATTGTGACCTTAATGTGAATTTTCATTAAAATATTTTTTTACCGATTGAAGACCGAATTAATAATACCGAATTAATAATTTTACGTTACAAAATCAGTCAAAAAAATTTTTTAAGAGCCTCAATCACTTTCTAACAGACAGCTGTAACAAAAGCGACCAAGTGACAACCACTTGCGAATGTCAATCCGTGATGACGTCAAAATTGCAGTGACGGCCCTTACAACGTCAATGCAATTTTGGACAATTTGTGACTATTCCGTGACAACATGACACAGTCACGGAAACCGTTGTCGTGTAATTGTGTATTTGATGCGACGTTTTGATAGTGATGCGATCAGTTTGTATCGGTTATGCGGCTTCTCATCATTGTCACTATCAAATTTCTTTACTTACTTGTGACCTTTAAATGACGTCGCTGTAAAGCCCTGTAGTGATTTACAGCAGATGCGAAAACGGGGTATGATTATGAATAGCACAGTGACAAAAATAAGACGCTTTTGTGACTCGGGTACGTCACAAGTAAAGTCCCAAAGAGGTGGCTGCAACTTACGAATGAAAATTCGCGGCGACATCACAAGTGCGATGTTGCAGTGACGACGCCTGGTAGCACAAAGGCAGTCGATGTCACTTAGTGCTGGTTTTGAGCCTTATTTGTGACTTTTAAATGAAATTCTTCAAAGCATTATTGCGATTTAAAAAAGTCGCAACAAACGGGGATGTGACTACGAATTGCACAGTGACCAAAATAAGACGCTTTTGTGATACCTCACAAGCGAAGTCGCAAAGATGTGGCAGCAACTTACGAGTGTCAGCTCGCGGAGAAGTCACAAGGCGGAGAAGTCCTCAGGTGCCGTCACTGTGAAGTCGCACTGTGACGCTGCCGCGACTTCACGCGTACGTCACTGACTGGTCGCATCGGTCGCTGTGACTGTGATGTGAGGTCGCTAAACCGTCACTGGGAGACCTAGGTTGCTATTGGGTCGTCAGGCGTTGTCACTGTAAAGTCGCATTGTGAAGTCGCCGTTGCTGACATTCGTAAGTAACTTGGTTGCGACTTCACTTGTGACGCATGCGAGGGTCACAAAAGCATTGCAGTAGCAACGCCTGAAGACGCAAATGGGACTTTTCTCTGACGTCGTGGTAAAGTCGCATTGTGACTTAAAACTGTCACATCGACGTGGATGTGACTCACTTTGTGACCACAATGTGACCTTCAGCAGCTCTTTACTTTTTGAGTTTCCTCTTGTAACTCTCGTCTAGTATAGTGGTTAGAATTCTTGGCTTGCATCCAGACGACCCGGGTTCGATTCCAGGAGTGGGACAATGGGTTTCGCAGCGTAACGGTTGGCGGAAAGTATGTTGATTCAATCCAGGTTCTTATATCAGTGATTTCTGATGTCAGTAAAAGACTCCTTTATTTTTTCAAAATTAAAAAAAATATTTTATGACGGGTCGTCGGGCGCCGTCACTGTGAAGTCGCATTGTGACGCCGCCGCAACTTCACACACAGGTCACTGACTGGTCACATCGGTCGCTGTGACTGCGATGTGAGGTCGCCAAACCGTCACTAGGTGACCTCGGTTGCAATTGGGTCGTCATGCGCCGTCACTGTAAAGTCGCATTGTGACGTCACCGCGGTCGGACATTCGTAAGTCGCGGTGACGTGGTTGCGACTGCGCTTGTGACGCGCGTCACGGGTCACAAATGCGTCACATTTTGGTCACTGTGCTATCAGGGTATGCAGTATGTATCAAATATTGCGGACTCATACTCAAAGGTCCGTAGTGGTAGTATATTTTTAACTAAATGTAACAAACACCAGATGGCATTGGCAGAACGAATTCCAAAATTTATCCCTAGCAGCATAATCTTATCGGCCGATGATCGGCCATTCATCGAAACCCGATGAAATTCTTATCGGCGGAGGATCGGATCCGATTAGTTCTCATCGGGAATTGTTGCTCCAATATGTCTCATCGGTCAAACAGAATCCGAGCAGCAAAATCCGATGAATTTTGCTTGAAATACGATGAAATTTGGAGTAATTTACGAGCAGTGCAGTCCCATGCCGATGAATTTAGGATCAATTTTGGATGCTCGGCTTATTTTCATAGGGAGAGTTGATCGGAAGGATATCGTTTTCCGATGAAAAGTAGCTCATCAAAAACCTTGCTCGGATACTGATCGGACCGATTTTATCGTGCGTTACGGCATCAGTTTACGAGAAGTTCGATGATCGGACGAGCAAAATCCGATGAGTTGATGCTACTTGGGATATACTTTTTCAAAACTTTTATACTCTCTTAATAATTGATTGCTGAACTACAGTTAGGATAAATTCATTGTGCAAATCTTCTTCTTGTGGGGAAATCTTTCTCATAATTAAATTTGTTTCAAAAAGAAGAACTGCACGAATCAAAACTCCGTCATACGAATTCCATATGAGACAGTGGGCCGGCTACCTTGTCTAGCGGTTTGAGAAGTCTAAATGGACGGGGATGTTCCGGGTCCGAATCTCAGCACGAGCCTGACTGTAGTTTCTCTGTACTATCCTTGTTCTTCCTTTGTGCGGATATGTTGTTGTGCTGTGAATTGTTGCCTACCCTATAAAAGGGTCGTTATGGAATGCGCGTACCGTGAACGTTGGAAGCATGAGGTAGTGGGAAGCAAAGAGATGTAAGGTGGACTAGTTCAAATTTAGAGTAAAACTCTTTTAAAGATCAGACTTAGGTTGGCTTTCATGGAAAAATTTTTTGAATCATGCTATGTATCAGCACTTTCCAGGGCAACCAAAACCATATCTCATGCCTCAAAATAGATCAGAGGTTCTCCTATCATTGGCACTAGATATTTGTAAATTTTTGATTTTGGTACTTACAGCCCTTTACTTCTCCATGCCTTATATGTGCGCAGGCCCGTCATTTAGGGGGGGCAGGGGGGTCAATTGCCCCCCCCGTGGCTTTGAGAAATTAATGTATTTACATATAAGTGGGCGTGGTTTTTGTATTTTCCGATGAAATTGCATTGTTTTTGGACCCTTTGCCCCCCTGGAAAAACTTGAAATGACGTCCCTGTATGTGCGCCTGTATTTATAGAAAAACTTACCTGCCGTTCAAGAATATCTTTGAAGCAAAAATTACATAGTTTTATAAACGAAATTGCTAAAGACTTCGATTTAAATACTTTCTTACTTAAGTGATGACGATGTTTTAGATTACTCCATTGATTATAGATAGTAACAGTAACATGTATCGATCAAAATCCAATAATGTTTAACACACTTTCGGAATGTAAATTCGCAATAGTATACATTTTCCTAAGTGCAAAACCTTTTATCGCCTGCTGATTCGACTCATTGAGTTTTATTTTTCCCAGTAAAATTGAGCAAAGAGCTTATTAATTTTTTTTTCAAGCTGTTGGTGGCAAATATTATTAGTTAATCGTTTTCATTATGGGATCATTTGTTTATACGAGTATACTTAATTTTATCTGTTTTAATCCATCTGTTTTAATTCCATCCAGTTTCTTCTTACACCATATAGACACGTATTCCTATTCTTAGTAATATTTAGATAATTTTTAAACCTGTTACTGCCTAATTTTTTCTGCAAGCACTGCATACTATTTCTCTAAATGTGAAGCAGCTCGGAATTTTTTTTATCTAAAAAAGAGAATAGAAATAGCACGAATTTCAATTTTAAAGAACACCCACATGTACTTGATAATTGGAAATTTGTCTTTTAAAATATTCAGGTGTATAAAAGAATCATTTGTGCGGGGGAAAACGACTTTAAATTTCAAATGCTTTTACGAAACCCTTAGATTATTTTCGCCGAAGCTAAAGTATTTTGTATAGCGTCAATCGATTTTAGCTTTGCAAAACAGTACATCGTTTTGCACTTGCTGAAATCTCTTCTGGGAGATTTTCTAAGAGTACGAAAGTGCATTTTGTTTTTTAATGTCTAACATTTTGTTTTGTTTTCGATAAGCGAGAATGTCAGATTTTCATTTTAAAAGTATTTTTTAAGAGATAGGAATAATGTTTTCGCAGAAATTTGTTTTACCACATGATAACTTAAAACTTTGCGAGAAATCTTATATTTCTCCTTAATTACCTCTGTTCGACAAACCAAATAGAAATTTGAAGAAAATCAACACCTCAAAAACAGCATGAGAGAATATTTAATTTTCTTATATATATTGGAGAAAACACGGGAAGGAAAACTTTAATGCAACATTTGAAAATATTTCGCTAGTTAATGCTTTTTTTTTAATGGCTGTGCATTACTATATCAGAGCTACAGTGGTTTAAAGCAGCCATAATCTAAATATAAGTTTAAAATAGGTTTTCTAATTTCATCTATTAAAATATTACCTCATATCTACTTCATAAGAGCCACAATATTATATGGGTGAATATCAGGAAAAGTGCTAATTTAAGTCACAAATGAATTTCTCAAGCACTTCCAAATGAAAACCAAAAATTTTTCTTTTCCCATACAGTAAACTGCGTTGCACATACAATCCATGACAAAATTTTCAGGTTTTACTTTAATTTGTGACAATAGAACTCTTTTTATTGCCTCAATGTCATGTCGGCAGCGCGTCACACATTCGAATTGCAAAGTTCAAAAAAATCCTGTGGATTATAAAACATCGCAGCAGAAACAAATACAAAAGGAAATAACGTGTTTTATGTTCATCTATGACGTTTAACTTTTGAGTTTTAGATAAAATGAATTTAGATCGATTAAAAAAAGCAATTTCTGCTTGTCACAAGTTTTCATAACATGACGAGTGAATCAACTTCCGGAATGATAAAACTTAGACAAAACATTTTTTGGCGCCAAAAAATTACGCTGGGAGAAGCTCTAATATGTGATGTTTCAGTTCCGATGGAAAATTTTCACTTCGGCTGCATTAAATTATAGGTAAGATCTTTTCAATCTTGACTTTTCTGTTTCTACCAAATGAAGTGTCATGTCGGCAGCGGAATTTAAGACACAAAATAAAGTAATTTTTCAATTAATTTTTACATAATGGAAAAGAAACCTATTGTCATGGGCATAATAAGGGGTTTTTATTTTCGAATCTTCAATTAGGAATGTTCAGCTATGATATTGCGGGAAATTTGTCATGTCGGCAGCGCCGAAGTAGAAGGTATTTGTTACGAAACTGATGCGTGCGATACCGATGTTTTTTCGCAATTTTTTCTTCGTGTTATGAGTTTGTTGAGTTTTAAAGTACAAAGGTAGATTCAAGTGCATCGTTTTTCCTACTAATTTTTCCCATTTTAGCAGTTTATTCATTGTTTTTTAAGTGCTTCAAAAACATTAATTTTTCCGCAAAATTGGAGTTTTCAAACAAAATTACTGCCTTTTTGCACTTTTTTTTCTTTTACATCAATATTCCGACCTTCATTTCCAACTACTGCACCCAAATTTATAATTTTGTCTTAAAATGGAAAACTTAAGAACAGCTTAGTGAAAATCTCCCTCCCCCGCCAAACTCTGACTGTCTTAATCTAATTTCGTTTTAAAGATTGTGTTAAGAATTTCACTTTATTTTTATTTTTAACTATTCACCTATTTATCTGTTTGAAAAAAACTTTGTCGCACTTATTTAGACTTTAACTAACTTTTAATTAGTCTCTAATTTTATTTATAAAACTAAAAAGCGTTCAGGCTCTGAAAATATTATTATATTCTAAGTAATAATTATTTTGTTTTTAAACATAAAAGGTTGTGAAAGTGTTTACTTTTGTGCACTAAGTGTAAAATCTGTAATATTTGTCAGTTCGGTAGCATTCTCATCATGTCGGTAATGCTCAAAGACAACCCCCCCTAAAAGAGGGGTAAATGTTCACTTTGACCATGCCCGAATTTTTAAAAAATATTGTTACTAATGTGTATTTGAAATACCCAATTAATTTAATTTTCTGAGTATCTTTAAAAATTGAAAATTTCCATGGTCAAATTGGCACTTTTCCTGATATTCACCCATATACTTTTAAAGGCGTAAACGTTTACTTTTTAAATTTACAAGGATTTTAGAACGTAAATTCAGAAATTAAATCTGAGTAGAGAGAAAAACATACACAAAAAATGGCATAATCACGTTAAATTTAGCTGTAAATCGTGTTTGGTTTTTTGACGGTTTAAAAAGACGTATACGTGCAGTACATAATGGCATTCAAACTCAAAACAAAAGGTTTTTTTTTCTTTTTTTAAAAATGGCACAAAACAACAAATAGAACCGCGCAGTAAAAAGTGAGGAACAACATCATAAACACTTTTAAGTCAATCTTTTCATTTTCAGCTCTACAAAGTTTTAAAACTGAAATTCAGAAATCAAATTTAAATTCGGGCAAAAATAATTACACAAATATACACAATAAAGAATAAAGTAAAATTCATCAGTGAAGCATCTTTGATTTATTTACGGTTCAAAACAAACCTATTGTTACAGAACAAAATGTCATTTAAGCTCGAAAATATAACTCTTTTAAAACAGCACAATGCGGGACAAAAACAAAAATCTTCTTGCATACTTGAAAATAAAGCTACCCAACACCCATTAACTGCTTAATCATTCTCATTTCCACATCGATCTTGCTGTCGACCCAAAGACCTTTATAAACAAGTTACATACATAATTAAGTAAAGTTAATCAGTGAAGCAGCTTCAGCTTATTTACGTTTTAAAACAAACCTATAATTATAGTACAAAGTACAAACTGACATTTAAGCTAAAAAAATTAACTCTAAAAATAGTACAACTTGGAGCTAAAACAAAAATATTTCTACATGCTTGAAAATAAAACTGCCCAACACCCACTTACTGCTTAATCATTCTCATTTCCACATCGATCTTGCTTTCAACCCAAAGACATTCATAAACAAATTATCAAGTAAAGTTCATGTATGAAGCATCTTTGGTTTATTTATGGTTTAAAACAAACCTATAGTTATACTACAAAATGACATTTAAGCTCAAAAAATTAACTCTAAAAACAGTACAACTTGGAGCTAAATCAAAAATCTTTCTACATGCATGAAAATAAAACTACAAAAACCCACTTACTGCTTAATCATTCTCATTTCCACATCGATCTTGCTTTCAACCCAAAGTCCTTCATAAACAAGTTATCAAGTAAAGTTCATCTATGAAGCATCATTGGTTTATTTATGGTTTAAAACAAACCAAAAGTTATGCTACAAAATGACATTTAAGCTCAAATAATTACTTTAAAAACAGTATATCTTAGAACCAAAACAAAAATCTTTCTTCATGGATGAAAATAAAAATACCCAATACCCACTTACTGCTTAATCATTCTCATTTCCACATCGATCTTGCTGTCGACCCAAAGACCTTTATAAACAAGTTACATACATAATTAAGTAAAGTTCATCAGTGAAGCAGCTTCGGTTTATTTACGTTTTAAAACAAGCCTATAGTTAGAATACAGATTACAAATTGGCATTTAAACTCAAAAACTTTTAACTATTTAAAAACAGTACAACTTGGAGCTAAAACAAAAATCTTTCTACATGCATGAAAATAAAACTACCAAAACCCACTTACTGCTTAATCATTCTCCTTTCCACATCGATCTTGCTTTCAACCGAAAGACCTTCATAAACAAATTATCAAGTAAAGTTCATCTATGAAGCATCTTTGGTTCATTTATGGTTTAAAACAAACCTATAGTTATACTACAAAATGACATTTAAACTCAAAAAATTAACTCTAAAAACAGTACAACTTGGAGCTAAAATAAAAAATTTTCTACATGCATGTAAATAATACTACCAAAACCCACTTACTGCTTAATCATTCTCATTTCCGCATCGATTTTGCTTTCAACCCAAAGACCTCCATAAACAAATTATCAAGTAAAGTTCATCTATGAAGCATCTTTGGTTTATTTATGGTTTAAAACAAACCTATAGTTATACTACAAAATGACATTTAAGCTCAAAAAATTACTCTTTAAAAACAGTACAACTTAGAACTAAAACAAAAATCTTTCTTCATGAATGAAAATAAAACTACCCAATACCCACTTACTGCTTAATCATTCTCATTTCCACATCGATCTTGCTTTCGACCCAAAGACTTTCTAGCACTTGCCCAACATCGATTGATCCGAATAACATTTGCATGTAATGGTGATTACAATTTCGACCCGAATATTCCAATTGACTTAGAACAAAGCATCCACCAAACGTATCGCAAATTCGCTAAACCCCCTTTTGGGCTTTAATGTAACTTTAATTCCCGCGGAAAACAGGAAATCTCTTCTAACGTTCACTTTGATATCTAAATCACGTTTCTAGATGAGCTTATTAGATAAATGGCTGAAAAACAGCGATCGATTTTGGCTCTGGATTTCCTCATTTTGTACAAACCTCATTATAATATGTAAACTTTGTAATTTACAAAAATTTTGTTAAATTAGTTAGAAATGTTTTAAAGGTTAACTAATCAGGGATTATATGTACAGATATTTTTACATTAACTGTAATTGTACTACGTTATTTTCCAGAACTCGTTTAGTAATTGCCTTCTGTTGGAGGCCACGTGGGCCTAGAGGTAGAGTACTCTCCACGTAAGCAAGTCGTCGCGGGTTCGAATCCCGCCTTGCCCATAGATGTTATTTTATCCTCCCCCTGCCGTAAATCTGTCCTGTGTTTGTCAGGTGGCAAAGCGCATATTACGCAGTCCTCATGTATGTTGAAGCTGACGGCTTCTGTAAAAAATGACTTCTGTTGAAAAAAAAATCTTAACTATTGAACAAAATTCAAGAAAAAAAATAGTTATTAGGAAACAGTAAAAAGTATTTATAGAAATTTAATATTATTTTTGAAGCGTATCCTTTTTCTATTCAATTTTAATTTTAAGCCCCTTTTATCTATGATCTAATAAGTTTTCTTTCTAATGGAAATATTTATTACGCCCACCGAAAAACAAATAGAGCATGAAACAACACAGCAATAAAACTCCCCATGCCTCGTCTCATTTCATTGAAAGGGAGCCGAACGCAACAAAGGCCCTCTGTAACGGAATTGAAGAGTTTGGATTATTTCGAACTTTTCCGCTATCTTGGCCTCTTTCAGTTGCTGGGGAGCAGAAGAATGCGATAGAATTTGGAATGAAGTTGAGTATGAATGAATGTATTCAGAAAAAGGAAGCAAATATTCACTTTTAGAATGCAAATTCTGGGAACGTTGAACAAAGAAAATAAATTGTAAAATGCAAGTCGTGCAAAAATGAAATTTTTCTAAGGTGACAATATATAAGAAACACGAATATCGGTTTATGTAAACATTATTTTTTTCTGTTGAAGGTATTTTCTTTTTTTTTTTTCGAAGAAGAATATCTATTTTTATTCATGACTGGTATTTTTCGTCTTAAAAAGTAACTTCAATTTTTAGTTTATGCACATATTGTAGTTGCATTTAACTATGTATTTTACGATTTAGGCCAATTTTTAAATTAGAAAAATCTATGAAATTAGGTCTGAAAAATACAGTGACTGCTGCCTGTATGAATCACATTTGTTTTAAGAGTTTTTATTTAATAAAAGTCTGTTTCAATAAAGCGGCGGATTCAGCAAATCTGGATATTCTTCCGTTTTTGGCGGATTTGATTAAGTAAAATGACTGATTCAATAAACCGGCGTCCACCGTACAGAGTTAAATATATGTTGCAAAAATACATATTTATAATTATAGTTACGCCCTTACTTGGCGCTGAAAAGAATGTTATTTGACTTCATGATATCAAAGCACGTGTCATATATTATTTTTAAATTTGTCTACATTGTTTATCTTTTACAATTTAACACAATAGTTTTTATTTATCCTAATGTGCATATAAATTTCTTACATCCACTGTTTGAGTCAGATCTTTGAAAAAATTAGCAAAGAGGTATTTTGTTGCTAAGGAAATTTAATAAAGAGCTATGAAGGGAGGTTTTTGCCATAAAACTATAAAACGAAATGCTTACTCCAATTAATAACACTGAGTGATTTTTTGGAATGTAAAAAATCTAAAGAGGGCAAAATTGAAAGTATAAACTATAAAATTGCTTTTTCTCCTACACGGAAAATTTGACGAGTCGGGAAATTATACATTTCATCCCCCTTTCATTTGAACCTGCTCGTTGAATATGCGTCATTGACACAACTCTAATTTACGAGGTAGACTGTGCTAAGCCGGACAATCTAAAAACTGATGATCAATTATATTAAATAGATTTCTTCCAATAATTTTACTGAATTTCATAGCACGTAGTTATTATGATTCGACGGTGATTTCAAATCCGTAAAAATGGTCAGAAGCCTGCGGCAAAAGTCATAGCACCAGGTTTGATTTCGAATATTCTTTGATTTATGAAGTTAAGAATTCAGGACAAATGTCTCTAGGCCATTTTTAAGATTTGAAATGCAATGTCAAGACAATATCAATATATTGCTGCTTATTAACTGTGGACTTGCAATAGAATTTTTACACCCACTTTCTTTTGTTTAGCTTTTCTCTCAATCAGTCAGTTTATTTGCTTTTTTTGGTATAGAATCCATACTTAAAATAACCAGTGCAATGCATAAAAATTTTGAACGCATGCATTTTGACGTTTATCGTCAGTTTTTGACCATTTTTAAGGTATTGAATTTGTAAATACAGTGATAATTTGGGAAGTAAAACTTCAAAGGAATCATATTTTTAAATAGAAAAAAAAAAGTAGGAAAGTCAGAAGAGGGGGAAATAGAAAAGGAAGAGAAATGAAGAAAATAAAGTGCCAAATGCGGTTTTTGCGTCAGAATAAGATGCCAAATTTAGCTACGTAATTGCTATTGACGATGTTTGGCGAGTTTTTGATTCAACCTCATACTAAAGGAATGTCAATATCTCTGTTGATAACACAAACCTGCATAGTTGGTTCTCATACTTCTTAAATTTGCGTAAATGATTTATTAATTTAACATCGAACATGGTCTTTCGCCCAAGAACTTTTCTCAAAATTTGAAATAAATAAATAAATAAATAAATAAATATATATATATATATATATATATATATATATATATATATATATATATATATATATATATATATATATATATATATATATATATATAATATATATATATATATATATATATATATATATATATATATATATATATATATATATATATATATATATATAATGTTTTTATTGAATTAAAAAGGGATTTTATTTGTTTAGGGATCTTATTACTTTTATTCCGAGTTTAATTTTCTCAAATTACCCGAAAACAGAGTCATCTTAAATAAGAGAGGCATGTGTTATCTGTAGTTGGTTTTAAAGGGATTAAATAGCATTAATATATTAACATTTTGGATTCCTGCTTTCGAATAATATGCGGTGACCATTGATTTTTGTGTTGATTTGTTGAATTCAACTTTCACGGATAGTCCCTTTATTTCTCCATTTGCCTTTATCATTGTCTTCTCCGTTTTATGTTTATTTGAGACATTAGAAGGCGCTGTTGGGTTTCGACTAGTAATCTCAGTAATATGTGTTGATATTTTCTCTGGTTCTGTTTTTTATGGCATTATAATGAAACTTTTAAGTCTCAAGTAGCAGAAGGGTAATTATTATACTCTGCACATATGGGTCCTGCCTGTTTTTTTTTTTTTTAATCACCTTCTATGAACTCATGATAAATGCTTTGGGTGAATCAGTCAATTGAGGCATCATGAATATTTAGGATAATATTTGAAGTTATACGGCTGGGGCCACGGAGACAATCACCTGTAATAATGATTTACAGGCTAGGGATTAAAAATATGTTAGTAATTGTATTGACTTTTCTTTTGATTTTTGATATTAAGCAAGTTTTAACTATTAGAGATTTCAAATGCATTTCTGAATCTGACAGAAACTTTCTTGAAAATTAAAGTAAGGCTAAGGATTTTGATTCATTTTTAAGGAACACTTGCGAATTTTTTTACAAATTACGGAATGATTGGAAACTGACACTCTTAAATCATTCTCAGTACTCACTACTCTATTTCAATCTTATTTCTCAAGTTAAAAGTTGTTAACTTCATCATCCTTTTGATGTTTTTAAAAGGAAGGCACAAAGCTTTTCCTGCTCTTTAAGTATTCAAGGAAACTAAGGTGAGTCCTATTTCAGATGATAATGTGAAAGTTTTCGCTATATTAACGACAGATACATTAGGGTAAAAAAATTGCGGGATTAATTCTTTTAAAAATTTTGCGGCATCCCGGGTGATTCGGAATCAGGATTTAAGGATTGAGAACCTTATTAGAGACATCCATTTCCAATATATTTTTTATTCAAAAACCTTATATTACAAATTATTATGTCTAAATCTCTAAATAATTAAATAATTTTGAAGGGCTGGGTGAGATAAAATAATCAAACATTTTTTTAATACATTCACGTTATTAAATGCTATGAAAGAATAGAAAAAATTCTTGTCACTGAATAATTATCGAAAATGACATTTATTATCCTTTAATTTTTATCTAAACAAGTTTAGGTTTCATTAATTAAAAAAAAAAGAATCTGCACAATTGAATCGGAGAAACTTAAATTTAACAACTAAGTAAATCCTAAGTATATGTCTATCTTCAAATATAGAAAATTTTAGTATGAGGAGCGATATTTGTACAGTTACAACATTCTCAATGACAGTTTTGACATTTCTGCATCCATAAATTTCACAAATTTTCATGTTCATGTGACGTCCGCGCTGCAACAATTATTGTTGGAAGATTAAGTATACAAACATTTTTCCATTATGTGCTATCATTTGTCTTTCGTTCATTCACCAGGAAACAAATAACATTTCTAAGTAACAGCTGGATTACCTCAGTCCCAATTGAGTCAATTAATTGGGATTTTATTTTTATGCCATTTTCGAGGATTGGAAAAAACAAATTTGAAGAGTCGAAACCACCCGGAACATTTTTGTCTTATTATTATTTTTTTTTTCTTTTAAGAGAGCAATTAGTAGGTAAAACCGGTACCGTTAAAATTTCTTTTGACAACACTTATATACTGTAGGAGAAAATTATTCTGCATATTATTATGACTTTTTTTTACCCGTCACTTTTGATTTTTCATTATCTCAATTTATCCATGGCATACCAAACTCAGCAATATGTATCTCATAAACTTGCCGCATTAAAAAATATATATTTTAAATGTCTAAATAAATGTTGTCAATAAAGCGCGGAAGATTTCTTTTTCTTCGTTTGTTTTTAATGTTTATAACATTTTTTGACATTGCATAAAATTAACTAAAATAATTGGAATACCTTTAAAAGTGAACGTATATCTAATTTGAATTTGTAGATTTTTTTAGACTGAAGTAACTTGTACATTTATTGTTTTGTGTAACGCAGAGACTACACTTACTTAATTAATAATTAGTCTTCTTCTTTTGTTTTTTAAACAAAGAAAACAACCAGAACTTACTTATTTATTTTAAACAATGCGGTCCATTTCCATTTTTTCTTGCCTTTGGAAAGATTTTACGTTTTCTCTTTCTAAAACAACTCAGGAAATACACCCAGTCCCAAACGTATTGGAAGAAGTGCCGTTTAGGAAATACTTTTCGGCGTAAGTGAAAATCAATTTTTTACTTTTTTCTAAAGTTTGTCGAAGTATTTTGAGCAGCAAACATTTGAAAAACTTTTCCTTTGTCTTCCGAAGCAATTTGCTCTCTAAATTCAGATATTTGAAAGCAATACTGGAGTACTAGACAACGCTTAGAGCATAACTGCTAGGTAGTGTTTTGTATAATGTTGGTGTAAGTCGTGCAACCGATTGTGAAACATTATAACATTGGTTAAAGTTGAGTACATACAGGTTTTTTTTTTTCTTTTTTGTTTCTCAGTGGTAGCCGTTTATTTGTATCACGTTTGTTCTTAACAATTTTGGTTCAATTAAGAGGCTGATTTAACAAAGCACCATTTTGCTCTGTTTCTGGCAATTTGGTTCATTAAAGCGGCTAATTCAATTAACCGGCACACAATGGTTCGAAACGGGGAAAAAGCGGAAAAAATCCCTTGAGTGTAAATCGCTCTCCTTGAGAAGTAGTGAAATTGTGACTTACGTTAGTCTGGCTTAAGGGGCAGATTTTTTTTTAATACGTCAAATTTGATGGCCAATCTCTTCGATAAAAAGTAATTTGTCACCGTTATACCATGGCATGTTATGTTTTAGTTTTTTTTTTAGTTTACTATATTGGTATTTCTAAATAGTGAGATTCAAATGAAAACATCTGCCACGCCCACAGTCGCAGGCGGTCGCAGCTAAAATTTTTTTGTTTAGTTAAAGGCAGGTTCAAACTATTTGCCAATATAGCTTTAAGCTCACCAGAAGCGGCCGATAAAAGTATATGCCTCAATATATTTCATAATATTTTTAGCAATTACTTTTTTTTTCACTTCAGATAATTTTAAATTTTTATTAATTTTAATTATTATTTCTGGTGTAATATGCATCCTATAGGTGTGAAAGACCAATGTGAAATGAGTTGTTATCAATTGAAGCTCAGATTACTGAACATATGAATTAAAACTGCAATATGGGGTCACGTCCAAAATTTTTTAAAAGCGTAATTTTTCAACATTCTTTGCCTTTTTTCGGTAAAATGCATTTTTTTCCAAATAAATCTCTTAGAGTCTGTTACTACAACTCAATGGCTAAGTAATTATGGCATTAAAATTTTTCTATGCTCGAACTTTGAAAAGCCTATTTTTTCCGCCCTCAAACCACTGTGAGGCACTCACTGGGCTAAATGGTATCAAAATTGTTATTTGCACAGTTCCCTTTAAAATATTCATTTAAAAATAAGTATGTTAAAAGTAAATGTATTAATTTTTTAGCAAAAATTAATACATTTAAGTTACATTTTTTTTTTTTGAAAAAGGGTTCAAAGGAGGGCTACAGGAAAATAAATGGGATTTTTAATTTTGACTATTATTTCAGGCTGAGAATGCTTGCTATGTATAGTTTTGAGCAAGAGAGAGTTACAGGGAACATGATTCAGTTGTTTAAACTTATCAAAATATTAGATGTTACAGGGTTACTTTTTTGCATGTTAAGCAAGACAAGGGATTATTTCTCCATGCTATCTAAATTTCATGCTAACCTGCAAATTATTAAAAATTACTATTTGTATAGGGTTGTGGAACTTCGGAACATCTTACTGGATGAGGCTGTAATGAGAAAGCGAGTAGGTTTCTTAAAGATGGCCATTGATCTTCACCGGGGACTATAAATTTACTAGAACCTGCTGCTCAGAGCCTGTTGCTGGTAGTCGTATTTGTATTTATAAAAAGTGTTCAATAAACTAATGATTAAATTTGAAAACTTAAGATCAATGAAGAACGTATTGAAATACGTTTTAAGCAAAACATGTAGTTCCGAAAAGTTTAAGAAAGAATTAATTGTTTTCGATTAGAAAAAAAATAATTTGTTTTTGATAATTTTGAAATGGATTAAAGATCAATTTCAGTTTTGAGCTAGTATTACTTAATATTATCCTTACTCTTCTTCTTTTCTTCTTAAAGTTTTTGTTCCCTTCTTTTTTTTCTGACGTAAAGTGACGTAAGTTTGCCGTAAAGTACTCCATGGCTCTAAAAATAAAGTTTTACCTGAATTTTACTGTTTTCATGTTTTTTTATTTGCACTAAATATCATACGACAAAAGCATTACTCGATTGATTTTTGCATTAGTCGAACAATTTAAGAGTCATGACATAATAAAGCTATCAGCAAAAAATAAATAATCGATGCACTATTATGTGCACATTTCGATCATTAAAATATTAAATGAAATATGCAGTCAAGAGAATTGTAATATTTTTATTCTAAAACCAACTAATAGAATCATTAAGAAGAAGTAAAAAAAAAAATAGCGCATTTTTCGATAGCGTGGATTCTGAACCAAATGGTAGTAAATAGAGTTTTAGAAAAATAATAACTAAAACGTAGAATTATACTAATATTGCATCATATACTTGAAAACTGAAGCCGTGACAAGGATTCAAGCCTAAACAAAAGCTGACACAACGGTGTACTATACTACGCTGCAAGGTTTCTTGACACTGGTGTCGTGACGTCAGCCAATGAAAAACGAGCTAGATAAAACGTCACAGCCTACTTGGCGAAATAGAGGAGATCCTTAACTGCTTCTGAGCTCTTATTGGCTCCGCGCGTAGTGACGTCTAGTGTCAAGTTAAGCTGCTTTCTGGTATAACCACTAGTTCAATTACTACACATTTTACGTCCACAACGTAAGAAAGGCGTATTTTTGTGCAATGAGTAAAACATTGTAACTTCAATGACAATTGATTGCAAAAAGTACTTTATGAAGTAACCTAGTCACGTTGCTCTATCTTCCAGTCAGCAGCACGTGCATGGGTTTGGAAAATGGTAATGGAATGCTTGTCACCAGAGTGCATCTAAACTGTCGTACAGAAGCAACTGAAAACAAAATGACTTGTACGTCCAGGCGTCTTTGATTTTGATGCTAAAAATAGGCGTGACAGATGAATCAGCATTAAAGGGCCGACTTGTTCTATATTTTAACTACGGTGTCGTCTCAGCTTATGGTTCAGTCTTATAGAAATGGTGAAAACCATAATCGAATCTTTTGAATTTCTTAACTCGGTATAAATTATTAACACCTAGTATTTTTTTCTTCATAAATTGATTCTCCATTTATTTGTGCAAATCAATTATTTGTGCAATAGTTTGTGCAATTTAAACGTCAAGTATCATCAAAGTAAAAAAAATCAACTCAAATGGCATTTAAAACATTGTAACTTCAATGACAATTGATTGCAAAAAATACTTTATGAAGTAACCTAGTCACGTTGCTCTATCTTCCAGTCAGCAGCACGTGTATGGGTTTGGAAAATGGTAATGGAATGCTTTTCACCCGAGTGCATCTAAACTGTCGTACCGAAGCAACTGAAAACAAATGACTTGTAGGTCCAGTCGTCTTTGATTTTAATGCTAAAAATAAGCCTGACAGATGAATCAGCATTAAAGTACCGACCTGCACTATTTTTCAGATACGGTGTCGGAACAGTTTATGGTTCATTCTTACTCTGTTCTGTAAAAAAATAATATTGTTTTTTCAGTGTAATGTAGCTAATTTTATAGTTAATATATTGTAAAAATAGCTAATTTTGCAGAAAAAACTAAAATTATTAATTTTCCATAAATAAACTGTAAAATTGCTAATTTTACAGTTTATTACAGTGCATTTTACGGTTTTTTTTTTGCTACCTCATTTTTACTTTTATTATTTTAATCCTATTGTATGCTTTTTGTTCATAGTGTTGGTTCCATTTTGTGTTTCCTGCTAAAGTTCTGTACTGTTGTGTTTTTCACCTTCTGGCCCTATGTAAATATTCTGTGGTGCATAGGGAGCTTTAATTTAAAAAAAAAACTGGAACCTCTGCTGCCAGTATTACACTATTTTTTACACTAATATACAGCAAATTTTGTGGCAATAAACTGTAAAGTTGTGGTAATACACCGTTAAGTTGTGGTAATAAACTGCAAAATTGCTGTTTTACAGGAATTAATCTGTAAAACTACTAGTTTTGCAGATTATTATTGTGCATTTTACAGTTTTAAACTGGAACCTTTGCTGCCAGTATTATACTGTAAAAACAACGGTTTATTTTTTACAGGTAATGAAAACAGGTCATTTTATCTGATATTTTCAATTGCTGCATTATTTAGCAAATATAAAATCATATTTTAACTCCTAAAAATGTGAGTAAGGGCAACTTTTAGCCTCATTCTAGGTCCAAAAAAAAAGTTTCCCCTTTCTTAAATTAGTTATAGTATAGTACTTGATTATATGCACAACTAAATGAAGGATTATTTTTAACAAATGCAGTTTAATGACGTTAATTATTTGAATTAATGATTATGTTCAAAATTGTCACTTATAATTTATTTTCACCAGAATAGCCCTAAAATGACATTTACAACAAGAACACAAACTATAATTGTAGAAAAAAAAAGTGGCCTTTTGCTCACCGAAATGGCCAAAACATTTTTACTGGCAATTTCACTAATACAGAATTATTTATTATTTTTTGTAATCCGGGAATTTTCAACAAAATTTAGGATATCATAAACAACATCAAACTATACAAGAGACACAAAATATTTTTTTTCTAACCAAATTGTCATTATGTGTGTTTTAAGTTTTATTGTTACGTCTACGTAACAGTTTAATTGCTGTGACATTATTGTAAAGAAATATTGTAAAAAAATGTCATTTACGTACACAACAAAACATTTAAATACACTGGCGGAAAAAAAAATCCCAACACCAAGAAAGACTTGTGTTAGATAAACGAAATTTGGTAGGCGTGTTTATACAACTGTAAGATGACATCGATTGAAATTTCGTGTTCCGCGCATAAGTGTGGCGCAGCTGGCGTCACTCAGAACATGCAAATAAGGCTTGTTTTAAAAGCTTGTTGTGAAGCTCGTGTGTATTATTTTTCCGTGAAATTTGACGAATTGCGTTCATGTTAGCCAGGAATGCCTTTAAGAAGACGAAGAAGCCATTATCAACAGCTCACCGAGTTTAAACGAGGTCGTACAATTTGGCTACGAGAAGGTGGATTTTCATTTCGCGATATTGCAAAAAGACTTGGGTGGGAATGTTTCCACCATGCATGATTACTGGAAGCTGTGGGCAAGGGATGGTACTACCTCAAGAAGATCGAGTTCGGAGCTGCCACGTGGCACGACTGAGAAGGAAGATCGCCAAATCTTGCGTACAGCTGTGGCGCATCGTACTGCATCTGCGGCTGACATTCGAGCTGCAGTTGGTACCGTCGTGACCCAAGGAACGATAAGAAACTGTTTACTTCAAGGACAGCTCCGAGCCAGGCAGCCTGTAGCCGGTATTCCATTGACTGCAAACCATTGACTTTTCCGACGGCAGTGGTGCCACGACAGAGCTCACTGGAGGTCGGAGTGGAGATCTGTTGTAATTTTTGATGAAAACAGATTCTGAATTAGTGCCAGTGGTGGCTGTATATTGGTCAGAAAGAGGCCAGGGGACCGTCAGCATCCAAGCGGTCTACGGCCTAGACACACGGGACTCACACCTGGAGTTATGGTCTCTGGAGCAATTTCCTACGACAGCAGGGGCATTCTTGTGGTTATCCCAAACTCACTGACTGAAAATTTGTCGTCATTCTGTTAATTTAACCAGTAATACAGTCCTTCATGAGTAGCATTCAAAGGGGGCGTTTTCCAACCGGATAACGCTCGCCCTCACATCGCTGCTGTAACGCAATGTGCTCTACATAGTGCTGACATGTTACCATGACCTGCAAAATCACTAGGTCTGTCTCCAATTGATAATGTATGGGATATCATGGGATGGCACCTCGAGCATCATTCACAGTCAGCAATGACGGTCCTATTATTGACACAGTAAGTGCAACAAGGATGGAACTCTATACCACAAAGTGACATTCGGCACCTGTATGACATAATGCATGCACGTTTGCAGGCTTGCCTTCAAAATTCTGGAGGTTACACCCTCTATTAAATTAACATAATTTCACATTTGCACTGCATTTTCTTGCGCTTAAATTAGTCAGTGATCTTGTACATTTAATCAATTAAACATGTTAACTAGACAATTGCATTACCCAAATTTCATTACTCTACGGCAATTTTTTCTTGGTGTTGGGATTTTTTTTTCCGCCAGTGTATATTTCGTGATTCATAGATTCTTACGCGACTATTAAAAACTTCATTCACTGTTACTATGTACGTTTGAATTACAAACTAGTTTCTTATTTACCTTAACTACAAATGCGTCATTTGTAGAACGATATCGTTTTTAAATGACTTTTACTCAAGACGTATACTCCCGAAAAGACCTCGAATTCTTTCTTTGCCGGGAAAAATATGACTCTTTAAACTTTCTCTCATGTCTTTTTCGATTATATAGAAGTGAAGTTTTTTTTCTTCTTCTTCTTCTTCGAATTCCGATCTTTAGAAAGAAAACTTGAAGTACTTACTTAAAAATGAAAATCTCACTTCTGAAATTTCTCAAAATATCTGCTTGAAAAGAATCCGTCAAGTGCAGAACGTTGTTCCATTTTAAAAAGCTGAAATCGATGCTCGGAACGGTGTAGGTTTTTTAAAAGAGAAAAATCGATCATAATGTACTCACCAGAAGTTAAGAAGTCAAAAAACATTGTTCAAAAATTTGAAAGTTAGTACAATATTGTATTATTTTGCTGATAAAGATTTATAAAAGTCTTACCTTTTTATATTATGGAAATTAGAATTCAAAAGTCAAATTCAACTTTGAGAAACTTTCATATTTGCAAAAATACCAAGCAAATCATTTATGTAAAGTATAGTCTGTATGGAAAACTGCATCAAAATTAAGAGCCTCTGAAAGATTTTCAAACCTCAAATTAACCTTAAAATTAGGAAAAATTACCATGTGTTAACCTTCACTGACTTAAAATGTTTATTACATTTACTACTGAAAAAAATGTAAAAGGCCCTCTTCTGGCATGGATATGAAAGAGATTTTCTACTTTTTATCTTGCAAATAAAGTGAGCACCATTGTAGACACATCAGTAAATCATTCAATAATTCTGGATATCCTTCAAAAGCTATTTCTGAAACCATTCAAATTCCTCTTCCTGCGTTACAGTATTCTATGCAATATTGAAAATTACAGAGATCTGGCAGTATTATGTAGTCTGAAAAATTTACTTTTCTGCTTTGAAGTTGTTCAAAAAAAAAAAAAAAAAAACTTTATTTCACGTCTCCTTTCGGTCATGACGAATAATTACCCACAAAAACAACAAACCAAGCTGACAACTCGCATTAAATGGATAAAGTAACTATTATTTCTTGATTATGAATAGCTGTGCACTAGTTTAAATGGGTTATTTTCTAATTAAAAAACAAATACAAAAAAAATTATTAATATATGATTGAAGCAATTTAAGGTACAGAAATTATGGTTTGAAAACATCCTGGCACCAGTCTTTGTAAAACAGCCTCTTCGTAGAGCTACTTTGAAATTTGGGATTGCTGAGTTATAATTTCAATACGTAAAGCTGATATCGAATAGGGAGAAGTTTACTTGTTTAAGCGTGTTGTAGTTGTAGATGCTTTTAATAGTTTACCGAGAACCGCTGCTACAGCTACTTGCAATGGGTAAACAGTTTGAAAAGGTTTTTTGAACTTTATTTGTACTGATAACAACACAAGGTCTAACTGACTGTGGCTAGGCACTTTTAGACATTTGTATTTATATTTAAGTAGAGCTGGAACGAAGCTCCGGCCAAGCCGAAACTTCGGCAATATCACTGAAGCTTCTGCATGGCCATCTGATTTAAAATTGGATTTTTACTATTTTAAAATTACTTATAACTTTTTTTCCTGGTTCATTTAGGCTCTTGAAACTTACAAACCGTAGGAAGACAATATTTTAAAAGGGTTTTTATAGGCTTTTCAATTAAACTAACATCAAACGTTTCGAGTAGAGAAATACGTTTTATGAAATTTTTCAAATCCCAAAATTAAAATTCAAGCGGTTCGGTACTTGTTTCGAATTAGAAAGCAGACTGCGACTCTTCCAAGGTGCATAAGTACCTTTCTGCCAAATTTAGATTAGATTCCGTGTGAACTGCGGATTTGTGTAAGGAACATACTTACGAACATATTTACACATACGTTTTATGTTTTCTTTATACAGATTCTATGTAGTTTCAAACTTTATAAATATTCTTACCCCCAGAATTTTAACTGAATCTTTTTGTGAGTAGTTTAAGAAACTTACTGAGTATGCAACATCAATCATACAAAAGTAACTTATGTGCCAATAAACTATCAGCTAGGATAGTTAAATCTTTCATTTTGCCTTTTACTATTATTTTTCCCTTTTTTGCTCTGTTGAACAATCAAAAAAAAGCTATTTAAAGTACAGATTTAAAAATCGTTTTAGCATTTAACGAGCGACAAAAAACTGGGAAATGAAAAATTAGAAGAATTTATATTCTTTCTTTTATTTTCTGTTCTTCATTAAAAGTACATTAAAGATAATTCAAATATTCCCACCCTGTCATCATTTAAGTAAGAACTAAAATTGATTTATCTTATTCAAATTTTTTTGCTATTAGAAAAAGAATAATACTTGAGTAAGGAAATGTATCATTAGTGTACCATTGTGTGCCGTGAATCTTTTAAACGCACTTTAAATTTCTCAGAAATATCACTTTCATGAAATTCGTAATTGACTCGTTAGATTGGAGAAAGTATTTATCCTATATTATTTATAAATATAGATTATAGCGATGAATACAAGATAAGATGAACATAAATATGTTGAGAATAGTTTTTTATTTATAATTATTTTCATTTTTGGTTCCATTTTGGATTAATTGAAACAGTTGTGGCAAAATCTTAATTTAGGTATTACTTATGACACATTCAAGACTTTCATTTCATGTATGCATTAATTTCATTGAAGTCCTTTAGCTTAGTAGTCCTACGCTACAGACCTGACTTCAATTTCCGAGGGTTCCTTTCTCAGTGATAATTTTTATAAATTGCATCATTGAAGAGCTATTTAGAACTATTTTAACTTAAAATTGCTTCAGGTACGTCTCAATACGTGTGTTATTATATACGCTACTCATTGAATAAGATATACATGTGAGTAGACTCATGTCTGTTTCAGAAGTTTGCTGGAGTTGGTGCTAAGGGCTTTTTGTCAAGATTTTGATTTCTTTAAAACTGCTGGAAGTAATTCTACAAGAATTGGTGGGAAACCGAAGATAACTTATATTGTCTTAAAAGAATGTGCTGAAACAAAAATTTAGTATTGGAACGGCTTTGAAACAGTGTATAGGCATTTCCAGACCTTCCATAGAGTTGTGCTTCAGCCATTTTTCAACTTTAACTGTACCCTATTGCCTTCCTGTCTATCTTTATAAATAGTGTTGAAGGTCTCCTTCACTTGGATACTAAGCAATTCTGGACCCTCAAATGATTAGTTGTCTTTTAAACATGTTCTTGGTGTTTAAATACTTTGATTTTTTTAATTTCAAAATTTTGGGAAGTCAGAAAGCAAATTCATGTAATTACTCAGCCATTTGTATGCAATTTAAAATTCCTTGAGCTCCCAAGTTTTTTCTTTAAATTACTAAATATGGTTGCGAGCGGTTTTTTGCTTGAATTAAACAAACTAGATTTTTTTTTCCCATTTAAAGTTCGTTGAATAAAAATAAAAAGGTTGTATTTTTTCCAACATTTTAAATTTTTATTTGCAATTTTCCACATAAATTATCAATTACAGATGTAGAAAATAAGATTTTAACTTTTCTTCAAAACTGTTGGTTGGCTTAATTTTTTAGCTTGCTCTTCACTACAATAAAAAGTCAACTTTTTGCTTGATAACGCTCATCAGTTAGAGCTTGGTTCGAGTTAGAAGCAAATTTCGGAGACAAAAGATAAAGCTGATGTATTCATGCATGCAAAAGTTATTGAGCCTAAAATTGCGACTGTCTAACTTGATCATGCCAAGAGGACATTTCAACCTTGAATGTTAAATTTGCATATTTATAAATTTCTAAGAGTGCTTTCTAGTTTCATGATTGATTTCCAAAACAGAAGATGAAATTCAATGCACATTAAATACCTTAAATCAAATATCTAAGTGAATCATAGTGTTGTGGTTTACTGTTGAATATAAGTCTGATGCAAGCTCTGCATATACGTAAAACCTGATATACATATAAATGGGATTTCTAATGTCATGAACGATTTAAGATGTATGAGTTGTTGTGTGTCAAACACTGTGCAATCCTTTGAGCCTAAATTCCGAGAACAAAGATTCTGTATAATAAACTTGGTTCGGGATCAATGCTAATGTATGCTCAAACGTAAAGTATTTTATGTGTAAAGTTATCTTGTAGTTGCATGTTTGACTATTTCGTCGAATTTTTTATCCCATAGCACGATAACTTTTTATGTTGCATTTTTCAAAGAAAAAAAACCTTTCCCTAAACATAACCTTGTGCGCAAATGATTATTGTGTAATATATCTAGGCTATTTGTACAATATTATTATTATTTTAAACTTAACTTCCAAATATAAATTTTAATCTGAGGATCGGTTGCGTATGCTGCAATCTATTTTAAATGTTGGTATAATATAACTGAAAGTAGAATATGTGTGACCAACGGTTGCAAAATCAAAGCCATGCTCAATCTATGTCTAATTTCTATTCATCCCCATCTATCCTTATTTTTTTTAGTGTTATTGTTAATAATATTGTTACTTTTCGGCTATTTTATTTTTATTTTTTTTTTTTATTTTTTTTTTTTTTTTTTTTTTTTTTTTGTGTGTGTGTCATTTATATTTGTCTTAAGTTTTTATTTATTAATTTTTAGTTTTACTTTTGTTGTTATTTTTAATGTTATTTTTCATATTTTTTGTTATTTTTACTTTTGTCTTGGCTGTTATGGTCGATGTCGTTATCATTATTGCAGTTGGTGTTATTCTTGTCATTAGTGAACGTTTATTGATTTCCATTGCATTTACCTTCCCCTTCATAAAGACTTTTAACTTGACTTTTAAATGACTACCAAAAAGCAATAACTTTTTAAAAACAGAAAAATGAAACATTTTTTACAAATTGAAGTACTGTGTTAAAATAAAGAAGCTCCCTCATAACTTTATGTCTCTCGAAAAGTCTCTTGAAAAGTCTTTCCAAAACTGCGTGAATTAAGTCGAAAAAAGAGATTCTTACTTTTCTGAAAGAAATCCTTGTTTTTTTAGATGTCACGGCTGACGGTAAAGCTTTTATGGCGTTTCAAATTAAGGAAACAACACCTGGCTACTTACGATGCTCATTAACTTTTATCGTATGAAGCTATCTCTTCTGAAACAAATAAAACAACACTGCATATATCTCACTAATTATCCTGTCTCTAATCTAACCTCAAAGCAATTTTAACTCTGGAATGAAATCTCGCTATAATCAATCAACTACGTAATTAAGATGAAGAAAAAGCAGCGAAAGAGTGCTTGCTTAAGTTGGAGGAATAAGTGATGGAGAGTGAAGAGAGAAAACTCGAGGCCAGTAGAACAAATGCAAATGTTTGTTATTAGAATGAAAAAAATTTTCCATGGTGTGAAAAATATCTTATTTCATGCTTCAAGAAAAGGCACTGTTAAATAAAATTTGTTACACAACTCATAACATATTAATGTTGTACTTTTTTTTACACCGGATAATTTAGGATCCTCGCCAAGTGCTAATTTTTACTCCTACAAGCAGAATGTGCGTATGTAAGAGTGTCTATGTCTTATCTACAGTTGAGATCGTAGAACCTAGAGCTATCGAATTCGGCACAGATATACTTTGGATGCTGTAAATATTCAATTTGTCCTTATTATCAGTATTATTTTCGTATTCATTTATGTATTTATTTTTTTATTTCAGGTTTGTTCTCTTCTTGCTTCAAACTTTTGTAAACTTTGCATGCATGTTAACTAAAACATTGACGTAAAAATCCCTTGTCCATCTTAAAAGTAAATTTCCATCTGAAGCACCAAGTTTTCTGTATGTGATGAAATCCATTCGAATTTCATAAATAATTTAAAAAAAACAGAATTATTAGTAACTTAGCTCGATGTGTTGGGGCTTCCTTTGAGGAAAGTCATCGGTCAGATCCTTTTCTCGATTTTTTTATCTGCAAACAAAGTCTTTCAGTTTTTGTTTTTGTATCACTTTTTTTCTTCTTTGCCTAGGGGGAAATTTTACCTTTATTTAGAAGTGCAAAGCTTCTAATTTTATTTAAAGGAAATCTATGAATGACTTTCCTCAATCCAAATTATTATTATTTATTTATTTATTTATTTATTTATTTTTTGCAAATATTGAGATTATTTTTCTCTCCTTTGGGGAAAAAGTTACTTGTTTTTTGGAAACGATAAATATTTTTTAACTCATTGGTTTTTAAATTCATTTATTTATTTTTGTTCGTTTTATCACATAATACTATTCATTTATTCATTAAATTATTTGTATTCATTTATTACACATACTTTTTGCTAGAAGGGTATAAGAAAGAGCATAAGAGAATTTGAAGAAATTCTCCATTATACTCTTGAGTTCATTATTTAAATCTTATTTATTTTATTTTTTCTTAAATTATTATGTATGTTATAACCAAAAACGCATAGTTTTTGTCTAAAATTAGTTTAAAGTTAGTTTGAAGAATAACCTAACAAATGCATAATAAACATTTTGTACGTGAAGAAATTTATACAAAAGACTGTAAAACAAACTCTGTTAAAATATCAATAGCCATATTACTAAACATTTATCACCGCGTTTTTCAAAAACAATTCTTTCAACTTTCCAAAACTTTACCATCTTAGTTATAAAAGTTCTTCATTTAATTAGCGCTCTTAAGTAGTAATCAAATTTCAATAAAATATATTTTAGAAAAAAAAACATTTTATACTTGAACACAGCAATATATTACATAATTGAATGAACACAATCTCTCTCTCTCAATTCATAGATGTCTCTAGCTAATCAGTTCCAGAGAACTAACTGAACTAGGCTTTTGCATTCTTTGCTAATGAGCACTGTTCCTTTTTTACAAACTAATTAATTTCACACGAAGTTAAGGTAATTTGTCACGCTTGAAGCATAGCGTTTCAAAAGATGCTTTTTCGCATTTGAAAGAAATCTGTTCTCTTAGAACTTTTTATTTCACGTCGAACTGTTGGGCTTATTAACGCTTGATTTTAATATATTAAATTAAACAAATGATATTCTTAACTTTCATCTTATTAATAATTAATTGACGTATTTCATTTTTGTCATATTTATATCGAAAATGCGCTATTCATTAAATATTCAATAAAAGGAATTTTCAAAGTTCGTAATAAATGAAGCATTTAAAATTCTAAACTAAACATTGCTAGGTGTTTAGAGTGCAGTAAAACGAAGGACATATCCGAACAACAATATTAAAAGACTGCAGCGGAGGGCAAGAAATGTAGTTATTAAGACTTCACAATTAACGCCAAAAATGAGGGAATGTACACTAGAAATGCATAAAGGGCAAACTGGCGGCTCATTTTGGTCAGGAACAAATAAATTTTCTTTTTTTATGTCCTTATTTAATCGTTTTATATCTGTAAGACATTTGTATATTTAAATTGAGTGAACTCCAGATTATCGGCGGTCGGATTCTCAACGGATGTTTCATACTTTTTTTTTTTTTTTTTACCGTGATGATTTAAGGTTGGAGAACAGTGTAAATGCATTATTGGTCGTGTTTAGTTTTAAAGATATTTGTTACATATAATGTGATCATTTTTCGCTATAACTTAAATGTATGTGTTATGTTATGATTTTTTTAGATATTGCAGAAATCAAAGAAAGTATGTGCAAAACGTAAAATTTCTTAATGAAAAAGCATTTACTTAGTACCGTATTTTAAAGTTGATTCATGTGACTTAAGAAGATGAGAAAAAATAAGATGTTAGACAATAAAATTATAAATGAGTTAGGTGTGACAAAAATATGAAAGCATAAAAATATTAGAATGCAAACAGCAAGAAACAAAAATGATTAATTAATTGCAAACTATTTTTAAAGAACTATTAGATGCCAGACTGATAACCTTATATTCCCAGTATTTAGTACAGTTTTAGTATCAATTATGTGATGCACTGAGTTCTGTTGCGGATACTTTTAATAATATTGAGTAGCATAAATGCTTATAACTCTTATTGTAAATATAGTGAAGCACCGTTTATACGTTTTTGACGGGACTGTATGAAAAAAACGTACAGATGGAAAAAAAAGTATATTAGGTGTACGTTAATATGTATTGAACTCCGCCAGAACAGAAAAAAACCGTATAAATGATAAAAAATATGCAAGAGAAACATATAAATGGTGCTTCACTGTATATAAGGAAAGGTATATATTCATCTTTAAATAAAAGAAAGAAAAAAAAAGAACATTTTTAGGGAGACCTCTTACAATTTAAATCAATACCAAGAAATATGCATCCATGCTCGAAATCCGAAATGTTATATCCTAAATATGCTGAGCATAAATTCTGTATTTGTTTACTCAAGGAGAATAAAATTCACCAAATCCCATCATCTTTGCCATATACAACTTACCTGTCAAAGATAAACTGTATTTCCAACTTGCTAGGTAAAAGTGTCGAGGATTTAGAGGAATTCAAGTATAAAAATATCTCCAATTCCGATGAATGCAAGTGGAAGTTGTAAGGTACGAAGTAAAAGGACAAGTTTGACATTAGAAAATGACGGGCAGTCTCTAAGCGACTTCTGTTGATACTCTATGTCATCATCGGCTTGACAGCTAGCAGTTTCGATATTTGGAATATATAATTTTTTACTAGTCATACTGTGGATCTTTTTTTACTTTTAATAAATCACTGGCAAATGGTAATGAAAAACAATAGTGGTTTTTAACTTTAGGTGTTGTTATTTTTTTTTTTTCATATTTTTGATGAACATCGAAATAAAATGAGCCTAAGCCATCTCATAGATTAACATTTTATCCGAAAATGTCTCTACTAATTCCATTAAAACAAGGCCATAAATAGTTGCAAAGATAAAAATTAACCTGAGATTCAATTTAAGCTTCGTTAGCACGAGCATACTTTCTTCTTCCGTAATATCTGTACCTCAGAACCAGAAGGATGTAAGGCCAAAAATGTCGATTTTTCACTTTTTTGTTGCATTGTATGTAGAATATTATTCCGCATTGACCCATGCGAATGTTATTCCAGAAAAGAAATTCCTTCACAGTTATTCAGCAGCGTCAAAAGAGCGCGAGTCCCATCCTTTGCATCCATTCGAAAATCGTTTTTGTCCTCTACTGGAAAGTGACGAAAATGGATTTACGTTATTTTGATTCTGAGGTACAGATATTACGTCAGTCTTTCTGTTCTAGAATTATGGAAGCTTTAAGATATTCAGTTGTCCTTCCCATAATAATGAGGACAGGAAGATAACTGTTGTGGATGCAACATGCATTTACTAACTTCACCCTGTTATGCTCTAAGATTCAAACGTTTGATAGTGTACATAATGTGTTTTGTGTGTATAATTTACTTTAGCTGTATACGTAACAGCTCAGTTCTAATGAAAAAAAAGAAGAAAAAGTAATCCACAGCATATTACGTGCGTTTCAATGAAAATTTTAAATAAAAAAGGTATATAGATACAAACATTTTAAAAAAATCATATAGTAAAACAGTTCTACTGAACAGTTCTACTGAAAAAAAAGAAGAAAAAGTAATCCACAGCATATTACGTGCGTTTCAATGAAAATTTTAAATAAAAAGGTATATAGATACAAACATTTTAAAAAATCATATAGTAAAACAGTTCTACTGAACAGTTCTACTGAAAAAAAAGAAGAAAAAGTAATCCACAGCATATTACGTGCGTTTCAATGAAAATTTTAAATAAAAAAGGTATATAGATACAAACATTTTAAAAAATCATATAGTAAAACAGTATATAATATTACACTTGCTATGAGCTTTCAGCATGTTTTCTGAATACATAACTATAGTGATACCTTTAATGATACCTTTCTTTTGAAATTTGAGGGATTATGAAGAAGTCATGGCGTTACCTCAAAAAAAAGGAAAAATTATATACAAGATTATTTAATCGAAACGTATTTGTCTCCTATCTAATGGGCCTAGTAGCAGTTCAGGCTAAATATATAGGAGACTGGTGCTCATCAGTTAACTCTTTCCTGTGTGTGGTCGCTCCCTGGTGTGCTTTTTTTTTTTCTTCATTTTTTTTTTTTTTTTTTTGACTATCAGCTGACTGATACTCTCAGCTTCAATGAGATAATATATGCTTCAGCTCGGCTATTAACTTTTCCAGACTAATGAGCTCGTAACAAAGACGACACTGCAGTCTTTGGATGTCATAATTGGAATGTTGGTATATTGCATGTATATTTGCCTGAGCCATTACTATAAAAGGGGAGGGGGGGGGGGTAAATAAACTTTCCCAAGCCTACCAATATCAAGATAAAACTGCCTGTAGTCGCAGAGTATATCTGGGGTTATGATTGATCACAGTTCAAATTACCTTGATTTTTTTTTCTAGTCGGCAATTATTTTTAAGATGAATTCTTCGACACACTATGTACATACAAAAAAAAAAAACAATCCTTAACAAATATGGGATTAACTGCTTGAAGCATTTACAATGACTCAAAATTTGGCAACCCTTATAATTATTTTGCACTATGTCACACTGTGTTATACCAGTTAACCGAGCAATATTAACAAAATTGTAATTATTTAGCTATTGAAGTTTCAAATTATAAATAGCCCGCCCAAGAGCATAGTGCCAAACTCCCTACTCGGATGGTCTAGTAACTGAAAGGACGTTTTTGTATTTATAAACAACTGTGGTTTAACATTTTTTTTTCCTTCCTGAACTTTTAGGAAAACTATTTAGTTAATTTCAAAAACACCCATAACACATTTTCAAAAACAAAAATAAAAAAAAATCAAAGCTTTACTGATTATTTCCATATAACACTTAATACTTTACACCTTGACAAGATAAGCTAATTTATGTATATTGATTCTTTTAAAATAATACATCACTTGCAGCTAAGTCTCGAAATTTCTCAGTTGATTTTAAGCTCTTTGACCCTAAACATTAAACGAACACCTGACTACTCACACAACTACAAACAATTATTCTCTAAAACTACTTTATTAAAGATAAATAAAATTAAACACGCATCTCTCTAATTACCTTGTCTCTAAACGCACCTTAGAGTAATTTTAATTTTAAAGTAAATTCTTGCCATTATCAATCATCGTAGTAATTAAGGAAAGGAAAAATTCCTGACAGATCTGTTACTTCGAATAATGTAACCGATGATGTTCTTTATTTTGTCCAAGTAAGAATAAAAGTGATTATACAATGTACATGCTTTATACAGTTAAAGTAAAAAGTACAAATAATATACTACTTTCTCACTATGAATACCAAATTCAATAAACCATTCCAAGATTCTTTTAAATACTTCTTTACTTCATTAAAAAATATACTAAGTAGTTAAAAAGCGGCCTAAAAATTAATTGTCACATTTTCATATTCAGGTCAGAGGAAATTTGAATTTTAAATATTATTAAAGCAACTATGAATGAAATAAATAACGTAATACATTAAATAAAGCAATGGGATTATTACAAGCAAAGAAATCAAATTTCAAAAATTGCCTATTCTCAAACCACTTGTCGTTCATGTATCGACGCTTAGACTTTGGCTATAACACGTTTTTTTTCGATTTAAAGTAATAAAAAGAAATATAATTTACATACCAAGCAAGTGACAATCTGCATCTGAAATAATAAATGCATGGAATACGTTTTCGGTTGTGACAAATATTATACACACAAAGTGCAACAAACAGTTGGGTACTATAACATACCTTTGTTCAGCACAACCGTATTTTTATTTTTATTTACTTGCTTTTCTTATGGTATAAATTGGTAATACATTCATTTTATGCATGGTATTTGACGAAGAAAAAAGGTCTTAGTTGACGAGTGTCCTAAGTCATAATATATTTAACAACCGTCATTAGCATGCATATTTTAAATTTCATAATTCTTAAAGATAATGACAACTAAAACTTTTTATATTGAAGTGATTTATCTAATTAAAATATTTTGTTGAGATCTTTGCAATTAACTAGTTCGTCTTTTAATTTGTAGTAATCATGCTAGTCCCCCCCCCCCCCCCATTATACTCACCGTTTAAATTTTTAAAATCGAAAGTAAAACACTTTTGCAACTAACCAGATGCATCATTATTACTACTTTTTTTTCAATACAGAAACATTTTCATTCGAATACAGTACGAACACGCAGAAAATATTCAACTGGAAAAAGAACACTGGATCTAGAAGAAAATGAAAGCCTATTTGATTCAAAAGAACTTTGATAAAAATGTAGTGAAAATAATTAAATTGTCAACGCATTTTCATCTATTTCTTTCTTAAAAACGCTTTAGGGAGAAATAATTTGCTGCCTTTATTGCTCATAATTAAACCATTAAAAAGTCTATATCTGTTCAGACGTTTGCATTAAAAAAAATCTTGTAATAACATTTTTTTTAGCGCAATTTGAAAGAAATTTTGACTTTCGATAAACAAACTTAACCATTAATAACCATTGTCAATTAATTTCATATTCCTCAAAATGTATTTAAAAAATCTCCCAACACTTAAAAAGAACATTTTGTAATAGTAAAACCTCTTTTTTTTTGAGTAATTAGAATGCTTCCTCTTTGTTAGAAATAAATTATATGTTGTAAATTGAATATTTTCTTTGGTTTATATTTTTTTTTTCAAAATTAAACACAATTTCTTCAATTTGCCATTTATTAAATATTTCACAATTTTAATTATATTTTAAATTTAAGGGATTTCTCCTTTATTCTGCGAAACTTTACGAAACTGTAATTAGCTTTTTTTCACTTGTTTTAACTGCATTATTATTCAAACGGAGATACAAAAGCACACTAATTTTTAACACAAAAGCTTTAGTTTTTAAATTTATGATTAGTTTTTGCATAATTTCAGTCAGCAGCTGTAACTAAAGATACTTACCCAAATAACTTGTGAAACGTTTGTCACGCATTCATGCAATTTGTTTTGTATATACATATTTTTTTTATTCTTGTGATTTTATAACGTCTGCCCTATTTTTGGTAATCTGAATGTCCTACGGAATTTGTGTTTGATAAAAAAAAAATCTATAAAAGTCATACACACTTGTCATCGTATAAAATTGCTTTTGCGCTTAAAAATTATGAAAAATTTTTAAATGGTTCATTAAAACTTATAGTAAAAAATGTTAAAAACGGGATTTAAAAATGAGCACCACTAAATGTAATTAAGATGTTATTAGAATCCAAGTTAATTTTGGTCCTAATGTGTACGATTCTAATTTAGTTTAAACACATGAAAGAAGCATTAAAAAATAGTATTTTACCTCAATAATTCTATGGTAAATAAAAGCCGTCGGGCATATGAAAATTAAATACATTATATTAAAAAAAAAAGAAGAAGAAGAAGAAATTTGGATCTTACAAAAGGGCATTACAGGTTGTCACTCACCGATTTTGATGAGTTTTATATATTATGTAGAGGGACCCACCCTAAGTATTTAAGCAAAAGGATATTCCCAATGCACCTTAGTTTTCGAGATAGAAACAGCTTCTCGCAACCGGATTCATTATCTACTTCATCTATAAACAAGGAATCTGTTGTAATGACGACTGCCTTTAATCAACAGTCTTATTCCGATACTGTTATCGGACCTCTTGCTAAAATATTTCACCCGGACTGGTGTCCTACAGAAGATAGTTTCTCTACTGCTTCTTCAGCAGAAGTCATCTTTACGTTTTTGCGCCAGCTTATTACAGGCAAAGATACGCTTAACCGGTATTTCATAAAATTAGACATTCAAAAAGATATCGTTGCTCTTATAGATTTACTAGAAGATAAAGTCAAGCAGAAAAATCCGCTTGCAACTGATCAATACTCACAAACAGAAACTTGCTCCCCTTCTGACTACAGCTCACAGAAAGATGTGGTGAACTGTCAAATTTATGATAATAATATACAGTTGAATCAATTCCCACCTCTAGCCAAACAAAATAACGACAATGTTGCAGTTAATCAAATGAATGATAAACCATCATATGCTCAAGCACTAGCTAATGAAACCACTTTACTGGTCTATCCTACAAACAATAAAACTAGTTCACGCGATTTAAAAATGGTCCTTCAAAATAATTATCAGCCGCATAGAGATGGCATTAAAATAAACCGAGTTCGTTTCGTTGCCAAAGGAGGAATTGCGGTAGATGCAGCCACACCCTTAGATTGCGATATTCTAAAGCAAAAACTTGAAAATAACAGAAGTCTTTCTCATCTTATAACTACCCGTACACCACGGAAAAGAAACCCTCGCCTTGTCCTTTACAATATCAAACCCAATACAGCTTGGGATGATATATCAACAGCAATATCATCAAAGTTTGATATAGAAGAAGATAAAGACTTTTCATTTAAATTTAAATTGTCGGGGAAAGGAAACACTGAAAATCTGATAATAGAAACTTCCCCTTGTGCATTTCATAAAATCATCCATAGTCCAAAATTTAATTTTAATTGGACTGTTGTTCCCATACGGGAATTTCTTGGAATTCGTAGATGTTTTAAATGTCAAGCCTTCGGACATATGGCAATTAATTGTAGATCTGATGATCACTATTGTAGTTTTTGCTCCCTATCACATCCTGGAACACCCTGTAGAGCCGAATACCCCAGTTGTACGAACTGCATTTACAATAACCGAAGAAATAATGTTAATGATCCAATAGATCATCCGACTTTTTCAAATGTGTGCCCATCTTATCAAACGTATGTTAATAATTTAAAAAAATCAATCAATTATGGATAGGTTACGAATATATGAGGATATTCAAAGTCTTCCTTTTTCCGTTTCGTCCAGTTCCTTAGGTTTTTCTGGCTTACAAAATGATCCAACTTCTTCTAAAATCTCTGAATGCTTCACTGGCAGCATCAATGGCGATAGTATTTCTACGTTATCCTACGACGTATTAAACGTACTGCAAATCAATTTGAACCATTGCGAATCAGCAACAGCCATTTTATCATCAATTGTCTCCGCCAGAAATGTTCACATATTGCTTATTCAAGAACCATACATAAAAAACGATAAAATTTGTGGTCTACCTTCAAGCTGGAATGTGTCGTTATCAAGCAGTGGCAAGGCTGCAATTGCGGTCACCTCCAAATTAATTACACCATTCGTTTCACTTATCGGCCAAGACTTTGTTTCATTAAAAGCAAACATTCAAGAGACAACACACATAATAATATCAGCTTATTCATCGCCAGCAGAACCTTTGCAAAATCTCCTTCAAGAATTGCAGGATTATTTTACGACTACTTCTTTACCAGTCTTGATTGGGGGTGACTTTAACGCCCATAGTAGAGTCTGGGGTTATTCAGATGAAGATGCTCGAGGTCGCCTTTTGTTAGATTTCCTTGCTACAAATAATTTAAACATACACAACTCTTCCAACTCTCCTCCAACATTTTCGAAAGGAGGACGAGAAGGATGGCCGGACCTTACTCTGTCAAGACATTTGCACTCATCTCTTTCTTGGGAAGTTTTAGAAGATCTTTCACTAAGCGATCACTCATATATTTTACTATGTTTACATCAATCAGTCAAAACAATTAAATTTGTACGTTTCAAGTCTAAATATAATGCCCATTTTTTCAAATCGAAAATAAAACATGAAGTTTTTCCATTTCTGCAAGATCTAACGAACATTACATCAACAACCAGGCTGGATACTTTTTTGAATGACCTAAACCAGAAATTACAAAACTGCGCGAAAGAGAGTTTTAAACACAGATGCTTTAAAACACAATCTAAGCCGTCTTGGTGGAGTGAAGAACTTAAAATTCTTAAAAATAAAGTAAGAGCATGTAGACGTAGGTTTCAACGTCAATCTCAGCCTGATCTAAAAGCAAACTTTCGTATCATATACAATAAGCACCTTTCAATATACAAGAAAACTATCCGAAAAACTCGTAGGGACTCCTGGAAAAAGTTTTGTTATAACATGACAACAGCTTATGCAAAACCGTACAAAATAGCTTTCAAGACAATTGTTTTACCATCAATTCTGCAAGAGCAAATGGGATTTAATGACTCGGAAGAAACGTTTTTGAAGTCTATTTTGAATCATTTCTTCCCCCCGTCATCAGATGATATAAGAGTCAATGATCAATCACTCACTTTACCAGAGTCAGCAATGTTCACATCGCAGGAAGTGCAAATTGTTATGAATCAGCTCCCAAAAAATAAAGCTCCTGGATATGACGGCTTGGATGGCTACATTTGGAGTTATGTTCATTCCGTGTTTCCTCATCTTTTGCTCAATTTTTGCAATACCTGTCTTCAGTTACGATATTTTCCTAAACCTCTGAAACGAGGAGTACTTCTTCTTTTTCATAAACACGGCAAATAGTCCAGGCTAGAAGGCCATATACCTAAAATTTTTACATATATGACATTTTTTGGCGGTTTCTATATGAATTTGACCTGCTGATTCCGAATCCGTTGAGTGCCAGACGCGAAACCTTGAGCATTTTTGTCAAAATGGCGAAATCCAATATGGCTGCTGTAAAAGGTACGAAGCAAATTAATGCAATCGTGCGTGCAATGAAACATTTTATACACTTAAAAATGATTGTACTCTTTAGTCAAAATATAATTATATTGAAAATTTATATTTATGAAAAGTATACGAATAAAAAAATTATCAAAATGGTAAAATTCAAGATATCAGCCTAAAAAGTTGTGAAGTGTGTTTTCAGGTATTAATTATTTTTAAACCGTAATTTACATGAAAATAGAATGTTTTAACAAAGATAAATGTTTAAAATGATATGCAGGGAGCATAAAAATGTGATTTAGCCTAAAAATAACACTTTAAAAATAGTTAGAAATATTCCAAACTTAAGTTTCGGGATTTTGCCGGTTGAAACCAGCAAAGTTTCTTTTGCGAAAAAGTTTCCCATGTTGATACAAGTTGCATGAATGCGAACTTCTCACTTGTGTGAAAGATATTTTTAGCTACCAGTTGGAAGGTACATCCAATCTGTTTGTTTAGTGTTTCGTCTTCAGCTGGATTATAGATTGTTTAGATTGACATCACCCAAGTAAGGGTATGTGCAATCTCTCGATAATGTAGTTTTGGATGAATTGCAAAACAAATAAGCGGCTTAGCTATTTGCTTGCAATTTTTGCCTTAGCACTGGCCATATTTGTTAAACTGCTCCAGGAGCTTTCCTTGTAAGCTGGAAAAGTGCTGAACTGTTACCATCAACCTATCTAAGAGCTTTTGGGAAGTTTACAATTTCTTGCCGTAAAGTGACTTACTTTAATTTGGAAGATTTCTAAATTCTTTTGGAATACTACTGACTTTAGCTAAATAGTGAGTTATAATCACATCAGCTTCTTAATGAGAAACAAAAGCTTGTTGAATTCCAACACCAATCTAATCGGAAAAGAATCGGTACCAGTAACAATTACACATTGACCTGGGGATCGAACACAGTAGGCTCACAATAAACTGAATTATTTGCGTCATATTTGGTACTATTTTCAGTAAGATATCTCTTTCAGAAAGTGGTGATTTTTCATTAAGTTGAAAAACACAATAGACATTTTCCTCTTGTGTGGCTCGACGTTGTGACGTAGTACTAAATTTATCGTATCTCTTAAACAGATTGTGCACCGCAAAATGGTTTGCATTTCATGCTTAATAAGGTTTTCTGCACCATCAATACAATTACTCAAGCAGGTAGCTTTGCGAGTATAGGTACTACCCACAATGTTGCACATTCACCAAGAATGATAATTTCTGGACTGCTCTTACCACCTACCCTGAAAACTGCCTTTAGTTTTGACTCTTGTGCAGATTTATTTGGACCTCTCATATTTCACTCATCATCAAATAAAGCAGTAGGAAGAGGAGCCAGTTTATGACTAAATAATTTCTGCAAGGAAGCTTTCCCTTGATGACTCCATTAAACCATGTACCATTCTTGTGTCTGGCGTATGATTTGAATCACAGATTTTAGTCTTTGCGGTGAACGTAAACATTGTTTTAACCTTCTTAATGTTTAGTGGCATTCTTGAGGACACGTTTTGTCACATGCATGCATCTGTGTCTTGCCAATTTTACCCGAGTCCTCTGCATTTTAAGCCCTATCAATACTTTACGTTTAAGTCTATATCATATCAAGAAAGGAAAAAAAAACTAAACACATTTTTGTAGAGATGGTAGGTATAGTGATTTGTACTGTCATTTGATGTAGTAAAATGAAAAAAGGCTTTCTGTTAAAATAAAGCATCAAAATAGAAAACTTTGCAAATTTTTTTAGTTAAGTAGTAACAATATTTTGTTCTGCTGTCTCACAGGTAATTTAAAATTACTGCAAAATATTTAATGAATCTTCCAGATAACTCCCAAGACTTTTTTCTCCCTTTTAGTTTAGTAACAATGTTTTGTTCGGTTGATTCACAGACGCTTCTAAAGTTATCACAAAACCTCTATCGAATATATCTCATTAGCCCTAAGAATGTTCTCGCTTTTTCAATAGGAAAAAATAATTTTTTGTAGTGATGTTTCTCATACGATTCTCTTCCTACCGGAAGCCAATTTCTCTCTTCACAGTTTAACTAAAAACAAAGCGAAACACTCCTGGAAAATAATGGGCAGTTATAGGCTTAACTTCTGCCAGTAACATACCTGGAAGAAATCAGGAAAGTATCCTGCTAAAATCAAAAACCTAGCTAAAGAATTTATGACGCTTCCAAACAAAAGTCAGTCACTTTACGGCAATAAATCGGAAACTTGCAAAAAATTTTGAGATAGGTTGATGGTAGCAGTTCGGCACCTTTCTGGCTTACCAGGAAAGCTCCTGGAGCAGTTTAACAAATATGGCTACAGCTAAGGCAGAAATTTCAAGCAAATAGCTGAGCCGCTAATTTGTTTGAAATTCATCCAAAACTACAATATCGAGAGATTGCACATACCCTTACTTGGGTGATGTCAATCTAAACAATCTATAATCCAGCTGAAGACGAAACACTAAACAAACACGTTGGATATACCTTCCAACTGGTAGCTAAAAATATATTTCACATAAGTGAGAAGTTCGCATTCATGCAACTTGTATCAATATGGGAAACTTTTTCGCAAAAGAAACTTGTTTCTTGCAGAAAATTGATTTAAATCGGCAAAATCCCGAAACTTAAGTTTGGAATGTTTCTAAATATTTTTAAAGTGTTATTTTTAGGCTAAATCACATTTTTATGCTCCCTGCATATCATTTTAAACATTTATCTTTGTTAAAACATTCTGTTTTCATGTAAATTACGGTTTAAAAAATGATTAATACCTGAAAACAAACCTTACAACTTTTTAGGCTGATATCTTGAATTTTACCATTTTGATAATTTTTTTATTCGTATACTTTTCATAAATATAAATTTTCAATAGAATTATATTTTGACTAAAGAGTACAATCATTTTTAAGTGTATAAAATGTTTCATTGCACGCACGATTGCATTAATTTGCTTCGTACCTTTTACAGCAGCCATATTGGATTTCGCCATTTTGACAAAAATGCTCAAGGTTTAGCGTCTGGCACTCAACGGATTCGGAATCAGCAGGTCAAATTCATATAGAAACCGCCAAAAAATGTCATATATGTAAAAATTTTAGGTTCGATGACATTTCAATGGACACTAGCCTGGACTACAAACCACTTAATTGTTTTTCATCATATAGACCAATCACCTTACTTCCTGTTTTGTCAAAAATCCTAGAAAAGCTTATTTTAAACAGACTGCAACATCATCTTCAAAGCTCAAATCTCAATAGTCCTCACCAGTTTGGATTCACATCAGGTTGTTCCACGGAGCATGCCCTACAAAGTCTTTTTGATAAAATTTACAACAGCACAAATAATGACAAACTTACCCTTTTGATCTCAATTGATGTAATAGGAGCCTTTGACAATATAACATGGAACTCAATATTGCAGCAGCTTCTTCGCTCAAAATGCGAAAGCGGGGTATATGGATTATACAAAAGTTTTTTATCAGAGAGAACTATCACAATCATTTCAGGATCCACTTTGGTAAATACAAACCCATCCAAAGGATGCCCGCAAGGATCTTGTAGTGGTCCTGAGCTCTGGAATCTTGTTCTAGCACCTCTACTTGACATTTCGTGGCCAGAAAACGTCAAAATACAAGCATTTGCAGACGACATCATCTTTGTGGTTTCAGCCTCAACTCGGAATGCACTTGAGTCCTCAGCCAATGAAGCTCTTAGAGTACTGCAAGATTGGCTCCAAGAAAATAAATTACAAGCCTGTTCTGAAAAAACCAAAGCCCTTTTTCTTTCCAAACCAAGAAATTATGCTCGACAGCCAATCTTAAGGTTTGGTGACAATTTTATTAAAAGATACAAAGAAATAGATTATCTTGGAGTCAGGCTGAACAAAAATCTTAACTGTACAGCACATTTGGAAAAAATTCATAAGAAATCTATTCATCTTCTTAGTAAGCTGCAATGCATCTCTGGAAAATCTTGGGGAGCTAATATCCAACTACGCAGATTATTATATCAAACAGTGATAGAACCTTCAATTCTTTACGCAGCTGCAGTATGGGGCCCATTTTTAAAGCAGAAAGACCTAAAGAAATTAGCTACCATTCAACGCCATTTCCTTCTTGTTGTTTTGGGAGCATATAAAACATCAGCTCATACCACCTTACATGTCCTTGCGGGAATTCCCCCCATTGCTCTTACAGTTAATCTAAAATCAACTTTAGGAAATGTCTTCATAAGGAAAACTACAGCAGAAGTATCCCTTAATAATGTCAATTCATCCAATGACTTTGAAGCAGCAAGCCAAAAATGGACTGAACATCCTTTAATACAGTGCGCTACTCCGAATATTAGTTTGGAAGAGCCGAATATTTTAACACTGCACACTGGGATTTTCACGGACGGATCGAAAATATGTGATGGAACCGGCTCAGCCTTTACTCACATCTCCAACAATAAGGTTGTCTACGATTGGTCAGCCAAACTTACAGCGTATAATTCAGTATTTCAAGCGGAGCTTTTTTCAATCTTTCATGCTTTACTTTATATTGCATCAGAAAACATTACCTTCAACACTACAATCTTCTCTGATAGTTTATCTTCGCTTAAAGCAATCAAGGACCCAATGCATTCTTCAAAGTTAGTCAGAGACATTCAATTCCTCTGCAGAGAACATCCAAACATTAATCTATCCTGGGTTAGAGCCCATAAGGGACACTTTGGCAACGAACGAGCCGATTTTTTAGCTAAAACTGCAGCAATGAACCCAGCACATTCATTAGTATTCAAAATTCCTCTACCAAAATCTTTCCTCAAACATCACTGTGATATGTATCACATGGTATCACATTTAAATCCCTTTACAACTGCACCCATTCATCGTTCCCACGAAAAACAGAGCCCAGAAAGCGAGCGCGAGCCCCGGGAATGCAGCGTCTACAGAAAATGCGGATGACCAACAGTTTTCCCAGAGAATAAAATGCAAATGAAGTAACGAACTTTTTCAACCGCAAGAACTCTAACGGAAACTAAGGCACGTGGATGCTGGCGAGCCCGCTGGCGAATAGGGAAAGCGGAGGTCAAGGACTTGGCTTTATGGGAAGGAATTCGGCGCGGTCTCCCAGGAAGTTTTGTGTGGCTTGGAAAAGCAACTGTTGAAAAACTCGGGCTCTCTCTCTCGGAATTAGAGCCTCCAAGATGGTGCATCTAGAAAATTGAGCAGCGAGGGGAGGGAGGACCTCCGGACCCAGGACGGTGGCGAACGGACGGTGACAGGAGCCCACAGAAAATCTGCTGTCTCGTGGGTCTGTCCTGCTGCAGGGCCATGAGGAGTGTGACCATGGAATAAAGACGTAGAGC